>NC_041797.1:34695402-35090859 GCF_002114115.1 Malus domestica
GAGTTCAACCACAATTCTCAAAAGCTTCACACATTCTTGATTAAGACAGTGTGAAGCAATACCAATTTATGGTGCCAACAAGAGCTTCATCAAAACAGTTTAACCACAATTCTCAAAAGCTTCACACACTATTGATCAAGACAGTGTGAAGCAAAACCAATTATGGTGCCAACAAGAGCTTTATCAATGAAGGGCAACCAAAATTCTCAAAAGCTTCACATACTCTTAATCAAGACAATGTGAAACAAAACCAATTTATAGTGCCAACAAAAGTTTCCTCAATGGAGGTTAACTACAATTCCCAAACCTTCAAAGCAAATTCAAGATTGTTCGAAGCAAATTCAATTTATATGGTTCATCCAAACCTTCAACTACTACAAGGTGTGGCTTGCATCACAATCTCTTGCTCAACAGTGTCGAAGCAAAATTTGTATATGTTGTCTCTCCCACATTTTCAAATTTCTAGTTCCCCCCCCCCCCAAAAAAAAGGGGAAATTCAACAAAGCTTCATCAATGGAGGACAACTACAAATTTTCAAAAGCTTCACACTATCTTGATCAAGATCGTGTGAAGCAAAATCAATTTGTGGTACCCAACAAAGTTTCACCACAAAAGCTTCACCAACAAAAGCTTTATCAATGGAGGACAACAACAAATTCTCAAAAGCTTCACACTATCTTGATCAAGATAGTGTGAAGTAAAATCAATTCATGGTACCCAACAAAAGTTTCAACTCCAATGCTTCACCTACAAAAGCTTCACCCATAATAGCTTCACTTACAAAAGCTTCATCCATAAAAGCTTCACCCACCACAAAAGCTTCACCCATAAAAGCTTCACCAACAAAAGCTTCACCCACAAATGAAGGAAATTTTGTGAAAAACATGTTCATTTGAGCAATATCTATGGCATGCAATTAACAATTAAAGGTGGAATCATGCTTGTATGCACTCAAAAACAAAACATTACCCATGAAATTCAAAGCCTAGTAGAAGGGTGAACCAAGACTCAACTCAAGAACAAAGTGAGTTGAGAAATCTTATACCTTTGTTGATTCCTCTTTGCATAAGCAAAGGCTAATCACCTAAGGAGATGGCCTTCATTCCTTGCTTCTTAGCTCCATGGATTTCTTGGATGAGGATGGTTGAAAGGATTCTCCAAGTTCCCAAAGTTGAGAACCTCTAATTTTTCCACACCAAGGAGAGACTCGAAGAAGAGATGAATGACCTTGGAGGAGGGAAGATTATACTAGCCAATCTCCTCCAAGGGGGCCGGCCTCCTAGAGAGAAAGGGAGAGACGTTGTGTTCTCATCTTTTCTCCAAAAGAAACCCTAATGAAGAAAATGCTATAAAGTCACATTTATACCTACCTTTATTAGAGTGGCAAACTTGTAATAAGTCCAAAACCCACTCCTTTATCAATATGGCCGGCCATAGGGTTTTATTGGGCTGTTTGGGCCTTTGTGAATTATTAGTCATTAAGTTGTCATACAATTTAATTCAATGGGCTTGACGTTCGAAGCCCATTGGGCTTTGAGGCCCAAAACTAACCCGAGGTCTTTAACGAACTTTATTCGTTTGATTAATTAACATATTAAATCATCTTTGCCATAAATAATTAAACCATTTAATTATCCTTACTCATCTCCGTTGTTTCTTCAATCTCTACCTTACACGATGTACGATCCATTAGGTTCCTTTTAGCGAGGCAGTGGGCGATTAGAACTCTTTCAAATCGATTGTGAATTGAAACTTACTTTCAATTCTCCTTGTAGTGATTATACACGTTTAGGGCTTCCACAAACCATTAGTAACACCTAGCAGTATGTCATGGTTACCCAAGCTAATTAGAAGAGGTGGAGAACCTATTCAGTTTAGGATTAAAATGCAATACGATCTTTCTTTAATACAATACTATTGACCACATTGTTTGGTTTGATAGTTTATTCATGTCTACTATCCAATGTGATTCCCTTACTTATATGATTATCTTGAATGTGATTTGGAACAATTTCCTAAATCTCATTCATACTCTGACCAGAGATTCTTAATCATATCATAAAGTATTCTCCCTCAAACGGTTTAAAGGATAGAGATCCCTTGTTGCGCATTCACTTGCCTCCATGTCTATGTCGCTTAACCCCAACTATGCCGTGGACACCTCTGACGGAGTGACTTTGACATAGTCAAAGATCAAGGACCTAACCACAAGACAACTATGATGCCTCAGGTCAAATGACTACTTTGCATTATCCCAAGCATGAGTTCTCATGTGACATGAGTATGAGAATTCCTTGTTGATCGTGTTTAGTGGACTCATTCTTTATTAAGTACCTACATGCTTGTCTTGGTGTCAGTCACACCAATGACTCGAGACCAATCACTCTTCCTAAGAGAAGATATAGCACGTACTCATCTTAACGGACTGTCAATGCCCAATTGGCAATCCTATGATCAGGAATGTTTAGGATATGTATACGAAAGAGAAAGGTCTCATGAATCTAACTTCTTTAGATCACATTCTCCCAATTACATATTCCTTGGACTTATCATTTAAGCGTATAACATTTATATGAGACGGCTTCAAACAATAATCTTTGCCTTCTATATTAAACTATATTAGTTTAACATGTGAAATTTCCGTAAAGTATCATCATATGATTGGTTTTAGGGCACATTTCCAACAATCTCCCACTTGCACTAGAGCCAATCAGCTTGGTCATTAGTGATGATACCTCTTCTGTAGTCATTTCAAAAAATGGCTGAGTAGTAGGCCTAGACAATGGATATCTATATATTATCCATAGAAGCAACCTTGAGAATAACGACATCACCATTATACATGATTCTTAATCATGTGGTTTAGTCTCTCATTTGAGTTTGGATCATGATGAGATCTTGATTCCCTGGCTTGAGCTATCACTTCATTAGTGTTGTAGTGTCGGTACACTAGAGACACTTTCTGGTTTGAACCGAATAGAGAGTTCATGAATGAACTTTCTCATCCAAACAACATCATTGTAAGCTTCTATATGGCAATATATTTTGCATTCACAATGGAACACACTAAAGTCATTACTTTTAATGTTTCCATCCAAATATCTCTTTAGTCATAATAAAAAGATATATATGATTATCTTTTCATTCATAATAAAGAAACATCCAATGATGGATTAGATTCATAATCTAATACATTTACGCTTCCATTACGTTACTCTAATTCTTCCTCATTCTTTGAGGAATATATCCTTTAGTATTTCTTAAATGCTTAAGGACTCACTTGATAGTTGCCATGGTTCTGATCCTGGGCTTGCATTGATATCATCTTGTACCGATCTTGGTACAACTCATATCAACGTTTTTCATACAATATGAAATACATAAATCACCTTTCTGCGTATACATAAAGGGTTCTATTTACACATTATTTCTTTGGGAGTCAAAGGCTACGTTCCCTTTGAGAAGAGCTACCTCCTAGTTTCGCTAGAGTTGTTCTTCTGATTGAAGTTTATCATCATATGAGAAACTTCCTAGCATCTTTTGTCTATCATTAGGGCTTGATATAATCCAATTATATCCTGAAATCTATCATTATAGATTTTCATCCCATGTTTATAGACTATGTCTCCCATATACATTCTATCGTTATAGAATATTTAAAGTCATAACTTTAACGAAGAAGTATTCTTTTTCATTTCCAAAATTAATATATCATATGTGTGTGTGTGTGTATATATATATGTGTGTATAATATATATATATATATATATATATATATATATATATATATTCAAATTTAGGAACATGATTAACTCCCATTAATCTTTTGTAAACCTAGTAAACAAGGGATTCATTTACATCTTTATGAGAAATCAAACGATTTGATCTTTCTCTCATAAGACGCTTATAGCTCCCACTAGCTTGCTAAGATTGATGATGGATGGATCTCTACAACTTACATGTCTTGTGATTCATAGTTTCAGACATATATTATCAAGACTATCTTAATAATGGTTTCGGAAACCCATATTATGTCCAAACATTGAATCACCATTTAGTTGTAGCTAGCAATCTTTGAATTAATTGAAATCAAGACTATGTCAAAGATGGTTTCTTCCAAGTCAACCATTCTCTTTGATTGTGGTCACCTTAAGCTACCAATTAGCTATGAAGGTTTCATTATTTCGAGTCAAATGGTACTTTACCATTTCCTTGAGTATATGTCGTATATACACTCAATGTAGTCATAAGGATTTTCATTCTTATTTCTTTCAAATTAAGAGGTGTAACTCTATGACATAGTCATAAAGTTCAAAAACATTCAACTGAGACAGTTTATAAATCCTTCTCGATTGCCTTGGAGCTTGTGGTGTAGGAACTAGGTTGTTATATTTGTTGATTATCATCTTGTCTCTCAAAGAACCCATTCTTTGAGTTCTATCTCTCGTTCATTTGCGCTTAGGCAAATCATATTGTAGGATTACAATGAACTATCCAACAAAACAACATTTGTTAGTTGGTTTATAGAAGTGATATCCAAAGGTTAATTAAAGGATATCCACAAGATAATTCTCAAAAAAATATTGCTTATTAGCACACAACCCCAAATCTTAACACAATTAAGACTTATCTTTCTTTCCAACTACATCTTATGGAGTCATGAAAATTTTGGAAGATCTTCTAATTGACAATCATATTGTCTTAGAAGTATATATCCTATATATGGATAATTGATAACATCCAACAAACTAAATCTTATTCAAGTTCGTTCTTCTCCTAATGGAGAAATCCATTATCTTATGGTGCTTCTTTCCTTGATATCTTTCAAGGAAACTATTCCAAAGTGTTACCTTTCCTTGGATCAAATCTAAGGAGGTAAACACTTTAGATGTCTTACTCATCAACTTACATTCTTGAATTCTTTGAAACCTTTTGCAAAGTATTCGGACTTGTGTTTATTCAAAATAAACGATAATCCAACCGAGAGCGATCTTCGGTGAATGTCATACAACATGAGTAGTATTATGTTGTGGAGAAGTGCCACTAACATCTAAGTGAATTAACCTCAACAACTTTGTGATTTTTTCTTCCTTTCCAAAAGAATAAAGATTCAAACATTTTGCCTCTATACAATTTTAACAAGAAGGCATTGGATCCGGATCTAACGATCCAAAGCATCCATCTATGACTAACTCGTAATTTATGTTTTAGATGTATCACAACTCAGTTGGGATTAGTCACTACCTTGCAACCTTTTGGGTTTTAAGCATCGTTATATTCTAAACAGTTAACACTACCATATCATATCTACTATAGAGATAATCAATTAGATTACAATGATCTAATCATTCATTAATAAAGAACAAAGTTTTGTCAAACAAAACATTCATCCATTTCTCATACGGAATTATGTTCCTTTATTCAAATTGGAATGTAAAGACAATCTTTGTTTTTTCCATTTTCTTTGGTAGTTCACATGAGGAAGTAAGTACTACCTGCTTTCGCAGAGATCTACATTTGATTCACATTCCGAATGTGAAGTACTTTCTCTTCTCTCATTAATCTTCTACTTCTTATTAGCCACACTTTTACAACGATTGTAAAACATAGTTACTAATACGGAATCAAGCATTCAAGTAGAAGAACCAACTGTTTTGAATTATTCAAGAACAATTTACAACACCTTCGAAAGGTGTGTTCTTGACACTTGCAAGACATTTCTTGCAAATACCCCTTCCAATGTCCATCCTTTCATAAAGAAAGTTTGTTCCGTTGGAGTTATTTCTCCTTCTTCATTTGACTTCTCCTTTGACTACAATAGTCATGGTCCCTATCCCACTATCTCTCTTGAAACTTATTTCAATTGTGTTATATACATCAAACAATTTGGAGAGCGTGTGGTTATTGTTCACTATATAGTTTACAATAAACTTAGTGAACCATTTGGATAGGGACACAAAAGTGAAGTCCTTCCCTAGTTTCCATCTCTAGAAGTGGTTTAACACTTCAACACTTCAACACTCAATGATTCAAAATCATCATAAGTCCATGTTGATGGACTATTTTTGTCAACCAACCATTATGTTCTAAACAAAATTACAAACATTCAAGAGTTGTTCAAGGCAACTCTCATTTCTTCATACACAATTTGTAAGTGAAGAATCATGGCACATAAAGTGTCCATGCCCTTGTGCTTACTTCTCAAGTTCCTTGTTCATGTAACAAAGAAACGAGCACTAATGTTTGCGTTAACTAAGGGTTGTTCAAAGTAACTCTTACTTCTTTATACAACAATTTGTAATTGAAGAATTATGACATTAAAAGTGTTGTCCTCTTTATGATAGACTTATCTAACATGTTCTTCCAATGATACATTATCAATAGGAAGATTGTGAGGATGAGACTACTTAGGTACATATACAAGCCATTAAAGACAATCTATGGGATTGTAGTACCAAGTCCGGAAACTAAAGCTTTCGGCTTTTTCTTTGTCAAGTTTTGGATAGTGTTTGCAAATATATTGGTAAATAAATACATAACGAATATAAATTGATTGATTTTAAGCCATTTGATCCGGGTCTTTAAATCAAATAGCACCACCCACTATTGTTGGCAAATTCCATATCCCTCATCGGAATTCGAGAGTTTTGGAGGAAACTCTTAGTAGGGTATGAGAGACTCATCATTACCAAGCCCACTTCACAATGATATAATGTTGGCTAGCATCAATAATAATGAGAGAGTACGCTTACTCATTTGCATCTCTTGCAAGTACCCATCTTATTTGGCCTCTAAAGAATGAAGCCTCACAATGATATGATGTTGGCTCCATTGCACTTAGTTAAGTCATTCCCACCATGCAAGTTCGAGTAGGGGTTCAAGAACAACCTCACAATGATATGATGTTGATCATTCTCGTTGCCTACCTTCACAACATCATGTATGCATATAGAACTCCTCCTGAGTGTAAGCACGCACTTTGTACTCCCCCATGATAGGGTGAAGTCGGTGTACAAGTCACAAACGATCGGAGCCTACCATGGTGGAAGGCCACGAAAGAGTGTTTAAAGCACTCTCACGCTTATCAACTTAATAATGGTTTGATTGAGGGTTTTAGGTCTGATCACATATAAGCATGCATTTTAATCTTATTAAAACAATTTGGCCCTATTACAACTATTAGTCCATGTGATTGATTTAGTTGTATATGATACTCCCACTATGCTTGTAAAATGGTTTTTAAAGCAAGAGTATATGGTACTACTAACATAAGGTTTGCATTCATTGATGGACTATATAGTTGCCTTAGGGCCTTAGGATGACTATGAACCTTTGATTAGATCCAACACGAGCCTAGTGTTGGATCTCGGTCTAGAGATGGTGATTGATTTTAGTTACGCGTTTAATCATATTAAGGCGTGTTTTTCCTATTGGGCGTTGGACCCAACTACTCCAATTTCATGCATATCAAATAAAACAAGAAAGGAGTACTTCAAAGGAAAGAATAGCGTATGCTCTTTTACAACATTTGATCAAAACAAATTACTTTAAAGTAAAGAAGAGCTTATGCTCTTTTACAATATTTGATCATATCAAATTACAACCAAAATCTAATCTACACATTCCCATGGTTCAAACAAATTTGAGACGACCTTTCATATAGCTCAATTATCGTAGGCTTAGGTTCATAATCACCCTTTTCTTTAATTAATTAACGCTTTAACTAATTAAACTTGAATGCAATATTTTTCATTTGGTTTTTGTATCCATAGAATTGATTTAAATGGAGTTAAAATGAAATGAAAATCCAATTCTTATTTAAAGATACAAAACTATTTTGTTCTCAACTAATTTGGGCCGAAAAGCAATAACCTCAACCATTAGGCTATATTGCAAAGCATAAACTTTTGAGGTCCCTTTGTAAAAACACAAAAGTCCACTACTTCATGTAATTACAACTAGAACCTAAAAATTTCAACAAATGCAAAAACTTCATTAAAGGAGCAAAACAATTTGTGCTTTAGTGATTTTGGGCCTTTACGTAAAAACATAAACTTTCGGGTCAAAGTACAAATACACAAAAGTATCAAAACTTTATGTAATTGCTTAAAAGCCTCAAAAGTACCCTACTTTTAGGGTGGCCAGTTTTGGTGAGAGTTTTATCATAAAACTTTTGAAATTTTTCAACAAAGTGAAAGGTGATGGGTTGGTTTGAAAAGGTAGGTTTTCATAAAACTTGGTTCCTTGAAACAAGGAAAAGGTGTAAGTCATTGGTATGTGTATTGATTGAAAATTCAAACCATCCATCACAAACAAAAATTTTATGTAAACAACCAAAAATTTGAATCAAAATACCCAACCTTTTTGTTCTTGCCAAAAACATAACAAGAACAATGAAGAACATCCATGAAAACCCATAAGAGCTCCATGAACATTTTTCACCCAAAGACACCCCAAAAACTCTCAAACTTAAGGGAAAAAACATATTACCATACTGGGGTACTTAAGGGTTTCTAATGTCACTTTAAAACACTTTTAACAAGACAAACATGAACCCTAAAATCCACCCTTTGGATTTAGCCGAATTTCCCCAAAAACATGGCACCAAATTTTAGCTCCAAAATTCATGCTCATATGAACTACATCTACAACATTTGAGATGGCAAATTTTCTAACAAAATTTACATTCAAAGAAGCAAGAATAAAGCTTGTAACAATTATGATGCGTAAAATAAGTTAACACACAAAATTAAACCCTCTTTTTGACAATTGTAGTATAGATGTAAGTAGGGTATCGTTATAGGCCGGGGATTAGGAGGGATTGCTAATCTATTCTAAATTAATTTTAAAATATTAAACAAGACTCAAGGACACAAAACTAGACTAAAAACTCTAATAACTCGAAACACACTTAGAATGACTCAAATAATGAAAACAATCAAATTAGACACTAGGAACTGAAATGGACGGAAATTGAATTAAAAGACTAGCAACAATGAAAACTAACTAAATAATATAATTTAATAATGGGGGGGGTTTGGTTTTGACGAGAAGTAAATTAAACTTAAATAAATTACAGAATTGACAAAAGCATGAAATTAAGGTGAAAGGATAGGTGAAGGACTAGCTAGAGGGTTCTTCTCCACACATGAAATAAATACAACCTAAATCGATTTCCAGTTATCAATTTAACAAGTTATGAATGACAATGTTCCAAGTTAATTAGGTCCGCTTAAATTAACAATAATTAGATTTCCCTAGATTCATTGGATTGAATGGAATACGCATTACAACCAAATTATTCCTCATCAAAGTCCCTAACTATGGAATACGCATGATAGAGACATTCAACAAAGATCATTAAGTTCAACGGAAATCATAAACATTGACTAGGCATTCATAATTATGGAATACGCATGTTACTCTTGCCAGGAATCTACTTAACACGATCGTGACTAGCGACCTTCACTACTTGCTAATATAAACTCATAACGATTAGGTGAAACAAATTTATATCCTAGCACCAAATTCAAGTATGCAAATTAAGCGTGCACTCTCAATCAACATGCAAGAATAAGTTTTAATTTCAACGGTTAAGCAAATTGTATTCACAACTTATGTAACGATAACTGGAAGTAATCAATTCATATTACAAATATATTCATGGCTTTGAATTAACCTCTAGCCAAAATAAATTTAGTTACACATTATTCAAATTAAACCAAAAATTAAACATGAGTTTGAGAAGATAACACCAATAAGAATGGAGTGAAGCCTCTGCCTCTGTGCTCCTCTTCTTCCCGTGCTTCTCCTCCTATCTCTCACGCTGCCAAAGGCAGCCTTTATTCTTTCCGCGCCCAACAGTCTCTGCGCCTCACTTCCCTTCTCTGTTCCGTGTGTTTTCTCTGCTCTCCGCACAGTTTTCTGTGCAGCTTCTCTCACTAGCTTCCAGGCTCTGACCTGCCTTCCTCTCCGTTTCTGCCCTCTCTCCTTCTTCTTTTGTTTCTGCTTTCTGTTTTTCTTCTTTCGTTTCTGCTTTCTGTTTTTCCCCAAAGCTGCCAGGGCAGCTCCGCTCTTCTCTCTGCGCCTTGCGTCTATCCCCTCCCCCTACTGATCCGTGTGTTCTGTTTTTTTATTCTTTCCACGCCTGTTGACCTCTCTCCACTACCGTCCCATTTATTTCTTTTGCCATTCCTCCACATTTCCTTGTCTGCCATGCTCTTTATTTTCTACTTCTTTTTGTTCCATTTCCTTCCCATTTCTCCACTACCGTCCCATTTCCTTTGTTTTCTGTTTTTAGTCTCTTTATTCCTTTGTCAGTGCACTCCCCACTTAAGCTTTAAGATGTAATGGTATTGTAGTGGTCTGCAACTTTAGATAAAGATAATTGAAACCGGTATATTTTGAACCCATCTGCACATAATAACAGACTGAATTATGTTTAATTATACAAAACACAAAGTGTCCTTTCCTTTCTTTTTTTATTTTTCTCCACTTTACTTGAAATTAATCTTAAAGCAAATTTAATTGTACATTAACACAAGGTAAGGTAAAGTACCACAATTTAACACAAAAACATCACAAAGACTTTAGAAATGGATGGTATAAATGTATGAAATATATGAGTGATCAAATACCCCCAAACTTACATCTTTGCTAGTCCTCTAGCAAAACAAAGAAAATATGACAAAGTAATAACATGAAAAACATTAGCTTCCCTCTATGTGACCCTCATAGAATTTCATTCAAGAAAACAAATCATCAAGAACCATAGCTAACATCAAGGAACTAATCCAAGTTCATCTTCCTTATTCAAATATTAGCAGTAATCTTTGAATCATCCTTGAAGTGTAGTGTGTGAGATAGCCATGCTAATTCAATTTCAAAATTTTTATATTTTTAAAATCATCATATGCAAACTAGCAACCTTCTCACGGGATATACACTCAATCACACATGTGTTTAGTTTAAATGTGTTTCGCTCAAAGAATCAAATGTGAAATTTCTACCATAAGCTTGCATAAAGATCTCATCTCCACAATCATAATTGCAAAACTTAAATCAAGAGGACTTTTATTGGATGTAATGAGGTTTAGGGAGATGGTTATTGAAATGAAAGAATAGGTAAACACAAGTTCCAAGCTACATTGCAAGCAATTCTTTTCTTTAGATTTATAAGAACTCAATCTTTCCAACGATTCTTTTAGCACCTCTAACCACACCCTTAAACTAAAACTTGAACAACTTTTTATTTTCTTTGTGTACAATCTTTTTTTTTTTTTTTTTTTTTTTAAATACAAACATGAAATACCCCCACACTTATTCTTTTGCCAAACACCTTCAAAGTACTTCACAAACGTTTCTCATAAGACAATCTCGCATTGCTCGCTTGGAAAGGGTAAGGAAAAAAATGTTTCAGGTATAAGGGTAGACATATCTGGTGATAAGAAATAAAAGGCTCAACATACACGGCTCAAATTGGCAATCTAATGATATCATTTTTCTTTGGGAAACATGGTTATTTAGGTCATAGTGGTAAACCTAATGCCTCTATCATTTCCAAATTCATGCAATCAATGACAAACATTTCGAAAGATCGTTACGCAAGTTCTAGAGATGTATCTCACATAAGTTCATCACACATGAAAGAATAGGAGTGTATGAAAAATGCACACACTTTCAATCGGCTCAAAAACTCACATAGGATGTATATGGTCACTAAATTCACATATGAAGCTTTAAGTCATACTTTAGTTTCACATTAACAAGGCTATGTGCATTTGGTTTTTTCAAAGATGATCAAACATGTACAAAACTAACAAGAGAATTAGGAATTTCATAAAACACATGTTAACTAAGTTCTTGATGATCATGGTTCAAATTTGATCCAATTATATCATTGGGTCGGGAAACTAACAAAAATCTAATTCAAAACAATAAAGGAAACAAGACAATATTTTTGGATTTTTAAATTTTCCGAATTTTTTTTTTTAATTTTTTTTTTTTTTAAAAGAAAACAAAACTAATTAAGAAAACAAATAGCAACACACGGAAACAAATGAAACCCGTTCATAGTTGAAGGTACAAAAAATTTCAATTTGGTCATTTTTTATACTCTTTACCCCCAAACTTAAACTGGACATTGTCCCCAATGTCAGAAAACAATATAATGCAAATAAAAATAAAATAAATAAATAATAAGAAACAAAATAAAGCAATTGGACTGAAAACTTCCCTAGTTTGCAGTAAAACCAAGTGATGACCCCCCAGGCTAAAATTCTGCAATCAACTTCAAGGGTGGAAATAACCAAAAGTTCCTGCAAAGAAAAGAAATAATTCAGTTAAGTAACGCAAGAAAATGTAAAAAAAATTGCAAACGAAAAATTGAAAATCACGATAAAAGACAATGAATAGAACTAATAAGTGATCATTGGTCGTGCTTGTTGACTTTCCACAGCTTTCCTCTTGAGCGGGGTGACACTTAGCTTTTTACTTGCAAGTGATGATTTGATGATATTGTACGGCGAGGCTTTGCTCTTTGGCGAAGGTGCCCTCCAAATATTGTTGAAGCTTCTCGAGTTCTTGGATTTAACTTGCACTCCTTTTTCTGAGTTCTTCGCTGCTTGTTTCTTCCGTATGGCAGGCAGGCACAAGGTAGCTGTGTTGGTCTGATTCTTTCTTCAATCTTTCCAAGTGCCCACCTCTTGCTTTCTTTCTCCTTGTCCCTAGCTAAGGATGAATTGGCAAATTGTCTCCACATGCTTCGAGGTATCATTTTCACCTCCCTTACTTGTCCCCCAAGTAGATGTGGTAGACAAAACGGAAGCATAAGATGAAAAAGATGAGTACTCGAGAGCAAGGCTAGGTAAGCAATCAGGAAGGGGTTCCAGGCAGTTGGCTCCAGATCGGAAGATTGATACCAAATGCTGGCTGATTGCTCTCTTACTCCTTGTCGTAAAATAAAGACAAGGAGAAGGACATGGAGAAAGCATGATATGAGATACTCTTGCTTTCAACCTTTATGATATGAAATACTTTTGCTTTGAATGGGTTGTTCGCAGGAGTATCCCAAGGAATGAGGAACACTGAGTAACTTAGGAGGATTCTTTGGGAATGCATTCTCGGAGATGAAGAAGTGCTGAGAGGGTGTGCCTTTGCTGTGGAAGGCGAAGGTAGATACTTATAGAACTTTTCTTCACAACCGGAACTATTCTCTCACTCATTGTCGACAGCCGGTGGATGGATAAATAGTACAAATTACGCGCTTTCTGACAAAGCTGCCCGTAATTTTCGCAAAGCTACCAGTTGCATGTGACGAGTGACAACACGTCTGGACAAATTGATCTTTTGAAATCCGGGGTTCGGCTCGTGGTTACTGAGCAAGCCCAACTTTTAAGAAATGAAACGCCTCTTTTGAGAAAAGAATCCGGCTTTTGAGAAAGGAAACTCCTCTTTTGAGAAAAGAATCAGGCGTTTGAGAAAGGAGCCCCGACTCTTCGATTTGCGAGAGGACGCCTCTTCAATTTCTGAGGAGCGCCTCTTTGATTTCTTCTTTTTATAGAGGCGTTAATTTTGTTCCACAACACACTTGAGCTCCCTCTTGTAAACACTCCCTTCTTGCATTTTTTTTAATCTTGATCAGTCCGACTCTCTTCTTTCTTCACCACCTCTGAAAAATGTCTAGCCCTTTCGATCGTCGTTTTGACTTGAACCTTGGTGAAGAGGCAGCTCCGCCTTCACCAGACAACATATGGCGCCCATCCTTCATATCCCCTACCGGTCCCCTTACCGTGGGGGATTCGGTGATGAAAAATAATATGACAGCTGCGGTGGTGGCCCGGAACCTTGTCACTCCTAGAGATAACAGACTGCTCTCTAGACGATCTGATGAGTTGGCTGTGAAGGAGTCTCTGGCTCTTAGCGTGCAGTGTGTGGGTTCTGTGTCCAACATGGCCCAACGCCTATTTGCCCGAACCCGTCAAGTTGAGTCGTTGGCGGCTGAAGTAATGAGTCTCAAAGAGGAGATTAGAGGACTCAAGCATGAAAATAAACAATTGCACAAGCTTGCACACAACTATGCCACAAACATGAAGAGGAAAATTGACCAGATGCATGAATCTGATGGTCAGATTTTACTTGATCATCGGAGGTTTGTGGGTTTGTTCCAACAGCATCTGCCTTCGTCTTCTGGGCCTGCGCCGACTGCTGAAGCTCCAAAGAATCAACCTCTGTTACCTCCTCCTTCTGTGGCCCCGCCGACTGCAGAAGCTCCGCCGACTACTGAAGCACCACCTGACCAATGAATGCTATTAGTTTACACATCATTGTAAAATATTTTTACTTTTATGTTTTTTTTTTTAATATGTAAATTAATGTAAAAAGACTTTGTTTAACCTTCCCCCACACTTAAGCTAAATAACACAAACTCACAGAAATCAACCAAATAACACAACTAACTAAACAAAACAAAATGAAAGCAGTAAAGATAAGGGTGTAAGTTGAATGCTTGGGTTGCCTCCCAAGAAGCGCTTGCTTTAACGTCCGTAGTCGGACGAATCTTTCCTTTAAACTCCCCTCGGGTCCAAAGCATGGAATTTATCTTTTAATGGGAGGTGATACTTGAAATGATTCGGCAATGGTTTAAGTTCAAGAGTGGGTGCCTGAATCATCAAAATCAGAAACATGTTAGTATAAATTAAAATTAAAATTGGAGAAGATGGCTTACTTTCTTTTTTCCGACACAAACTCAATGACAAACACCACATCTTTGAACATTTCCGGGACTTTGAACTTGGCCAGGTTTACTATGATGGTTGTGGCTTGTCCCGTGTCATCAAACTCAACTGCTTTGGGCTTGATTGTCTCATGCACAACCTCTTGGATGTATTCTTGATATGCTTCAACCACTTCATTTTCTTGAATCCCTTTTCTTGGTGTGCAAGGTTCTTTGAACATTTCAATACCATCGGGAACTTGTTTTGGTGCACCAAGAATTGGGATATCACTTTGCACCTTTGGAAGAGCTTCCACAATGTCTTTTTCACTCTCTTTGATATTTGGAATCAAAAACCTGCAAGGACAAAGGATATTCGGTGGAATGATGTTAGAATGAAGTGAATTTAGAACTTCCTCACCTGAGTTGGATGACATGGGGATTTGAGGAGCTTGCAGCAAGAATTCTTCTAAACTGCCCAGGTCGTCCTCCTCCTCTTCTGCTTGCAGCAGCAATTCATCCATGTTCGGGCTGTGTTTGGATGGTTCTGGGACAGCTTCATCCTTCATGTCACATTCCAAAGTGATCGCTTCATCGATTTCACTTTCTGCCTTTGAATTTGCAATGTTTGAGTTGGAAAGTTCACTTTGATCTCGAATCTGTGCCATGAATTCCACAATCTGCCCAACTTGCATATCCAATTCGTCCACTCTTTTGACTCAGTCTTGTATCTCTTGGTTTTGATTTTCTACTCCCTGATTCAAAGAGGTGAGTAACTTATTAAGTGTATCATTATCCAAGGACGTACCTGAATTGAATTGGGTTGATTGTTGTGGTGGTTGTGACGGTTCATATCGCCACTGATAGAACTCTTCCGATGGCGAAAATTGTTCTTCTTTTTGAAAACCCTGCGCCAAAGAAATTAGTCCTTCAAGAATTTCATTATAATTCACGGGCATACTTTGATTTGATTGGACTTGTTGTGGGGGATGCTGTGGTGGCTGCATAGGTCTTGAATAGAACTCGTCTTGCTGCCAATATGCATCTTGTTGAGCCTCCTTGGCTTGATTTTGTGAGCCCTGCACCAAACAATTTAATTCATTAAGAATTTGATTATAATTTATTGACGAACCTGAGTTTGATTGAGCATATTGCATAGGTTTTGAATAGAACTCCTCCTCTTGCTGCCAATATTCATCTTGTTGGAATTGTTGAGGTTCCCCCCACATATAATTTGAATGATCTCTCCAAGCCGAATTGTAAGCGTTGGAAACATGTTGTTGCTTGGTTGATCATAGCTTTGATAACCCCAAGCATCTTCGTTCACAGTGAATTGAGGATGTTGATGAGTTTGATATCCGTGCCCGTAAGACACACCAAATGTAGGCACATTTTGCATTGTAGTCCTTCCGGCAATCTGTGACAATTGAGAAGTAAGATTCGCCAATTGAGCTTGAATGTTAGCAAAATCCATGTCTTACTTCTCTAGAACCTGAAATCAAAGAAAGAAAACTAAATCAAATATCAAAAGTAAAATAAACGAAACAAAATCAGAAACGAAAAACAAAAGACACGAAAAAGAAAGAAAGGGGGATTAGCAATTTTGCTAATCCCCGGCAACGGCGCCAAAATTTGATGCGTAAAATAAGTTAACACACAAAATTAAACCCTCTTTTTGACAATTGTAGTATAGATGTAAGTAGGGTATCGTTCTAGGCCGGGGATTAGGAGGGATTGCTAATCTATTCTAAATTAATTTAAAAATATTAAACAAGACTCAAGGACACAAAACTAGGCTAAAAACTCTAATAACTCGAAACACACTTAGAATGACTCAAATAATGAAAACAATCAAATTAGACACTAGGAACTGAAATGGACGGAAATTGAATTAAAAGACTAACAACAATGAAAACTAACTAAATAATATAATTTAATAATGGGGGGGGTTTGGTTTTGACGAGAAGTAAATTAAACTTAAATAAATTACAGAATTGACAAAAGCATGAAATTAAGGTGAAAGGATAGGTGAAGGACTAGCTAGAGGGTTCTTCTCCACACATGAAATAAATACAACCTAAATCGATTTCCAGTTATCAATTTAACAAGTTATGAATGACAATGTTCCAAGTTAATTAGGTCCGCTTAAATTAACAATAATTAGATTTCCCTAGATTCATTGGATTGAATGGAATACGCATTACAACCAAATTATTCCTCATCAAAGTCCCTAACTATGGAATACGCATGATAGAGACATTCAACAAAGATCATTAAGTTCAACGGAAATCATAAACATTGACTAGGCATTCATAACTATGGAATACGCATGTTACTCTTGCCAGGAATCTACTTAACACGATCGTGACTAGCGACCTTCACTACTTGCTAATATAAACTCATAACGATTAGGTGAAACAAATTTATATCCTAGCACCAAATTCAAGTATGCAAATTAAGCGTGCACTCTCAATCAACATGCAAGAATAAGTTTTAATTTCAACGGTTAAGCAAATTGTATTCACAACTTATGTAACGATAACTGGAAGTAATCAATTCATATTACAAATATATTCATGGCTTTGAATTAACCTCTAGCCAAAATAAATTTAGTTACACATTATTTTCAAATTAAACCAAAAATTAAACATGAGTTTGAGAAGATAACACCAATAAGAATGGAGTGAAGCCTCTGCCTCTGTGCTCCTCTTCTTCCTGTGCTTCTCCTCCTATCTCTCACGCTGCCAAAGGCTGCCTTTATTCTTTCCGCGCCTAACAGTCTTTGCGCCTCACTTCCCTTCTCTGTTCCGTGTGTTTTCTCTGCTCTCCACACAGTTTTCTGTGCAGCTTCTCTCACTAGCTGCCAGGCTCTGACCTGCCTTCCTCTCCGTTTCTGCCCTCTCTCCTTCTTCTTTCGTTTCTACTTTCTGTTTTTCTTCTTTCGTTTCTGCTTTCTGTTTTTCCCCAAAGCTGCCAGGGCAGCTCCGCTCTTCTCTCTGCACCTTGCGTCTATCCCCTCCCCCTACTGATTCGTGTGTTCTGTTTTTTTATTCTTTCCACGCCTGTTGACCTCTCTCCACTACCGTCCCATTTATTTCTTTTGCCATTCCTCCACATTTCCTTGTCTGCCATGCTCTTTATTTTCTACTTCTTTTTGTTCCATTTCCTTCCCATTTCTCCACTACCGTCCCATTTCCTTTGTTTTCTGTTTTTAGTCTCTTTATTCCTCTGTCAGTGCACTCCCCACTTAAGCTTTAAGATGTAATGGTATTGTAGTGGTCTGCAACTTTAGATAAAGATAATTGAAACCGGTATATTTGAACCCATCTGCACATAATAACGGACTGAATTATGTTTAATTATACAAAACACAAAGTGTCCTTTCCTTTCTTTTTTATTTTTCTCCACTTTTCTTGAAATTAATCTTAAAGCAAATTTAATTGTACATTAACACAAGGTAAGGTAAAGTACCACAATTTAACACAAAAACATCACAAAGACTTTAGAAATGGATGGTATAAATGTATGAAATATATGAGTGATCAAATTACAACATTCAAATCATAAACTATGAAAATACAAAACCCAAAAGGATTCACCAACTACTAGACCTAGGCTCTGATACCACTTGAAGGAAATTTTGTGCAAAACATGTTCATTTGAGCAACATCTATGGCATGCAATTAACAATTAAAGGCGAAATCATGCTTGTATGCACTCAAAAACAAAACAGTACCCATGAAATTCAAAGCCTAGTAAAAGGGTGAACCAAGACTCAACTCAAGAACAAAGTGAGTTGAGAAATCTTATACCTTTGTTGATTCCTCTTTGCATAAGCAAAGGCTAATCACCCAAGGAGAGGGCCTTCATTCCTTGCTTCTTAGCTCCATGGATTTCTTGGATAAGGATGGTTGAAAGGATTCTCCAAGTTCCCAAAATTGAAAACCTCTAATTTTTCCACACCAAGGAGAGACTCGAAGAATAGATGAGTGACCTTGGAGGAGGGAAGATTGCTAACTAATCTCCTCCAAGGGGGCCGGCCTCCTAGAGAGAAAGGGAGAGACATTGTGTTCTCATCTTTTCTCCAAAAGAAACTCTAATAAAGAAAATGCTATAAAGTCACATTTATACCTACCTTCATTGGAGTGGCAAACTTGTAATAAGTCCATAACCCACTCCTTTATCAATATGGCCGGCCATAGGGTTTTATTGGGCTTTTTGGGCCTTTGTGAATTATTAGTCATTAAGTTGTCATACAACTTAAGTCAATGGCTTGACGTTCGAAGCCCATTGGACCTTAAGGTCCAAAACTAACCCGAGGTCTTTAACGAACTTTATTCGTTTGATTAATTAACATATTAATTCATCATTGTCATAAATAATTAAACCATTTAATTATCCTTACTCATCTCCGTTGTTTCTTCAATCTTTACTTTATACGGTGTACGATCCATTAGGTTCCTTTTAGCGAGGCAGTGGGCGATTAGAACTCTTTCAAAACGATTGTGAATTGAAACTTACTTTCAATTCTCCCTTTAGTGATTATACACGTTGAGGGCTTCCACAAACCATGAGTGACACCTAGTAGTATGTCATGGTTACCCAAGCTAATCAAAAGAGGTGGAGAACCTATTTAGTTTAAGATTACAATGCAATATGGTCTTTCTCTAATACAATACTCTTGACCACATTGTTTGGTTTGATAGTTTATTCATGTCTACTATCCAATGTGATTCTCTTACTTATATGATTACCTTGAATGTGATTTGGAACAATTTCCTAAATCTCATTCATACTCTGGCCAGAGATTCTTAATCATATCATAGAGTATTCTTCCTCAAATGGTGTAAAGGTTAGAGATCCCTTGTTGCGCATTCAATTGCCTCCATGGCTAAGTGGCTTAACCCCAACTATGCCGTGTACACCTTCTGACGGAGTGACTTTGACATAGTCAAAGATCAAGGACCTAACCACAAGACAACTATGATGCCTCAAGTCAAATGACTACTTTGCATTATCCCAAGCATGAGTTCTCATGTGACATGAGTATGAGAACTCCTTGTTGATCGTGTTCAGTGGACTCATTCTCTATTGAACACCTACATGCTTGTCTTGGTGTCAGTCATACCAATGACTCGAGACCAGTCACTCTCCCTAAGAGAAGATATAGCACGTACTCATCTTAACGGACTGTTAATGCCCAATTGGCAATCCTATGATCAGGAACGTTTAGGATATGTATACGAAAGAGAATGGTCTCATGAATCTAACTTCTTTAGATCGCATTCTCCCAATTACATATTCCTTGGACTTATTATTTACGCGTATAACATTTATATGAGACGGCTTCAAACAATAATCTTTGCCCTTTATATTAAACTATATTAGTTTAACATGTGAAATGTCCGTAAAGTATCATCATATGATTGGTTTTAGGGCACATTTCTAACAACAAAAGCTTCCCCCACCATAAAAGCTTCACCCACCACAAAAGCTTCCCCCACCACAAAAGCTTCACCCATAAAAGCCACAAAAGCTTCACTCATAAAAGCTTCACCCACCACAAAAGCTTCACCCACAAAAGCTTCACCTACAAAGCTTCAACACAAATGTTTCACCTACAAAAGCTTCACACTATCTTGATCAAGATAGTGTGAAGCAAAATCAATTCATGGTACCCAACAAAGCTTCAACCTCAAAGCTTCACCTACAAAGCTTCACCTATAAAGCTTTATATATATATATATATATAATTTAAAAAAATGTCTAGGCCTCCTCTTCTTTGGGCCTAACAACTTTCATAACAAATATATATGAAGGAGGAGTTTTGGGCTACCACTTAGAAAGGAAAATGGTGATGTTTTGTTACTTTGGAAACTTGGCTACTAGCAAGACATCTCCTTCGTCAACTCTCTCGACCGGAGACTTAGGGGACTCCTACCATATGCTATTGCACCTTAATACTCAGAAGTCTCACGACCACTCAGTGACTTGAATTTTTTCAAGTATCCAACCGAGAAGTTTTCCTCACTCAGAAAATTAAGGGAGCACTACCTCAACCTACATGCTTCACTCACAAAGCCTCAACATACAAGCTTAAACAAAAAGACAAATTCAAAGAACTTAGTGAAGAAGGCCTTGGTGTATTTAACACAACACATTGAAATGAAGCAAAGCTTGTTTATTGATATCTCCGATAAGTTACAAATATGTACATATACATGAATCAAAATAAACAAACAAGAGGGAGCCTTCACAAAGGTTGCTTAGGAAAAGTCTCAGCAGTTGGCAGGACCCTAGAAAGAGGAGGCACCAGAGGGTGATTATTCGGAGCCTCAGTAAGAGGCAAAACCCCAGAAGGCAATAAATGCCTTTGGAACAAACCCACAAACCTCTGATGATCAAGTAAAATCTGACCATCAGATTCCTGCAGCTGGTTGAGCTTCCTCTTCATCTTTGTAGCATAGTCATGTGCGAGCCTGTGCAACTATTTATTCTCATGCTTGAACCCTCTGATCTCCTGTTTAAGACTTATCACTTCGGCCACCAATGATTCAACTTGGCGGGTTCGAGCGAATAAGCTTTGGGCCATATTAGACACAGAACTTGCATATTGAACACTCAGAGCCAGAGAATCCTTAACAACCAACTCATCAGATCGTTTGGAAAGTAGTCTGTTATCTTTGGGAGTGAGAAATATGGGTGCCATATGTTGTCTTGAGAAGGCATGGTTACCTCTTCACCAAAGTTCAAGTCAAAACGACGGTCGGATGGACCAGACATTCTCAGAAATGATGAAGGAAAAATGAGGTGCAATAAATCTATGAAGTAAGGACAAAATTCCTACAAGCAATAACTCTCTGAATGTACTTCTTGCACACAATTGGTGCCCTTATAAAAGAAAAGGCAACATGGTTGTTGGTTTAAAAATCGAAGAGGCACCACTTTCCACATGCAACATCAGCTCCTCGGGTACTACATATAACTTTGCCAAAAATCTCTGACAAAATTTAGACATATAAATTTTGAAGGTCCAGCTACCATACTGTTATCCATAAGGGTAAAAGAACAATACCACTACTTGATAGAAAGTTCCTATGTGTGTCAACCTCCATGCTCCGTGGCAAGGCAGACTGGCAAAAATGCCCAACCTTTACTCACATTCGAGAAAACACTCCCAACAAGATCGCTTGCTCAAAAATTGAAGAGGAACCGCCCTCTGAATCTCGAGAGCCAGACTCCCAACAGGATTACTTGCTCAAAAATCAAAGAGGCATATCTCTTCGAATCTCGAGAGCCAGACTTCCAATAGGATTACTTGCTCAAAATTTGAAAAGGCACCGTTATCCGAATCCCAAGAGCCAGACTCCCAATAGGATTGCTTTCTCAAAAATCAAAGAGGCACTGTTCTCTGAATCTTGAGAACCAGATCCCCGACAAGATTGATTGTTCGAAAATCAAAGAGGCACCGCTCTCTGAACTTCGAGAGCTAGATTTCCTTGGATAAAGCTTGTCTGTAATCTTCACACGCAACATCAGCTTTCCAGATACCACAGACCACTTTTTCAAAATGCTCTGACAAAGTTAAAACACATGAATCTTGCAGCTCCCACTACATTGTTATGACCGATAAGGGTAAAGGAACAGCGTTACCACTTGCTGTTGAGATAATTCCTATATATGTAGACCTTCATCCTGCACAGCCAGGCAGACCTGCAAATAAAAAAATGCTCAACTTTTTTTCACATCCTAGAAGGCACTCTCAGCAGAGTCTCTCGAAATACTCAGCTTCTTTTCCACCCGATAATACCTCTGCAAACAAGTCACACCAGAAAAAAAGTATCTCATATCATCAGGGTTAAAAGCAAGAGTATCCCATATCATGCTTTTTCCCTGTCTTTTCCTTTGGAATCAAGGAGAAAGAGAGCAATTAGTCAGCATTTGGAATCAAGTTTCCAGTCAAGAACTGACTGCCTGGAACCCTTGCCTGATTACTTACCTGGCATTGCTCTTGAGTACCCATCTTCAAAATCTTATGCTTCCAGAGAAGATACCACATCTGCCTGAGGAACAGATAGGGCAAGTGAGAATGATACAAGGAAGCATGTGGAGACAAGCGTAACAGAACATGTGTCGATACATCCACTACTTTGTTAACAGCAAAAGTATCTCATATCATCAGGGTCAAATGTACTCTAGATTTGATGGACTTGTTTTGACCCTCAAATTCTTGGGTCGGCCTTATACTCTGGAGGAAACAAAAAAACCCTCCAGCCCAGTTCAAGAATAAGCATGTGGAAAGTTATTTCTTCAAAAGTAAAAGTATCTCATATCATCTCTTCTCCATTTGCTTCTCCTTATCCTTGTTGCTGTTTACGACACAATGAGAAAGAGAACAATCAATCGGAAGCCAAAATCGAACCTCTGATCCAGGTTGCTTGCTTGGAAGTCTGATTGCTTACCTTGTCTATTACCTCATTTAGCAAATCTCCTAGCTCGGCGACTTGGGGGACTCTTACTATAGGGTTTGTATCGTACTTGACCAAGTCCGAAACTACAAGTAAGCTTCAAGTGAAATTGATACATTACCTTGTGCATCTTCATTGGTTAAAGATACCACCCCTGGATGGAGGAAAAGTACTTCCAGAGAACATGCCACGTCTACATATGAGACAGATAAGGCAAGTGAAAATGATACCACACTTCGGTACTTAGAAGTTTCGTGATTACTCAATAGCTTGAATCTTGCAAGTCCCCAACTGAGGAGCTTCCCTCACTCAGGAACTTAGGGGAGTACTGTTTGTACCATACTTAACCAATCCCCAAACTACTGAGCACCGGTCAACATTATACCGTTAAGGACCCAAAAGAGTTTCCCTCTAACTAGGAGGCCAATCACAGTGCGACATGTGTCGACATCAGAAGCCAATCATAGCGCGACACGTGTCAACATCAGAAGCCAATCACAACACGATACGTGTCAATGTCAGAATGAAACTAGTACTCACTAAATCAATCACTAGTACTCACTAAATGAGAGCTTGAACCTATGTGCTTGTGTAAACCCTTCACAATTAATAAGAACTCCTCTACTCCGTGGACGTAGCCAATCTGGGTGAACCACATACATCTTGTGTTTGCTTCCATGTCTCTATCCATTTGCATACTTACCCATACTAATGACCGAAGCAATCTAGCGAAGGTCACAAACTTGACACCTTTTGTTGTACCAAAGTCTTCACTGATTTTGTGCATCAACAGATTCATTGTGGAATTCCCTTGGATTTAGTGAAAACTATGTAGAGAATACTAAAAGAACAATCAAGAATTTGAGGGTCAAACAAGTCCATCAAATCTCGAAACAAGGTAACTGGAATTAAAGCATAACATCTCGCTACAACGGTAGCTTCTGAAATAATCAATCACCCATGGTAAAGGTTCGCTCCGCAGAGTATTTGTTAGGTGATTGAGGAATTAACGGTCACAACTAAAACTTCAATGTCCAAGCAAAAATTTTCCTAGACGGTCTGTCTACATAAAAAATCATACGAAGTACAGTGGGGTGGACACATACCCAAGGATTACTAGAATGCCTTCCAACACAAAAAGGTGGATATGGAATCACAGTTAGAATAGACGCTGGTCTAAATGCCAGAAAAATCTGATAGTTTCAAGAATGAGTAATTTTCTCAAGTGATTTAAAATGTAGTCCCTCTGGACCAACAGAAAGTAAGATGACTTGTCAAATCGGTTGATAATTACTGAAATATCATCATAATCTCCACATGTACAAGATACCTCGTACCGGAAGCTTATGGTGATATTTCCCTATCTCTATTTAAATACAGGAAGTGATTATAACCACTCAAATGATTTCTTGATGATTCATAAGTAACATCACATCGAATTTCATGAATTCCAATTGAAATGGAATAGAATAAGTTGATGGTGTTCAAGGGTAGATATGTCTTTTGTTGCTATAATAGTATTTACATTTGCACAACCGGGGTAATACACGATAATGCAAGCGTAAACATTGATTTGGTATCTCCATCATTGCTGTTAAAAGTTTAGTTCTTTTCAAGAGAAATTGCATTTAAGAAGTTTGTGAGATTGGTGAAGATTTTGGACACGTTTCTCCATAAAGAAGTGTCATCAGGTTTTCAAATGAAGAGGATAACTGTTGACTCTAGGCCATGTATGAAATGGTTCATTTCGAACGGTTCTAACTGTTGGAAAATATAAGCGATACTCCGTCATGCTGCCTCTACACAGTGGTAACATCCAAAGAATACGTCATCATGGATTTCCAAAATGATCAATATCATCAAAGGGTGTCAAACAAAGGTGATATGAGACAACAGTTTAGTGGTCATAAACTTTATTCATAATCAACATCACAACTAAGTTAACTTTCCTCGGCCGATAAGTGAGGAAAAACACTATAGCCAAAAAATCTCTAAAAAATTATCAATAAATCGACAAGATCGAAGATATCTCGAATTTCACAACACTTTGTGAGAATTTCAACTTTCTTCTGCTACAACCTTATGGGAAAAGAAAAGAGTATTGTCTACTGAGATCACATCTCCCCAGAGAAGTACCAATTTAATCAAAGTTAACAGTTGAGGAATTTGGTATAAAGCTGACTATTGATATTTAGATAATTTGGTCTCATTATTGAGGTAGTTAAGAAGGTCGTCGATAAGACCATTATGAATTCATCAAGCCATGGAGGAAAACTCGGGTTACAAAGGTCAGTCAGGTATACCAGTAATTCGAAGTATAGGTATTAACGGTTTTAATCGTCACCTCATTGGGTTGCTAAAATCTAAGTACGATCTTAAGGTTCGGTCTTTCGCCTTTGCGAATAAGTTCAAGGTTCCTTAGATAAAATGTTTGGTTGAATAAATTCCTAATCGATAAGCTTTAGTAACAAAGTTCTCTCGATGAGGTAGGACTTGTTATAGAAGACATAAGGAAAACTGGTGTGGTACGAGAAAGTGGATTGACGGTGCACTTCACTTCATCATTCGGTGATATTAGGTAAAATTTGTACATCCTCAAAACGTACCATACTACTTCCTTTCACTACTCCACGTGCTAATAAGTCGTCACAGATTTCTCAATACTCAATTCACTTTAATAGTGAGATTTCAACTCGTACTTCAATTCTAATGTTGTCTGTGGATGTGATCAGAAAAATGACTGGTTGAAAATGTTCTGGTTACCTAAATGGGTAAAATGTTTAACACAACTGCGAGTTTACAGTCCTTCTACACAACTTGCTCTTAAGTTTCCAAGATTTACTTTCCTCGGCTCAGGTAGTCACTGTTATTCAATCTATCAGTCGCGTCACTAATTAATTCATTTATGATACTTTTGATAGTTTTGATATTGTTCGTTACCATGAAATTGTAAACCAGCGTTCTGGCATAAGGGTCACTCCCAAATACTAGTACATGTGTCCGTTATCAGAAATTATACCGCCTGAATACTAGTTGACAGTTTCTGGATATGTTATATTCGTATTCATTTGCCTATGCTCATCAAAATGACAAGTATAGCACCAAAAGAAATTCGGGAAACTAGTATTGGTTGGAACGTCCTAATGCTGGAAAAAGAAATTGCTAATAATCTACTTTAGAACAGACTTAATAGAAGTTAATCTTCCTCCTAAAGATCCGGAATGTTCTCTAGTGCGTTTGAAAATATTAGTGCTATCGGGAACCAAAAGTGATTGCCCTCCCCCCCCCCCCCAAATGGTCTTCCATCAAGTGCTCGCACTTAAGCACCGCATTGTCACTCGAGACATTTCTGAGAATTTCGACGAAAGTTAAACTTCGTGGTAAAGATGACGAGAGTCTCTGATGGTACACAATTATCGATACATTAGCCCTACTTCAAGGCCATCGTGATTTTTCCTTAGCAGGGAGGTTCTTTGTTTAAATCTAGAGGTGATCATCAAAATGATGTTCTAGAATATCGGTAAGTCATCTAAGTCACTCAAAACTTAGAAAAAGATAACACATTTTTCGTTTTCGACGAGGTAGCAAGATTCGGAAATTAGGCTCAAGAACCGAGAATGTTTACATCACACGCGTGATGAATACAATGCTGCCCAAACCTGGCTCTGATACCAAACTGACACACCTCGATTCGGAGTCCTAGTGGACATTCTAGGTGGGGGTGTGTCAGGTACATTAACTTTTTTACTAGAGAACTATTGATGTTCTAGAATATCGATAAGTCGTCTAAGTCACTCAAAACTTAGAAAAAGATAACACATTTTTTGTCTTCGACGAGGTAGCAAGATTCAGAAATTAGGCTCAAGAATCGAGAATGTGTACATCGCACACGTGATGAATACAATGCTGCCCAAACCTGGCTGTGATACCAAACTGACACACCTCGATTCGGAGTCCTAGTGGACATTCTAGGTGGGGGTGTGTCAGGTACATTAATTTTTTACTAGAACTATTAATGCATAATATGTCACATCCCGACCCAGGCCCCCACCACATCCTGGGCTCGACTCTGCCGTAGCACGATATTGTCTGCTTTGGGCCCCGATCACGCCCTCACGGTTTTGTTTCTGGGAACTCACACGAGAACTTCCCAGTGCGTCACCCATCATGGGATCGCTCTCGAGCGATACTTGCTTAACTTTGAAGTTCCGATAGAACCCGAAGCTAGTGAGCTCCCAAAATGCATCGCGCTAGGTAGAGATGAGAATATACATATAAGGCTTACAAGATCCACTCCCCTGGACAATGTGGGATCTTACAATCCACCCCCCTTAGGGGCCCAACGTCCTCGTCGACACACTTTCGGCCAGGGATTAGCTCTGATACCAAATTGTCACATCTCGGCCCGTGCCCCCACCACATCTCAAGCTCAACTTCGCCGTAACATGATATTGTTCGCTTTGGGCCCCAACCACGCCCTCACGGTTTTGTATCTAGGAACTCACACGAGAACTTCCCAGTGGGTCACCCATCATGGGATTGCTCTCACGCGCTACTTGCTTAACTTTGGAGTTCCGATGGAACTCGAAGCCAGTGAGTGGGATCTTACGTAATATTACTCTATTATTGATTTTTAAGTAATTTTTATATTGTAAAAATATTATTTAAATTTGTTTAAATTTATAATTTGTGAGATATTGAATGCATAAATGTAAGAGGTTTTTTTTTTTTTTTTGAGAAATAAAGGAGATAAATCTATTAAATAATGCTAGGGACCTTGACCAAAATATTTTTAAAAATAAGTTTTAATTCGAACAATTGGGTTGACTAGAGACCGGAAACAAAATGATCCATAAAAACAATATTAGCGACAAATATCATCATAAGACTAATGGGGGCATTAGCAAAAGGTATGAAGGGGACGGCTAGAATGTGGTGAAATGCTCCCATTTGGTGGGCTGGATGAGATTGAGCCTTAGGAATATGATTGGATTGGTAGGGATGAGTTACATAACCCATGCGTGTGGTTGGGTTACATAACCCATCATATTTTCCCTTATTTCGGATTTGTAGCCAATCCAATTCAGTGTTACAATGATTCTCACCAAACGTTGGCTAACCTACAAGTCCAATGTAATTGAAATAACTCATCCCATCCTGCCTACCAAACGGGTAAGAGAATGATGGTGTTATCCACACACCTATTTTTACCTCGCATACACCGTTTTCAAATTTTGGCAGTCAAAATAAAAACAGGTACGTACTACTTGGATTTTTTTATTATTGTAGTCCACCTAGACCTGGCAATTTCTTACAGGATCCGTTAACACGACACGTAAACGACACAAAAATAACGGGTTTCTAGTCAACACGATAACTAATCGGGTCATATGATAATAACCCGTTAATAACGGGTCCTTAACAGGTTTACATAAGAATGACACATAGGTAACCTGTTTCGACACGATAAGAAAAAAGTTATTTTGATGATTTTAATTTTTAAACTACTAAAAAAACTTACCATAAAATACAATAGATATAATGAATATGTATATATTGTTTATTAATTATTATTCTATATAAATTTTAAATTTTAAGTTTTATTTATTTATTTATTTTTATAGTATATTATAGGCAAAGATTGAGATAAAAAAAATCATAAAACACATTAAAAATAAAAATATCAAGTAATTTAAAAATACTAAACACATTAAAAAAATTATAACAATTAATTTACATGTGTGAAAAATATGAAAAAAAAAATATGCAAACGCTCGTAGTCGCATCCTCTACGCTTTGAGGATGGGTATATGATCATTTGAATTTTTAAAACCATACAAACTCTCATGAATAATATTTTTAAGGGGGTTGAAAATAAACAAAATTCATAATCATTAATGTATAAGTCTGAAAGATGTGAAAGCATAATAAACGTTTATAATTGCATCCTCAACGCTTAGACGATGGTTACATGGTCGTTTAGATTTTTAAAACCCTCAAAATCTCATGAACAATGTTTTTTATTTGAGTGCAAAATTAATAAAATTAATAATTATTATTGTTGAAGTGTGAAAAATGTAATTACTTGTAATGAAAAGCTTTACAACTTTCATGAATTGGTCCAACTCCGAAATTTAGTATGTATTTACTAATTTAGTATTATATTTTACATTTTTTGGGGGTCAAATTATGTTTTTCATTTTCATTTTTATTGATTTAAAAAATATTTTTCTTAACCGGTAACGGGTCATGTCATATTATTTGATAATATTAACGGGTTGATTTCAGGTTGGGTCATATTATCCGTTTACTTTAACGGGTATTACACGACCTGACCAGTTAAGCTATCGGGTATGATACGAAAACGAGAAACAGGATATGAATGCCAAGTCTAAGTCCACCATTGTGGTTTAGATTGACTGTGTAAAATGTACATATGACACGCGGTTGTCCATTTTGTTTCTTTTCTCTGTATAATATTACAGGTTATCATGCTCAATGTATAGTGAAGTTCAATCTACCAGCTCAAATTAAAATTTAAGCCAGAATTACAGACTATCAACCAGCTACCGTAAACTTCTGAATTCTCATACCAATTCATTATTATCATGAACGTGCGTGACAGGGATATTGTTCATCTGTGTATTGTAAATTTAGAGTGTTACAATACATATATGTATTCGGACTATGTTGAGGCTCTTCAATACTAGATTCTTTCACGCAGCTTGATTGCAATACTAGTAGTACTTAAATATTAAATACAAATATATTGACATTTTGCAAGCCTATAATATTGAGCAAACATGTGGCCAATAATATCTATATTACCTAGCTATTAATAAAAAAACACACTGTCAACTAAATACGCAGGAAAAGACAATATTAACTCTATATTCACAGTTCAACAAAAGATCAGAAACAATTATGAGCATTATGGTAATTTCGTAAAAAATAAAGTTTAATGTTTTTCTCCTTTACTCACCCTGTCACCCAGTTGTCATCAAACTATAAACCCTTCACTTCCTGGCCTTTTTTTTTTTTTTTTTTTTTTTTACCTCCTTGTCCGTTAACCCTACCTATTTAGGTCCAGTTTTAAACTTACTTCCATCTCCTAAACCATTTTTTCTTTTTAATTTTTTTTTATTTACACTCAGTAATAATTATGATTACACCTGGAGAGCCTGGAATGTTTTGCTTGTGATGATTATTCTTAAATGGTCCCTTGAAATTGTAGTGGAGTGCGCATATCACTGTAACTTTGAGAAAAATCATGCGCATTATGTAGCACTGTCAGTCTCATAGTCACCATCACTTATACATTCCATAATTTTCGTTCACATTCACAATTCCAAATCACAGGCCGCTTTGTTTGTCTTTCTTTTTGGACTGAACTCTTTGAATAATGCAGATATAATTCTTTATAAGCAATGAACCTGTTCTTTTCTGTTTTGGGGGGGGGGGGTGGTGGTAAATATAAGGAATGATCTTTAATAATATGAAAGTGATCAAAAGCCATGCTCCTTTAAAATATACGCTAATTCTACATTTACAATGAATTTCTAATACATACTGTCACTAACACCGACATACGGCGTAATCTTTTCACTATCATGGGCATAGTCTTAGGTTGAGCCATGTTAACTAGGATAGTATTTTGATCACAAATAATAGCAAGTGACAAAATTTTAAACAAAGATAAAAGTTTAGATTTTCTTTTAGTTGTTTTTGAGTTTTGGAAAACTCTCTAACCCAATTTACATAGAAATTGTTAAATAGCTAGTGCATTATTAGGGTAAATATAAATTATTTTTTTTTAAACTACTGTGGTCCGAGTTTAAACCGAAAACTTGAATGTTTTGTATCCATTATATTTCTAAGGAAAAATGTTATATAAAATTGTATCAACGAATGCATAGATATGATTCGAAATATGACATCTCAATGACGAACGTATGACTGCTTTTTTTGGCTCAGGATCAGCACTAACAAGAGTGTTCCTGTTTTGGAGTGCGACCTAAACCGCCACAAGTCGCTTCAAACTCTGAAGTAGAGTGTCCTTGCGCCTCACAATTTGACGCGTCTGGAATTGCGCGTGGACCGACCGTCTTGCAGTCGTAATGCGGCTCTGACTTGGAGCTTAAAACCGTCAAAACGCGGTTGTCCCATCCTTTTTGTCCACTCGCTGGCAAATTCGTGAAAAAGGACGCGGCACGAAAATACTTGAGATTCGATGGTGCCAGACAAAGCATGATTTATCGTGTCACTATCACTATTACCCGAGTCAGAGTCAAAACTCTATTAGACGTAGACCCAGAGGTGAATATGTGTTCCTTCTCACTTCTCATCTCACTAAGAGTTAGTTTAGTATTGCTATGCTGTAAAAAAAAATATTTTTGTTGTTCTGTGAAAATAAGCTCATTCATGCTACTTCATATTTTCAGTTTTTTTTTCCATCTAAAACTGTGAAAATAAGCTGCTTTTAAGTGTTACCAAATACCTTTTTTACCTCAGCTTTTTTTTACACCTACTTTTTATAAAAGCATCTTAGTACCAAACCAATACTAAGCCACATCACAATCACTCGAACACCCTCATCGATGATTTGGTGGGAGGACACCTATGAATATGATTAGATATTGTCAACTTTTGTTGGTACAAAAATTAAAAAGCAGTGTGAAAAATTAAAAATAATGTTCAATTTGAGGAATAGGGTTAAGTTGTGTCTTTTTATTCTATCATTTTGAATGAGAAGTTGATTTTTACACTTTTTTTTTTTTAACTTTTTATACATTTTCTTTTATTTTTGGTCTCGAATTCAATAAATCAAACAAAAATAACGAGCAAGGCTGAACATGAGTATGTGAGAATTTAAAATGAATGTGTGGATCATTTCTCTTCGAATGTGCTTCGACTTAGATATCTAAGAAGCTCGAACCTATGCCTTGACATAAAAATACAATAATCTTGTAAGGTGACTTGCTATTCGTCTGTTGAGGATTCGACACTTGAAAAAACAACACTAAAGTTGATAATATCTCAGTTGAGAGCTTAAGACGTGTATTGAAATTTCATAACATCTCAATCGTGATTTTACTATAATTTAATTTGTTAATTTCAGATTGCCTTTATGAGATCACAAGAATCTGATTTTAGTTTGTTGAACAAAAAAACAACTAGGCTACATATGTCATCAATAAAAGTAAAAATATTAAAATGAGAATGGAATATGCTCACTTTCCTGTAATTTAATTTATGCATTTTTATTATTTGAGTAATGCTACACTTATCATTTATTTGTATCATCACTTGTATCATCTATCTAATAGAGGTAGGACCCGCCAACACATGCAGGTCTCATCTCTATTAAAGAGATGGTACAAGTAGTTGGTAAGAATAGTATTTTGGTTCTGTTTTTGTTTTCACTTTCACTTCTCCCATTTTGGTTTTCCTAAAAGAGCCACAAAAGCAAAGAAATCAAGCGAAAGAGGTATTGGAAAAAAACGCACAAGCTAAAGGTATAAAGTGTGTAATATAAAATTGCACACGTAAAAAGATTGGAGCATGTCCACTTTAAGCAATGATTCACATAAGAAGAATACACATTATAATATAGATTTAGAGACAAAAAAAAAAGAAGAAGAAGAGAAAATAGGTAGTGGAAGGTGTGGATAATGCAACATATAGACAGAGAGAGAGGGAGGGTGGCAGATATGGTATGGTTTTCATTTGAGATTGAAGACGGGCAGAAAAGATGAAGAAGTCGGCATATATATGTTATTATTTCTTTTTTCTTCAGGAAAAGGGACGAGAACATGATTAATTTTGTGAGCCCTAGCTATTTCAGTATTTTTTTTCGAACACTTTTTAAAGGGATAGCTAGGGCAATGTGGCATTCCATTCAAGGACCAAACTACATGCTTCGCAGGCATATTTTTTCTCACTGGGGCGGTTTCATACTCATAGGCCGGTTGCCCATGGACAGAACTGGTATCATTACTGTCTCTGATCTTAGTGGATTTTGGGTCCCTCCGATCGATCTTCGATCTTTTTTCTATTGGTCAATCGCTCTTCAATCTTTAGAAAGAAGAGGAGGTAGTCTTTTCGTTAATCTTATGAACAATGATTAGTCAATGTTCCAATCAGTGCATATTCAATAGTTATACTCCTACTACTTTCAACTTATCATAGTACGTTCTCAATCAACAATAGTTCTTACTAAATTTGTATCAAGATTAGCCAATGCTGTTGTGGCATGTGCCACTCCAGAATTCGGCAATTCTTTTGTCATCCTAGTGAAAAAGGCCCAAAGTGTGATACATGTTACTCCTACTCTTACACTACATATGATTTAACCTACCCACCACTAAGATGATGCAATGCCAACACATGTTTTAAGTTTCAATATTTGATTTAAGTTTGAATATTTGATTTAACAAACTTCATTTTAATCCTTAAAAAAATGAGATTTAGACTATAACCTTGTGTAAGATTAAAATTTAATTTTAGTCTCTGATACATTTAATCATCTCATTTATTAATTATATTTTGATGTTTTATTTCTTTCATTTTTTCTTATTTTTAATGTATTAATTATATTTAATTTTCATTTTCATTTCATTTCATTCATCATAATATATTTTGATGTCTACATTTAGAAAGACTAATTTTTTTTATATAATATAGGAATATACAATTTGTATAATCTCCATTTAGTTACATTAATTCATTTGATATATTTTGGTATATCCATTGATACAAATATATAGGTACGTACATTTTGATACATTAATTCAATATAATACATTTAAGTACATACATTTAGGTTCATTATAAAATATGTCGGTACAAACATTTTGGTACATTCATTTCTGTACACTTATGTATTTACATATTTATGTGTCATTAATTTCTTTTAATATTTTCTCATTTATTTTCATTTATAATTGAAAAAAATAATATGTGCATATTAATAAAATTAAAATTTTAATGCGGAGACATAAATAAAAATACACATTAAATAACAAAAACAGAATATAAATTTTAACAAAAGTACACTTTAAGGGATTAATTTGATTATGTAATCTAGCACCAAGTTTTTATTTTATTTTTTAATTCTAATCTTTTGCAAGAACTAATGTTCAAAACCTCCTATTTCAGGATAATGTTCTTTTACTAGGTTGTTCTTTTTGTGAGGCAGTTCTGAGTTTCAAGGAATTGTTTTAAGTTAGTAATGGATGGATCACAATAACTTAAACATAAGGGATTATAAATGTACCATATAAGCATTATATACATGTAGAAGGGATTTATAAATGACTCAATTTCCTTGTAATAGGTTTTGCTAGAGATGTGATTTTGGTTTTTTTAGGACTTCTTTCAACGTCAAAGTTCGCGTTCATGTCCCCAGCCCTTAACATATTGTATTTTTCTTTTTTAGTTAATAAATTTACCTTGGTTGCTTCTCATGATAGCAATCCTAGAGTAGGATTGGCTTTGTGTTTCTAATGTAAAATAAATAAATAATACTCCTTCCAAGTAGAAATTTGCAAATTTGTCTTAGATTCCTTTAACCTCAATCCCTTAGGAGTTGGAAATCTCTCACCTAAACATAGCCTTAGTTGCTGCATTTAGGTTTGGAGAATGATGCATATATACATTCCGGCAAAACTAATTTAATTGATATGGTCCAGATTCACGTTTTAACAACTGTAGCATCCACATTGCCAAACAATATGGTATTGGTATGTGAACATTTTTTTTTTCATTTAATTTGAAACAAAAAGTTTTCATGTGGTAAAAAAGAAAAAAAAGAAAAAAAAAGGTTTGCATTGAAACATTTGGATATATATTGCACATGCACATCGTTTTCCTGTTTGTTGGAAATAAAAATGATGACGAATCACGAGCTGGTGGTCCAGTGGTACAGGACGAATTGTGAGATTTCCTTCAAATTAAAAAATGGAGGTTTTGGGTTCGAAAACCACTGCTGGTGTGGAAGCCAGACTTGTGGCTAGGAGAAAGCTAAAATGCCCTTATGAGTCTTCCCTGCTTTCGAAAGAGGTAGATAATTGTGGTTTGCCACCAATTATCCCCCTTTTTAAGAGAAAGGAAATAAAAAAGGAAAACTAATGAAAATGGCTTGAAAACTTTTATTTAACGATAAGGACAAAATAAAAGGTAAAGTGAATAGTATCAGAATTGACTTTTTAATGTAAAAATATAGTTTTTCGTTAAAATGAATAGTACCGGAAACTTTTATTTAAAGTTCCAAATGATGATACTTTTGACTTTCTACAAACACCCTTCTGGATAAAGACTAGTTTTTCGTTGTTAAGGTCCACAGTTTTTAGCTACAACATGCCTGTCTATTCCCTGTACACGGTTTTATGGTGATGCAGACTTTGAATTTGGTTATTAGGTCCAAAAAAGTGGAAATATGATAACTCGACTGCTTTTGATTCGATCATTTGAGTATCTTTAGGTTAATCTCTCTGGTTACTAAATGGCACCACATTAGGGAATGAGAGGGAGACAAAGCATTATAAGGCATTCTGAAACCATATAAACAAATATTTCAGTAGGGTTTTTGTATAATTTTTTTCCAAATATTAAATTTTTATTTATTTTCCACTTTCTCTCGTAATGATGACGAATACAGAAAAGGGTTTTCGATTTTTGATTGTCTTCATGCTAATAGAGCCCCATCCAATAGCATAAAACCCTTACCTTCTGCAACCACACCAATATATATATTATGCTTCTACATTGTTTTGGACTTGTGCCTGTTGAAATATCTCACATTGAACGTATCTAAAGAGAGTTTAAATATTTTAAATCCTACTCTAACTAATACTGAGACATTTTGTGATAAAACTCTATATTTGAGGGATTGTGCAAGTGGTAATTACCAAATTAGGAACAATATCGATGTTGTTGGTAGTGGGAATTACCAAGTTAGGCACTTCAAATAGTAGATTATAAAAAGTAAAAGCTACTAAATTATGTGGTTCTTTTATGCCTTCTTCTTGTGAAATTGAGAATATTCATGTGAAACTTTTATCTGAGTTACAGCATTTTAGTCTTTTGAAACATGTTTGTTTTAGCCTACGACGCAGCAGCTTCATATATATTAAACATGAAAATCAAATGAATATAATGTAAACTAAAATTCACTAGCAAATTGGAATGCACCATGATATGTGAAACCTCAAAGTTTTATTGAATGATATGAAAGATTACAACTCTGGTACCCAAGAGATTGCTTATAGTGCCTCTTAACTTCTACGAGTACAAATAGGAAAGCATTAAACAAAATAAAATACCAGAAGGTGCTAAATTATTAATTTTTTTGGTCAAACGATAGATTTGGTAGATTAGAGAGTCGACATGATTTGAGCCCACATCGTGGTGCAAGCACAACACTGATTTCCATCACTGTGGTAAAGGGCCACTTGTAGTTCTAAATTATTATTGAATGATATGAAAGATTATATCTGTAACACCCAAGAGATTGGGTATAGTGGCTCTTAACCCTAGACTTTCTAACAGTATAAATAGGAAAGAATTAATTTAACAAATACCATAAGGGTTCAAAAATGTTAAATTAGGTTTTGGGATGTAAATACAAATTCGGCCCAAAACGCCCATACATCAAACCGTATCTAGTGTTTTAGTCTTGATCGCCTCGTTGTTCTCTTTAAACGGATGATAATGAGCCCAAACTAGACAAGGAAGCCCAAGTATTTAACGTTTGGTTATGCTATCAACTTTACTCATATTCAATTGTTATTTAATCCTTTCAGTCATTTGCTCTACATGTGTGTATTTTTTTAATTTAAGCATGGACTTAAGGACCTTACATACAATAAGCAAAGTTAACTTAAGAATCCTTTGAGTGATCTGTTCTACCTCTAATTATTTAACGTTAATTAGATGACTAAATCTTGGATTATGCTTATGTTTAGCTGGTCCTTGAAGGGAGACTTAAAAAATATATGGCTGCAGTTACAAGTCCACAATGCAAATGTGACTCCAATCTTTAATACAAAAACCAAGGCCCAATATAGTAATCAAATGTGACAATGCAATTTGATCTGGCAGTTATTGACGATTAAAGTGTCTAAGGATGGAACTTTGACAATGCAATTTCCAGAGCAAAATACTTGCAGTAGACCAGAGAGTTGCACATGCTGCAACTGGCCAAAAGAAATCTCAATTTCCGAATCATCATTGCCGGTGATTGGCACTATTTCTACCATTCTTTCACAACACTCAACTTCCAACTTCTTGACCTGCTGCAAAGTTTTAGTCAGTGACAACGCAATACATCCAAAGTGGTTATATTCTGAGACGGATGAACTTAGATTATCTAGTATGCAACATTCCCACACGTGTAGTATTTCCAAGTTTGGAAAAACTGGGCCGCCTGGCTGGGAGTTCTCCTTTCTGTGATGCATCATCTTGTCCATGTCGCCAAACCACAATATCTTAACATGTCGGAGGCTCTCGACTGCATGCATTTCTCTGTTACTATTTCCCTCCTGGACAAATTACAAACTCTTTTAAGCTCGCCTTTAGTTTTCGTTGAATAGAGATGCCTTGAAAATTTGAAAAAAATAAATAAATAAATGGAGGCCAAATACTCATTTAATAAAAATCGAGAACAAGTATCTTTTCAGCTAAAAAGAAAGGTTGTTTGATTGGTGTATTGTGTCCCAACTCAGTTTTTCTTGGAATCTTGAAACTTCATAAGCAAAAATCTCCACATTACCACGTATGGTGAAATTCAATTCATTGAGTAATAGCTACTTGGAAACATGCATCCCCAATTCAAAACTCCTCAGTTATAAAACGGTTGAGCTACTCTCCAAATTGCCAATTGGTTCTATGGTGGAACTTCAACTTTCTTCATAGTATCAGAGCAAGTTATTCCACGTGTGAAGCCAAATAGCCACGCTCCACGTCACCTTGTTGTGTTGTCCACGTAGGCTTGAAAATTTGCCACACATGAGAGAGCGTGTTAAGAATGAGTCCCACATTGATGGGAGGAGAGACCTTGCATGGGCTTATAAAAGGTTGAGCTGCTCCCCACATTGCCAATTGATTTTATGGTTGAACCTTAACTTTCTTTACTCGCTTGGGGCAGTTTTCGGAAATTAAATTCTGTTACTTTGGGAACTACAAATTTAGGTACTGTTGTTTCAAGTCCTTCCTCCTTGGCAACCACTTCCTGCTACCCACAATTCTCAACACTCGACTTTGTCAGTTGCTGTAGAACTTTGGCCACCGAGGCTGTTAAGATATTTTTCAATCCCTCACACGAATCGAGGTAAATCCTCATCAACTGAGGTAAATCGTAGATGATCAGTCTCTCCATGTTAGGAAATCCGACCAACACAGACACTTATTAATCATTTTTAGTGCGATAGATTAATCGGAAATAAATACATAAAGAAAAAGAAATGCATGAATAATATACCTTTTCAGTTGATCATTGTTTTGGACATGGAGAATGTCTCCATCTGCTCGAAGTAATTACATACGTAACTTGATTTGTTTTGGACATAGAGATGCTTCAGTTGTTTAACACCGCCCATGGGAAATAATATTTACACTCCATCCCCCAACACGCACTGATCTAAGCACAGTGTTTGAAGAATTGCTAGGTATTTAAGAGATGGAGATAATGATGGAAAATGAGGCACAGTTATATCCAGCACCTTGAGGTCTTTCATCTCTTTAAAAAAAAAAAAAACTGCAAGGGATTTCTAGCGAGCCATCACTACTCCCTAAATCAAACATTTTCAGTTCTGAGCATTCCCAGGGTACTCAAGAAGCATGGGGATAGTACAGTAATGGAGAGAGATCGCAGAGCACTCTTTAAACAAATCCACAGCTGGCCATTCTTCCAACTCTGCATATGCTAGCAATCCGGACAGCAACATCTGTTACACGCCCTTGCATTCTAACACTTCGATCATCATAAATGCATTTCGTGCCTCTTCCAAAGTATCGACATTTTAACCAACTCTAAACACATAAGTATTTCAACAAGTCAGACCAAAAAATTAGTCACTTTGTGCCATCATTCCACAAAGCATGAGCAACGGCTTAAGCTCCTCATCAATTCATTGTAATTCCACTTAGAGTCACGTATGCTTTCTCTGTCCAGACTGGGATGAACACCAAATGCATTTATCATGTTCCCGGTAAATTGGATCCCATCAAACCGGACTCTAGACACTTCCGAACAATTCCTCAAGCACTTGGGCAAATACCCTGTTAGATTGTTATTGTTCACTTTGAAACTTGCAAAGTGAATCCGCTACACAACTCCGGTGACAGTCACAAAAACCAAGCTCAAAAGCGATTGAAGAGTTTAAGGAATTCTCACCAAGGTCAAGGTAATGAAGCTTCCTGAGTTCGCCTATTTCGATGGAATTTTCCCTTCAAGGGAATTTTGAGGTAGGTCAATATTTTGCAGTCCAGACATTAAACCAATATCTTAAGGGATTTGGCTACTAAAGTGTATTTGTCCTTGGTAAACTTTGAAAGTCTCATCTTTTTGTTCATGGTTATTTTCCCCTTAATTTGTATTTGTCCTGTTTGTACGTTTGGTTCAAGTCTGTCTCCTTATTGTTTCGTTTGTTGTCATATGTGAGGATGGTTTTTTATTGTTTGTGTGATGTTTTGCAGGATTCATAGATAATAGATTTGGTATGGGCTGCCATGCATGTAACTGTCGTTTCATTTAAAAAGGTCTACAACGACATCGATTATTTAGGTTGACTGTTGTCGTAGAGCTGAAGAAATCTCTCTGTTTTTGCCAGGGCTGCTGGGGGTATTTCTCTCCACATATTCTGTCTTTCTTTTGTTTATCTGCGGCCTTCATGCTGAATTATTGCTCTTCGAATTGTTTTGAGGATAACCAATCGCTCATATTGTTCAAATTTTGTAATTCAGTGACCTTTTGTGTTCATTTTTGGTTTGGTTCCTATTTGAAACGAATCAAATTGAATATTTGTAACCAAAATAATTGATTTTTCTAATTGCCCAAATTGTTCAAATTTGGTAATTTAGTGTGCTTTTACGTGCATTCTGGTTTGGTTCTTATTTGAAATGAATCAAATCGAATTGAATATTTAGTGACCTTTTATGCACATTTCTGGTTTAGTCCATTATTTTAACACATACAATATTTATAATCCATTTGACATTCCTGCAGTAACAGGTTAAAACTACTCTATGGGATAAAACTACTAGTCCTCTCTAAATTATAGTTAGGAGCTCAATGGAGACACAAAAAAAAAAAAAAAGGAGGCAAAACATGGGAAGATATAAAATGAGTATTTCATTAAGTTTATTAGGGTGTGAAGAAAATAGGGAAGAAATAAAATGAGTATTTCATTGAACCAATTCACGGATATTTAAACCAATTTAAACTTGCATTTTATGAATGAAATATACACACATACACACATCAAGAAAATTAACAATCCAGTTAAAAGAAGCTCAAATAAGAAGCACACTCTAGTATAAAGCAGTTTGAGTAGACATATGCACACAAGCAGTTTCAAATGCATCAAAGTTTACAGAAATCGCACAAGCATTATTTCCCAAACACCAAAACCGAAAATTTAGCGAACAAAGCTCCAAATACAAATCACTGAACAAAGCTCCAAATACAAATCACACTTTTACGACAAAACACACAAGTCAATGCAAGCATAACATGACATGGAATATGCTTCAGTGCCTTCCCAAATTGCACAAGTTTTAGTTTCAAAAAAAAGAAAAAAATTGCACAAGTTTCTGGGATAGCTTTCCAGGGAAGCAAGGCTGGGCACAGACTATTGAGGGGAGAACAGAGAATAGTTAGGGCAAGTAACAAGAAGAATTAGAAATAAGTATACTGAAAGTAGCAACTATAATTACGCCAATGCCAAGATAGAGTGCATCCTCTAGGATCTCCAATGCGTATTTCCATCGACTCCAAGTAGCATAGTTTTTATCCATCTAAAAATTTGAACACACCAATGTGATTTCCGTGGAATGTGTAGTGTGGTTCAACAAATCAGAGTGCCTTCCAGTCTGCTCTCCAGGCTGATATTTCTTCCTTTAAAAGGAAGAACAAAAGGAAGAGGGAAATAACACACAAACACGCAATCGCACACAATCGGAAAACCTTAACACGCCAGCCAAAAGATGAGGATTCCTTTTTGGCAGAGAGTCTTGCAATTGTAACATCTACATTTGACTCCGCAATCATCAACTGGTCCTGTAGAAATCTATACTTAGTTGAAGATTACAAATAAACACGTAAGCTGTTCAATATGAAATCTGAATGAACAACTATGAATATGATGAATAAATCAGACTTTTAAATTTGACGGTTCAAGGTTCAGAAAAAAGCTGAAAAATTGGAGAGTGAAATTAATAGATGCACTTAGTGAATGAAGTACTTACAGTTTGATCACGATCATTTTCCTTTGAATCACTTAGCATCCGTACATCATCAGTTTCCTCTGCTATTTGTAGTCTTTCTGGTCTTGGATCACTTTGGAGTAACCCATCAGGAGAAATCTTTAACTCGATCAGCTGACACTTCTCGACAATCAAATTCTTGGACGGTAAGGATGGGACCTTGAAAATGCAATTTCCAGTGCAAAATCCTTGCAGACTTGGTAGATCACAAAGTTTCAAATCTTGCAAGCAACTGAAAGTAATCTCATTTTCTGTATCATCTCCGTTGCTTGCCACTATTTCTACCATTCTTTCGCAGGACTCAACTTCCAAATTCTTGAGTTGCTGCAAATTCTTAGCCTCAGAATAAGGTATTAAGCATTGCAATCCGTGACAATCCAATATGATCAAAGTGGTTAGATTTCTAAAGGATATCAAAGTTGAAGCTAGATTCTCTAATCTGCCACATTTTTCTAGGCCTAGAAATTCCAAGTTTGGAAATACACGGCCCCTTGGTTGGGAGTTCTCCTTTCCTAGATGTATCAGCTCCGGCATATTGCTGAGACACAAAACCTTAACACATGGGAGGCTCTCAACTTCATGTATTTCCGTGCTGCTACTTCCTCGGTGGTTGTGGACAATTAATTCTTTCCAAGGAGCAGAGAACACACGGAGAATTTCAATATTTTGGAATTTCTCAAAGAAAACATCTGACTTGGGCTGTGAAGTAGCAAAACCAATTCCTTTTAGTTTTCTCAACAACTCTGCCAGGAGTGGACCATACAAAATCTCTGTGTTCTCGTCCAAAATCAAGTATTCCAAGTTGAGGAATGACTTATCCTGAAATATAATCAACGGTAATGACATGCTTTAAAATATTTATATTAAAAATTTCGACACCACATAATAATTTTAATATTAAAAACTTAATCAATGTATTTACTTGATGGTGTATGTTTAACTAGTATGTAAAATCACATAAAATTTCGAATATCAAAAGAATAGTGTACAAGTATGGTTACCTTTTCAATTAAAAAGAAAGGCTGTTTCATTGGTGTTGGGTGGCCCAACTCAAGTTTGTCTTCATATGTTGAAAATTCAGCAGCAAAAATCTCCACACCACCACATTTCGTGAGCTGTAACATGTTGAGTGATGGCCAATTAGAAACATGCAGTCCTGGATAGAAACTCCAAAGTTGGGGCAGATTATGAAATTCCAAAGATGTTACTTTAGGGAACCCGAACTTCTCATACGTCATTTCTGGTCCTTCTTCCTTCACAACAATTTCCTCCATTAAACCACAATTCTTAACCGTCAATTGGCTTAGCTGCTTAAGATCTTTGGCCACTGAGGTGGGAAAGACATTTTTCAAACTATCGCATGAGTCTATCTCAATTGAGTTTAGATTTGGGCACTCAAAACCATTCAACTGAGTAGTAGATGATGTGTCATATACCACTTGTAGTGACTGGCATTGCTGTATTTCTAAGCACTCTAGAGCTTTCAATCTTCCCATGATACTTGGCCCAAAGATATTAATTACACTGTGGCATCTACGAACATCCATAATTCTGAAGCTGCCAAAAGAATCTGAATGAAGTTGGTTGTGGAATATTGTATTCAACTTAGGTAAGTCCCATATGTACAACATCTCCAAGCTAGGAAATCCTACCTGTCACATATTCATTTTAGAACTTGTGAACAAACCTTTTTTTTTTCACAAGAGTGGGACGCATGCATAAGTTGGAAATAAAAGCACAAAGAAAAAAAGTGAAGGTATAATTCACCTTTTCGTCAAAGAGCTCAATATCTCTTTCTTCTTTGTTGGTTGTAATATTTTCACTCTTAGCATCAAAGATGAATGTTTCCAGTATAGTACAATCGTCTAAATCCAAATATGCCAAAGACGGAAATTTAATGTAACTTCCAGAGCTGAATCTAGCGAGGTTTGGAAGATGTTGTAGCTCTAAACGATTTAACTTATCAAACATGTCATCTGTATTCTCCTCATTTCCCACTATCTCTTCCATGATTTGACAACTGAAGATCTTGAGATTTTTGAGTTGTTCGAGACATTTAGCCATGGAACTCGAAAACAAGAATCTTAAACTATCACATCCATGCACAGTCAAGGTTGTTAAGTTGGGCATCAAAATCTACAAAGCACAAAATAAATTTCATGTTTATTCTAGGAAATTACAATTTACATTGTTGTTATATGTTCAAAAAGTGTAGATAAAAAGTAAATGTCATATATTAAAAAAGTAAGCTACTATTTTTTCATTGGTCAAAAGTGATATCTATTAAACACCCAAAACGAGGTCACAAGAACAAACAGCCAAAAAGGCAAGAAAAGTAAAGAGATGATACCAGAACACAATATTGTGAAACTTTGGTGGTGAATTGTTCTAGTGTTTAAAGCTTAGTTCAAATTTTATGCATACAAAATAGGTGTGACCTTTTTATAACATGTCTCATTGCTTAACACCCGTCCACAAACTTAACCCCAACATAACCTTGTAAGCTCCCAATAAAATTAAATAAAAATAAAAACAAAAGTAAGAAAAAGAAGCTTCTCATCCTCCTCTCTCTCACTTCCCGGAAAATGATTCTCTCCGGATTTCTATTGCCATCAGTTTTCGTTTAATTTTAAATAAAAAAATCAAATAATTTATGTCACACGATAACGGCTAAAATATGGTGATCCATTTTCCACTTCCCCAAACACAGCAGCAGCGATATCAATTGCATCTCCTTCACAGTTTAAATCCATAAATCAAACCCAAAAGCCTCGCCCTTCAATTTAATTGCTCCTTCAAACAATAGGGGACGACCAATTTTGGGAAGATTGAAGAATAAATCCCTTTTGGGCTGTCAGATTCATTGAATTTACGCCCTTGTCGATCGAGAGGGATCTCGACGTCACCATCGACGATCTCCTATTCCAAATCCTTGGGGTCCTTGCCGTTGGCCGTGCAGCCCACCGAGACGCAGATTCCGAGAATCTACTTCACCGTTCCCGCGAGCTCCTTCGGCCATGTATCTATTCCTCATAACCTTGGCAATCTCGATGACGTCATCAAGGGAGATGCTGCCGCTGTGCTTGAAGAGGTGGTGGTCCGTGAGAGAGGGGGCGGTGATTGGTGGCGTTGGGAATGATGGGGAATGGGAGAGGCTGGGCTACGCTCTGATTTTTTTTCTTTATTTTATTTTATTTGGAGTTTACAGCATTAGGTTTGGTTGAGTGAATGGACAGGTGTCAAATTTTAAGAAAACAACAAAGAAGCCACGTGCATAAATAGGTGCAGAAATTTTGAACTGGTTAGGGCTTAAATATCGTGGGTTATCAAAGCCTGTTTAATATACCATTTAAATGGTTTTGTCTGAGGAAAACAGATGAAAATTAAACAGTTAATTAGAATTCGATGCTGTTGTGGTCTATTTTATCTGACAGAGGGACTAGGGCCGGCGGCAGAGAGAGAGAGGAGAGAGATGTGTGTTTGTAGAATTGTAGGGGAATGTGTGTGTTGTTATCCCTCCTACATTGTGCCTTTATTTATAGTAGTAAAGGTAGAGAAGATATTCCTTCTCCTCCAAGTAATACAAGTTGCAATAGGAAAGGATAACTAGAATCAAATCTTATCTAGGATTTACACAATCATACTTAAACTAGGAATGTTTACAACACTCCCCCTTGAGTGGGTAAATACTCAAGGTAGATTCAGCATCATGCAGAAGTTGAGGAAGTCGACTCGTTGGCATTGATTCCAAGGAACAACGCTTATTCTCAATAAGGTAGGAACTTGCATAAGTAGTAAGTCTCACTAAAAAAACCCTAAGGCTATGGCAAAAACCCAAGTAGGGACAAAATCCATAGTCTAAGGAAAAATGCGTGAGAAATGCAAAAGTCAAAAGAAACGTCTACAGGACGTCATCAGGGATATGACCAGCCAAGGTGGGTGCCTCGTTAAAAACCTAGTTAGGTAGCAAAAAACCCAGTGGGAAAAATGCTCCTAATCGTAGGGAAAAAGAGTACATTAAGATCAAGCAAGTATCTAGAAGATACTCCCCCTGAGTTTGACATAATTCCACAGAGAAATAGCAAAGTTACAACTCAGAAAGTTTACGCATACCAATTCCATGAACAAGCTTCTGAAACGTCGCCTTCGGTAGTGATTTGGTGAAGAGGTCGGCCAGATTGTCTTATGATCGGATTTGCATGACTTCAATCTTCTGATGCTCTTGTTGTTGATGTGTAAAGAAGAACTTCGGCGCAATATGCTTAGTGTTGTCTCCTTTGATGTAACCCTTCTTGAGCTGTTCGATGCAAGCTGCGTTGTCTTCAAAAATCGTCGTCGGGGCATTAATGGCGGGATGAAGATCACAGGAGCTTCAAATATGGCCCACTACTGCTCTCAACCAAAAGCATTCCCGAGTTGCTTCATGTAAGGCGAGAATTTCAGCATGGTTAGACGAAGTGGCAACTAAGGTCTGTTTAGTTGACCTCCAAGATATTGCGGTGCCTCCAACGGTAAAGACATAACCCGTTTGAGAACGCGCCTTGTGCGGATCAGATAAGTATCCAGCGTCGGCATAACCAACAAGGCGAGAATCAACCCGATGAGCATAGGGTGCGGCATCACTCGAGGATTCGTAGGGATAGAATAAGCCGAAATCCGTAGTACCCTTAAGGTAACGGAAGATGTCTTTCACGCCAGTCCAATATCTGCGTGTTGGTGCATTGCTGTATCTTGCCAAAAGATTAACAGCGAAGGAGATGTCGGGTCTAGTGCATTGAGCTAAGTACAATAAAGCGCCTATCGCACTTAGATAAGGAACTTCAGGCTCCAAAATCTCTTCATCATCCTCCTTCGGACGGAAGGGATCTCGCTTTGCATCTAACGTACGAACGACCATAGGAGTACTCGAAGACTTCGCTTTATCCTCATTAAAACGGCGCAACACCTTCTGGGTGTAGTTCGATTGATGTACTAGGATTCCATCCGAACAATGCTCTATCTCGAGACCGAGACAGTATCGAGTCTTACCTAGATCTTTCATCTCAAATTTCGACTTCAGGTGCGAAGCAGTTCTCGCGAGCTCTTCAGGAGTTCCGATGAGATTCATGTCATCGACATATACTGCAACAATCGCAAATCCGGAATGTGACTTCTTAATGAACACACAAGGGCATAGTTCGTTATTCACATATCCCTGACTAGTCAAATACTCACTTAAACGGTTATACCACATTCTTCCGGATTGTTTCAAACCGTATAGTGAACGCCTCAGCCGAATTGAGAGCGTGTTCCGGGGTTTGGAAATATTTGAACCAGTCAATGTAAGTCCTTCGGGAACTTTCATATAAAATTTCCGTATCAAGATCCCCATAGAGATACGCGGTTACTACGTCCATCAGCTGCATATCCAGTTTTTCGGAAACTACCAAACTGATAAGGTATCGAAAAGTAATCACATCCATAACGGGTGAGTAAGTTTCGTCATAGTCAATCCCGGGGCGTTGTGAGAAACCTTGTGCTACAAGACGAGCTTTGTAACGCACAATTTCGTTCTTCTCATTACGCTTCCGAACGAAAACCCACTTGTAGCCAACGGGCTTCACATGTGGAGGAGTAGGAACTACAGGTCCAAACACCTTACGTTTCGCAAGTGAATCAAGTTCGACTTGGATTGCTTGTTTCCAGTTTAACCAATCAGCTCTACGTCGACATTCATCAACGGAACGCGGTTCAATGTCATCGCTCAACATGATCTCAGTAGCTACTGCAAATGCTAATGCATCGTCGACAATCATCTCATTTCTACGCCACACATCATCTAAGCTAGCATAATAGACCGAAATCTCACGATTCTCGGGAGGAGGATTCATCTCTTCAAGGACGCTTCCATAATCTAGAATTTCCTCATGAGTTGGGTAAAATGAGTAAGCGATAGTCGGATTCACGGTAGGCTCTTCAGGACCTTGTGCCGTGGTTTTCCTCTTCCGGGGGTGTGAATCCTTTCAACCAAGGGGTCTGCCATGGTTTTGTGTAGGGGCAGATGATTGGCTAGCCGCTAATGTACGTGGATCACCAGAATTGGCGTCCCGGGCTTCCAGGAGGGTAGTCCGTCGTACATTTGGTACATCCATCTTTGCAGGCGTATTCGCAGCTGGAATATGTGATCTTGTCATGCGTGCTAGATCGGTGAAAGCATCTGGCATGCTCTGAGCTATGCTCTGGAGATCTAATATGCGCTGCACTTCAGCTTCAGACTGAGCGGTGCGGGGATCTAAATGAGACAAAGTGGGAGTCGTCCACGATAATTCGCGTCGTTCATTAGGAACGTTGACGTTCTTATCTTCCCCTAACGACGGGAAAACTGTCTCATAGAAGTGACAATCCGCGAAACGAGCGGTAACAGATCGCCTGTCAAAGGTTCTAAGTAACGAATAATCGAAGGAGAATCATATCCGACATAGATTCCCATCCTTCGCTGAGGCCCCATTTTTGTACGTAAGGGCGGCGAGATCGGCACATAGACCGCACAACCAAAAACGCGCAGATGCGATATGTCGGGTTCGCATCCGGTGACCAACTGAAGGGCACTAAATGGTTGTGTCGCAACAGGCCTCAGGCGGACCAACTTTGCTGCGTGCAATATTGCATGGCCCCAAGCAGCGATCGGGAGCTTGGTACGTATGACCAACGATCGAGCAATCATTTGTAAACGCTTAATGAAAGCCTCTGCCAGGCCGTTCTGGGTGTGAACATGGGGTACAGGATGTTCAACTTCAACCCCAACCGACATGCAATAGTCATCAAAAGTTTTAGATGTGAATTCTCCAGCATTATCCAATCGAATAGATTTGATCGGATAATCAGGGTGGTGAGCCCTGAGCTTGATAACCTGAGCCAACAGTTTGGAGAATGCAGCGTTCCTTGTGGACAACAAGCACACGTGTGACCAACGTGTAGAAGCGTCAACCAAAACCATAAAATATCTAAATGGTCCGCAGGGAGGTTGAATCGGTCCACAAAGGTCCCTCTGAATCCGTTGTAGAAAAATGGGAGGATTCGAACGAATCTTGTCATAAGAAGGCTTAGTAATAAGCTTTCCCATAGAACATGTTTGACATGCAATTTCATGGATCGAACCTAAGCTTCGGGTTAGTGGATGCCCGTGTGAAGTTTTGAGGATACGGCGCATCGCTATTCGTCCAGGATGTCCCAAACGATCATGCCAAAGTGTAATTTCGTGCGCGGTCCCTGTGGTAGCCACATAGTGGCATTCTATGGGGCGTATGGTCGTAGTAAACAGACCACTCGGGTTACGTTCCATCTTCTCTAGAATACGCTTCTGGCCATATTCGTAGGAAGTTACGCACAGAAATTCAACTCCGTTTTCTACGTGGGTTTCAGCGTGGTAATTGTTATCTCTAATGTCCTTGAAACTTAGTAACGTTCTTCCGGAACGTGGAGAATAGAGTGCCTCAGCAATGGTCAAGATTGTACCATTGGACAACATTATACGTGCCTTACCGTATCCTTCGATCAGGTTAGATGGGCCTGAGAGGGTTGTCAGATGTGCATTCTTAGGTACGAAGTTAGTGAAATAGATGCGTTCACGCAAAACAGTATGCGTGGTTGCACTATCTGCCAGACAACTAACTTTCCCACTAGTCATACCTAGAATGAAAAATTAATTTGAATTGGTCACATGCATAAAAGTTTATAAAAACAAGTATCAATTCAAAATAATTTCATTTATTCAAGGAAAAAACTTAATATCCAAAATAAATCGCCAACTAATAATCCAAAACATAAAGGAAAATTGTTCAAAATCAACCAAAAAACAAGGTGGGGTTCGGCCACAAGGTGGAATTCGGCCCCAATTGTCTTATTTTAACTGAAAAATAAGTCTATGTCTAAGATTCTAATCTTCCATAGGAGTGGTATCCTCCTGAAAATCAGAAACCTCCATCTTTGTAGTCTCCGGTTCGTCCACTTGCAGGAAGTTTGATTCAAACTTCGTACGACGAGAATGATATGCATCCACAACCTTCTTGGGAGCACGGCAAATACGGGACCAATGGTCCTTGGAACCACAACGATAGCACATATCGTCATTTCATTGTGGCAGGTGCTTTGCCCTTATTCTTGAAGTTCGGGGCCTTGGGAGCGAGGTTTGGGCGCTTCTGGGCTTTGTTTCCTCCTTTGGATGGGCCTTGGCTCTGTTGACCTTGGTGGGATGGCTTCTGGCCGCCCTTACCACGCCTCTTTTGGCGTTTTGGGTGCTGATTAGTGCTATAATGTGCTTCAGGCACAGCAGTAGCCCCAGTAGGTCGAGCTTGATGATTCTTCATCAACAGCTGGTTCTGCTTTTCAGCAAGAAGTAAAACAGAGATCAAATCCGAGAACTTAGTGAACTTCTGAGCTCTATATTGTTGCTGCAGGACAATATTAGAAGCAGAGAAGGTCGAGTAGGTCTTCTCCAGGAGATCCTCTTCAGTCAAAGTTTCATTGCAAAACTTGAGAAGTGATCGGATTCGACAAACTTCAGAATTATATTCATTCACAGACTTAAAGTCTTGGAAGCGCAAGTGCTGCCAGTCGTGTCTTGCTTCAGGCAAGAATATGTCCTTTTGGTGATCGAAACGATCAGCCAAAGCGACCCATAATGCACGTGGATCCTCCTCAGCAAGGTACTCAGTTTGTAGAGCGTCATGGATATGTCTTCGGATGAAGATCATAGCAGTGGCTTTTTCAGCCTCGCCAACAGGTTTATCTGTTGCTTCTTCAATAGCAGGACGTAAGTTCTTTGCAGTGAGGTGGAGCTTCACATCTTGAACCCACTTGAGGTAGTTCCTTCCAGAAACCTCCAAAGCGGTGAAGTCGAGTTTGTTCAAATTCGACATGGTCCTATCAAAATAGATGGACAAGATGTGGTTAGTGTAATGGAGAAAAATCAATCCATTCACATAGGAGTAGAACATACAGGTTCTAATAGACATGTATTGGTTTAATTTTGCATGAAAAACTTCGGGTTTTCATGGGTGATATATTTAAGTGAAAACTTCGGGTTTTCAAACAAGGCATGTGTATAAGAAACTTCGGGTTTCAAAGTAATTATAAACTTCAGGTTCATATATTCCTGCAGGCAACACAAATATATATGCAAACAAATATGCAAAGAATATATGCAGAAATATTGTATAATGATAAGTGAATTAATTTATTTTTGGTCTTCGGGGCCAAATTAAAGTGTGGGTGAAAATATAAAAACCCATATTTAAAAAAAATATTAAATAATAAAATCTCGGGGCCTAAAAGTATAAGCCAAGAACCCTCGGGTGGGATTACAGGCCCACGGGGTGAGAAGAGGGGAATGGGCTGCTGTGTGCAGCCCTAAATTTTTATTTTTATTTTTTTTTTTTTTCGGGCCGTTCCAGGTAGGCCTGGCAATTCCTGACACAACCCGATAACCCGACACGACACGACACGAAATTAACAGGTGTTCGGGTCGACACGATAACGAAACGGGTCGTTATCGGGTAACCCGATAAGCACCTGTTAAGATAACGGGTTTGTTCGGGTATACACGTGGGTAACACGATACACGATAAGCAGAATATTAATTTAATAATTTATAACCCTAAAAAAATACTATAATAATTATATATATATATATATTAATTTAACAATTTTATACCCCTAAAAACTATAATAATTATATATATATATATATATATATATATATATATTAAATTAACTATAATAATTATAATAATTATATATACTATAATAATTATAACCAAAATATTAACTATAATAATTATATATATATATATTAAATTTTGTACCCCTAAAAACTATAATAATTATACATACAAAATAAATAGATTTAAATCTACTTAATAAATAAATATATATATATATACACACACACACAATTGAACTTCATGGGATACGAATTATATGACACTAATTTCAACGATCCAACCATCAAACATGTTTGTATATACTTCGAGATCGCATACGCCAAAAATTGTACAAAAAAAACATTCAGAGAGCAAGTAACGGGACAAAACTTTTTGACGGTTATAAACAAAAAATCACGATTTAACGGTCATTTTAACTCCGATTTTGATGATTTTTTACAACCACACTCCTTGACCCTATATGAATACAATGATTGGATTCGATCTTCAATTTAAAATATTTACACTAGTGGATACCACAAAATCTTATGTTATACTTAATAAAAGTATGAATAAACTCTTAAGTATTAGTGAATCTATTGTTTTGATGGGATACTCATTCTACAAAACTAGTTTCAATGATCCAACCGTCAAACATGTTTGTATATACTTCGAGATCGCATACGCCAAAAATTGCAAAAAACAAACATTCAGAGATCAAGTAATGGGACAAAAGTTTTCGACGGTTATAAACGAAAAATCACGATTTAACGGTTATTTTAACTCCGATTTTGATGATGATTTTTTACAACTACACTCCTTGACCCTATATGAATACAAGTAATGAATTCGATCTTCAATTTAAAATATTTACACTAGTGGATACCACAAAATCTTATGTTATACTTAATAAAAGTATGAATAAACTATTAAGTATTAGTGAATCTATTGTTTTGATGGGATACTCATTCTACGAAACTAGTTTCAAAGATCCAACCGTCAAACATGTTTGTATATACTTCGAGATCGCATACGTCAAAAATTACAAAAAAAACAAACATTCAGAGATCAATTAACGGGACAAAACTTTTCGACGGTTATAAAAAGAAAAATCACGATTTAACGGTCATTTTAACTCTGATTTTGATGATTTTTTTGCAGCTACACTCCTTGACCTTATATGAATACAATGATTGAATTCGATCTTCAATTTAAAATATTTACACTAGTGGATACCACAAAATCTTATATTATACTTAATAAAAGTATGAATAAACTATTAAGTATTAGTGAATCTATTGTTTTGATGGGATACTCATTCTACGAAACTAGTTTCAATGATCCAACCGTCAAACATGTTTATATATACTTCGAGATCGCATACGCCAAAAATTGCAAAAAAACAAACATTCAGAGATCAAGTAACGGGACAAAACTTTTCGACGGTTATATAAACGAAAAATCACGATTTAACGGTCATTTTAACTCCGATTTTGATGATTTTTTACAACTACACTCCTTGACCCTATATGAATACAATGATTTAATTCGATCTTCAATTTAAAATATTTACACTAGTAGAAACCACAAAATCTTATGTTATACTTAATAAAAGTATGAATAAACTTTTAAGTATTAGTGAATCTATTGTTTTGATGGGATACTCATTCTACGAAACTAGTTTCAATGATCCAACCATCAAACATGTTTGTATATATTTCGAGATCGCATACGCCAAAAATTGCAAAAAACAAACATTCAGAGATCACGTAACGGGACAAAACTTTTCGACGGTTATAAACGAAAAATCACGATTTAACGGTTAATTTAACTCCGATTTTGATGATTTTTTACAACTACACTCCTTGACCTTATATGAATACAATGATTGAATTCGATCTTCAATTTAAAATATTTACACTAGTGGAAACCACAAAATCTTATGTTATACTTAATAAAAGTATGAATAAACTTTTAAGTATTAGTGAATCTATTGTTTTGATGGGATACTCATTCTACGAAACTAGTTTCAATGATCCAACCGTCAAACATGTTTATATATACTTCGAGATTGTATACGCCAAAAAATTGCAAAAAACAAACATTCAGAGATCAAGTAACGGGACAAAACATTTTCGACGGTTATAAACGAAAAATCACGATTTAACGGTCATTTTAACTCCGATTTTGATGATTTTTTACAACTACACTCCTTGACCCTATATGAATACAATGATTGAATTCGATCTTCAATTTAAAATATTTACACTAGTGGAAACCACAAAATCTTATGTTATACTTAATAAAAGTATGAATAAACTTTTAAGTATTAGTGAATCTATTGTTTTGATGGGATACTCATTCTACGAAACTAGTTTCAATGATCCAACCGTCAAACATGTTTGTATATATTTCGAGATCGCATACGCCAAAAATTGCAAAAAACAAACATTCAGAGATCACGTAACGGGACAAAACTTTTCGACGGTTATAAACGAAAAATCACGATTTAACGGTTAATTTAACTCCGATTTTGATGATTTTTTACAACTACACTCCTTGACCTTATATGAATACGATGATTGAATTCGATCTTCAATTTAAAATATTTACACTAGTGGATACCACAAAATCTTATGTTTATACTTAATAAAAGTATGGTATAGTACTATTGTTTTATTTTTTTTCATAATTATTTTGGTAAACTTCTCATAATTTGAATGATTTTTAATGTTTGGTTTTTCTATGCTTAGTTTATGCAGAAGATAGTTATGACGTGGAAAACCTTACTGAAAACATCATCAACATAACTCTCGAAGGCAATAGATCAAGCCAAAGTTCCAATGCAATTTCATGATGATCGATGTAAATCGAGGATTTTGTAAATTGAGGTTTAAACTTTTGAGAAAGATTTCACAACCTTGAAAACAAAAACTGTTTCATTTTGCATATCCTTGCACATTTAAAATTTGTAATAGATTAGTAGTGTATGTATTATTTTTTTATTAGGCTCTTATTTTCGAGTATAGATGTAGTACTTAAACGACAAATGTGTTTTAATGTTTTGAAGTAATATTTATGTGGCAATGTGTGGTATGTGCAAATTTAAGAAAAAAAATATATTTTTCTTAACGGGTCATAACGGGTCATAACGGGTCGGGTCACTTTACCCGTTGGGTAAAGTGACACGACCTGTTAAGGACCCGTTAAGATAACGGGTGTGACACGACACGACCCGTTAAGATAACAGGTGTTACACGAAAACGACACGAACACGACTGACACGACCCGTTTGCCAGGCCTAGTTCCAGGCGAGCCCAGAAACCTTTTTTTTTTTTTTTTTTTTTTTTTATGCGGGCCGCTCCAGGCGAGCCCAGAAACTTTTTTTTATTTTTTATTTTTTATTTTTTTTTAATTAGATGCATATATAATTCAATGAATCACATATTTACTTTGATGCATATGCAAATAATAGTTTCAATGCATGTACATATGTAAGATTCAATTCATGGCAAATATCAAATTCACATAATTGTAGCAATTTTGATGATGAAGCATACACAATTTATGTATAATCTAAAATACGTAAAACGTAAAGTTGGGTCATGCATCATGGTGAATGTTCATGCTATCAGGGCTTGCAAAATATCGAGTTAAAAATCGTTGTTTGGAAAGAACCTGATTGCGTGATGATATGGATGAATTGGTTTGATGCAGAAAAAAAATCTCCAACGTCAGATTCCTAAGCGCAGCGGTAGGAGCGTGCTGATAACGTGTTGTTGTCTATTTTATCTGACAGAGGGACTAGGGTCGGCGGCAGAGAGAGAGAGGAGAGAGATGTGTGTTTGTAGAATTGTAGGGGAATGTGTGTGTTGTTATCCCTCCTACATTGTGCCTTTATTTATAGTAGTAAAGGGAGAGAAGATATTCCTTCTCCTCCAAGTAATACAAGTTGCAATAGGAAAGGATAACTAGAATCAAATCTTATCTAGGATTTACACAATCATACTTAAACTAAGAATGTTTACAACAGATGCCTCATTTTAGATTTTTTCTAAATTAAACATCTGCTACTTTTCAACTTTTGATTAAAGTACTTTTACTTTTAATTAAACTTATATTCCAAGTATATTCTTAATTTAAGTATTTTATAAATTCTTTTAAATCCATTTCTATGTAAAAAAAATGCACTCAATAATATTCATTAATTTATTGCTATTTTTATGGAATCGCATCCCTTCCTCAATTTAAGGATTCAATTATATCTACTGGGGTTCAAGATTAATTGGATGAAATATAGTTTTTACAATTTCCAACTCAACATTTTATATAGATTAAAAAAAAACAAGAGTTCGTTTATATTAAAATTGAGATATAGACTAGACTGCCTAATTTCATGCAATTGAAAATAAATTTGAATTTTTAACAACTACTTATAGTAGAAACGTGAACTAAGAGTTTTCACATTTTTATTTTGATTTAAAATGAGTCCTTATTCCAATAATTAATTATTAAGAGTTGACAAAATATTTTTTAGCGCAATGTTTTAATGTAAAAAGTTATCTTTTTTTTGGGCTACACAACTTACACATAACGTACCATAAGTTTTGTACGTACCAAAATAAGGATAATACAACGTACTAATAACTTGGTACGTACTAAATAAAGAATTGCATAACGTACCAAAAGCAATATTTATAACGTACCAAAATACTAATACGTACCCAGATTAAATTTATATAACATACCAAATGATTGGTACGTTATATTTAATATATCTGTTTGGTACGTTATATTTAATATATGTGCATGTTATATTTCATAATTGTATGTTAATAGGATGTTTATGTGTTTTTAGAATTTAAAACACCAAATTATTTGAATAAGATGAGTGGGTCAATAAAATCAAATAATTCTCAAACACAAGATGAGTGGGTCAAAACAAGATGAGTGGGTCAATAAAATCAAATAATTCTCAAAACATTTCATTTAAAACATTTGTAACCCCTCACTGGAAAACCTGTATACTTTCCCAGAAAATAGTATATATATAAATCCATATATAATCTCAAAACTCAAATCTCAAATCTTAAACATTTTTCAAGAAAATATACCATGCCATAAATCAAAATATAAATCAGGTGAAAATAGGGAATTAATCGGAGACCCTGCAGTTGGTCCTGTACGATTAATTCAATAGCTCAATATCCCACTCAGCCGGAGTCACCACAGTGACCTATACGGCCCTACTCTGCACATCACTCGGAACTACATAAGGTAGTCTGTACGCTGAAAGGTGTAAAGTTACGCTCTAGTGCTTCTCACATCAATCATCAGCGCGCATATCTAAGGTCACCCACCAGTCGGAACCCCTCTAATGGTCTGTGCGACTGGCATGTCGGAACCCTCACATGGTCTGTACGACATCCACCTACTTGGATCCAAGACGAGCGTACGGTGTGGTGAATAATATAAGCACTAACACCTAGGGTGCAGATTATGAGCTCAAATTATATCGACATCAACCAATTCAATGCATAAATGAACTCACCTGACTTACATGTGCCTCCACAACACCATGCAATATGTATGCCTCATATATCAATCATATAATTCATAAACCAATTCATGTTTTCAATTAATTCTAGGCATGGCATGCTCAAAACATATTTTCATATAAAAGCATTTTCTGGGAAAAACAATAGTATATAGGTAAATATGAAATCAAAACTGCCCACTCACTGATAAGTCGACGGGTCGTAGCCCCCCTGGCGTCCCTGGATGCGCTCGTCCTCGGGATACGTATCACCTATATGCGAAACAACTAAAATTACATTATTTTAAGCACAACACTAACATTTCGAAATAATTTCTCATACGATGCCCAATTTGGGTATATGAATATACCACGTCGACCTACTCGACGTCACGGACGTCGCACAATTTTTAGAAAATTTTTTGGAGGTCCCATACGCCCCCACGCGCCGTGGATGGCACGGGTCCACGCGCAGGCCATGCGCCGGCGCGTGTCGTCTTCAACCTAGGGCTCGCCGGACTGGTTTTTCCGGCCAAACTTCAAACGTCCCAATCTCCTTCGTTTTTCACCCATTTTCTTCGTATTTTATACCAAATTGAAGCCCCAAACATGTAGAATCACGTTGGACTAGTTTTAGGGCCTAAAAATCAAGAAACTCGCCGGGAAAATTCGAAGGAATTCGGCCAAGCTTGAACTACACGATCCTGACGTCCAAAACCTTCAAACGAACGTCCCCGAGCTTCCTTAGGACCTCACAAAGCTTGCTATAAGCTTGAATTTCCCTGAAACACAACATTTTACGTTCGCATGAACAGTACCCAAAAATGGGGGTTTCGGGTTTCATGTGAAATCAAAGGTTTCACGTCCTAAAACTAGTACCATTGAACTCAGAACGACAAAACAATGAAGATGCATACCTTGGTTGCTTCGATCCGCCGAGTTTTTGGAGGATTTGGGTGTGTGCAGTACGTTTTGGGTATGGGAGAGAGAGTGAGAGAGGGTCGAGAGGGAGGAGAGAGACAGAGGACACGGGGAAGGAGAGAGGGTCAGAGTTTGTGTGGTCCAACTCATCCACACCATCCAATTTTCTAATCCCTAACCAAACAATTAATCCAACTTAATATAATTCTAAAATTATAAAGTTTAAAACTTAAAATGTCACATATGCACATACCTTAATACCCACTAAGGGTAAATCCGTCAATTTATATTCCCGTCAAAAGTATCTTCGGGACGGGTTGTGACAAAGAAAAATTCATTTTGAACGAATTATGATAAGATAAGATAGGAAGTTTGTGATGATTTTAGAATATTTGTGATATTATTTTCTGAACTAGTTGGTTAATTAAATACAATAAAAATCATAATTTTTAATTAAAAATTAGTAGAAGAATGTTTGATCAAAAGTTTAAAAGTTATAGATGTTTGATTAAAAAAATTCAAATTTGAGGCATCTATATCAAAATGCCCCAAAATTAAAACTCCAAAAAAACCTGATTTAATATACCATGTAAACGATTTAATACCATTAAATATTTTTCTAATTTAAAACACGAAAGAATTATATGGTCGAAATTCGAAGAAGAAAAGTATAGTGAGAAAGAATCATGCAACCATTTTGCTATAAAAATAGGAGGAGGATTGTCTGCCCTCTAAGTTCCGGTGCCCTCACATGCCCTCCTGATTGTGTGGTCACGGTTAAACCATGTTAATATTTTATATTACTATTCATTTTTGTCTTATTATCTTTTATAAAAAAACAATATAAAATATTGACGTGGCTTAACCGTGACCACACAAAACAGGAGGTCATGGAAGGGCACCGAAACTTGGAGGGCAGACAATCCTCCTCTATAAAAATAACAGCGAAAGTACCTCCTCATTATTGAAAAGTCTCGATGGTCCACCAGCTTCATCCTCCTAACGATTTCGTCGGCTTCTGTAGCAATCGTTAATTGCTTGCCCTTGGAAGAGAAACCAATAAGCTTTGGTAGATTCCGAAGTGTCAAAGATTTTAACTTTTGGAAAGGCCCGCCTATGAGTTGCTCATAACTTACACTTTCCAAACTCACAAGGCCTTCAAGAGATAGAGATTCCAGCCTGGAGAAGGCATTATGAGAATAACTCCAACTAACGAAGTTAATGACATATGTAACTTCGTCGTTGTTTTGGACGTGGAGATGCTTCAGTTGATTAACAGCTTCACTGTCAAATAGATAGGAAATAATATTCACACTCTCAATTCCATCCAAGTACAATTGCTCACATCTCTTTACCAGCAACTTTACACCTCGATCGAATTGATTACTCCTGGTGAGCTTGAGTTTTAGCATGTTAGAGGAGGTTTCATCGAAGTCAGGATATGCCCAACAATCACCGATAAGTATGGTGTATCTTTCTAACTTATCGGAGAACAAGTTAGTTGGAAGAAGGTTAGCATCTGGAATGTGTACGTCCAACGCGGTTAGTTGAGCCAAGTGCTTCAGCTCTGAAACTCTAGCATTACTTCTTCTGCCATCGACCAAACCTTCACCCTCCCATAGCTTGAAGCTACGTATTCCCATCCTCAAGTCTTCTAGTCTTGTCAAGCTTGATATAACTGTTGGATATATGTCAACAATCTGTGATAATTTATATATGCTAATAAATAATAAATGTAATAGGAATTAACAGAATATTAACTAGAATACGAATTATAAAAACAACTTGAAGATCGAGGCTTGCGTACCGCAACGTCCTTGAAACAGAAATTTCGCCCCTACTCAGTGCTTGTAGTTCTACGGACATCTGTTCCACCAGGATTCAACGATCTAAGTCAGAAATTCCAGCACCGGAAAATTGACTTATGGCGAATATTAATGTGGTTCTCTCAGAAAGGATGTTTATGATTACAGGAGAAGATTATTGATTTTTCTGTGTTCTAAATGTCATGCAGATGGATGTATATATAGCAGATGGATGCCTGTTTGCAACAGATATGAGATGGGAAGTGACTGTTGGGAGACATCTCTTCAGGGGGTGCTTTGCTCTGTGTTCAGAAAGAACTCTCAGACTTCAAATTCGAATTTAATTAAAAATAATTAATTAAATAATTTAATTATTAGAGCCCGAGCCCAAAGGCCCAAGGCCCATCTTTTGATAATTAATTATATATTAATTATCTATTATTTATAATTAATCATATATTAATTACCAATTAATTAATACACCTCAAAGCCCAGCCCTAAGGGTGAGCCCAATTTTAGTCTCCAGGCCTATTACTCCAATCACTTTCTATAAAGGACAAAGCCTTATAAAGTGATAAAAACTTTAGGGAATGGCCAATGTGGGACAATGAAATTTCTACTCAAACTATTTAAATTTCCAACAATACCCCACATTTGAGTTGAAATTTCATTCAAACTCCAACAATCACCCCACATTTGAATGCAAATGTAGATGCAAATGGAGGACTAGGCTGCCTAAAACTGAGAGAGAATAGGCATGATATGCATCGGGTGAAGTGTCTTTTGGACTTGAACTTACCCTAGTGAAAACATATCGGGTTTACTTGGTGACGCAGTGGATGTGGAAGATCTTGAACTGTTCACCGCAGTAGTAAACCGAGACAATATGCTACACACATATCATGTCTGCCACACGTCAATTCATACGGTTGTGTTCATTTCGACCCTGAACATATCCCGGATTTCGTAGGAGCTTTAGAGAATTTAGCCATGTCAATTCTCATAAATGTGGCCTCATTTACTCCTATATAGGTGACATTAATTAAGAATAGTCTGCCATATTCCTCTTGATAACAAGATATTAATGTCATTAAATGTATAAAACATAACCCCTCAAACGTCAACAGACAACACACATTTTATCATAAGAATGGGTTTGTGTGTTCAACTTTTGAATCAAGACTAGTCTTGAAGAAAAACAGAGCACTATGCAAATCTTTTGGTTTTCTTTTGCTTTTGGAGAAATCTGCATAGTAAAAGCGAAAAGAAGGTTATACCACACTTGCAAAGTAGAAGTCGAGACCATGAACAAGTTTTCACATACAACTATTATAGTAAAAAACTTGCTTGTGCTGAACAATAAAAATATATGACATATAAAAAGTAGAATCCATATAAATTGGACCAAACTACAAGGCAAAAATAAAATGTAATCCAGCCCAAAAGATGAGGATGTGCCTTACATACAAAACAACATTCAGAAATAAACAAATAAAAAATAAAATATGAATTTCTTCCTCAAAAGGGGGGAAGAAAACGTACAACACAGAAATCTCCTATTTCTCTGCAGGGCGTGGAAAAAACTGCACAAGTTAGCGGGAGAGGTTAAGTAAAAGTGGCAGGAGGTCATGGCCTCCAACATCCCCCACGTAAACAAATTCTAGAGCTTTCCTAGGATGCCTATAAATAGGCATCACCTGCAGCAAAATGGAGACAGAAAAAAAATAAAGGGAGGAGACGCTGCAGAAATTGAAAAGCACAGAGAAGACAACAGAGAGGCAAAGCAAGAGAGCAAAGGCACAACAAAGGAAAAGAAAGAAGAAGAAGAAATCAAGAGCTACACGCAAGAACAAAGAGCAGGAGAAACTACACGGCATTTGAAGGTATAAGCCGTTTCATTCTTTTTAATTTTTTTTTTCTGGGTTGGTTCTCTTCTCTGCTTTGTAGGAAGAAAAGAAGCACTTTGCTTCTTCAAACTGTCCCATTCCCCAGAGCAAAAAAAATGAAGGTAGAGACTCTAAATAAGCAACCCCAGATCCTTTCTCTCTCTGGTTATTCACCGAGACCTACGAAGAAAACTTGGGAAATTTCTCCTCCCTGCGCAACCGATGGCAGCAAGTGTTGATGTATGCAGCAACCAAACCGCAACACCACCGCTCTTCAACCGTTGTCTTCAGCAGTCCTTCGGAAGAAGCCCAAGGGCCCCGAGGACGGTGAACCAAGCAATCAACCAAGCCGCAACACCACCGCTCTTCAACCGTTGTCTCCAGCAGTCATTCGGAAGAAGCCCAAGGGCCCCGAGGACGGTGAACCAAGCGATGTAGTTAGGCACGCAGGTCCAGACCATCAACAAATTCAACAAATGCTCGTATGGGAAGATGGCAGCGATGGTCAGTGTGAAGAAGTGAAAGAAAAAAATGCAACACCAATCGCCGCGAGTCATTCCCACCCCACCAACAGTGGCGAGAATAGCCTAAAACCTTCAGAAAATGTGGAAGACATCCGAAGGCAAGAAAGCCGAGAATTTGGGAAAAGAGAAATGTCCCCAGGTCCGAGGATGCAGCGGAAATAGTTCTAAAGTTGCACTTTAGAACAGATTGCAGAGGCTCAAAGGCTCTCTGTGAAGCTCCTGCAGCCTCTCGGGTGTCTAAAGAGGTTTTCGACATCTCTCTTTCTCTTCTCAGAGATGCAACGGAGAAGAAACCATCATTCTGCATGTTTGAACAAGTGGAAAAGAAGAACCCAGCATGCCCAACGATGGTTCCGAGGCTCGCCAACAGCGCAAAGATGGACACACCAGCAGCAGCCATGCCGTGATCTCTGCCCAGCAAGTTCGTCCATGCCGAGAAGAAAAAGGAGCAGTTTGTGCCGCTGTAGTTTAGTCCCATGAATTTCTTCGGGGTGGTCTAAACCACCCCGTGAAGTTCCAATCAAACCTGAAATTTGCGTGAGAATTCCGATGCCATGCTCTGTCTTCTCAAAGTTGAAGATGTTGAATACTGCAGCAACATGCAACAAGCACGAACATGGAAAAGCAACAACAAAATGACGGACGTGAAGACAAAATGAAATGGACTTCAAGACAAAATGAATGAAAAGGAAGGCAAATAAAAGAAGGAAAAGTTGCTCATCACGTAGGAGTCTGCTCACATAAAGGAAAAGTAAGGTCGATTGAAATTAGAAGACAAGTCTTATTGGAATTTGGAGACCTTTAAAAGTCAAATAAAGAGAACAGTAAAGCATGACTGTTAGAAATATTGAAGTCTCACTTTTCCTTCAAAGTCTCAGCCACAAAAAAACAAAAGCAAATTGTACCTCACATGGGAATACTCACGTGAAGAAAAGGGTGGTCTATTGAAATTAGAAGTCCCATTTGGAACTTGGAGACCTTTAAACTCAAATAAAGAAAAGTGCAAAGCCTGCTGTCAGATTAAAAGAAAAACTTGGGTCTTGGATTAAATGGGTTCAAAATCTCATGACAAATGGGTTTGAAAATTCAAAAGCAAAGTTATAAAAAAAAGGGGGAAGCTACTTCTTAAAGAATTCCATCAAAAGCCTTTTTGTGCTAAGACTTTGACGACATATGATATCCCATATGGACTTGGAAAAATCAAAGTGTACAAGGGAAGAAATAAGAAGCTTGCTACATACAATTCCCTCAAATTAAAATGGGAAGGCTATCCACGAAACCAGAAAGAAAAAAAAGAGTAGCTCTTCCATATTACTCATATGGGTTTTATGAATATGGCATCCATCAAAGTTAAATTTATTCAAGAAGTCCGAGATGCACGGCACCGAGACAAAGTCAAATACCAAAGTAATAGTGGGTTCATCACAAATATTCCCATTAAATTTACAAGATACAAGTAATGGCACAAAGCTGCGATGAGTCTCAAAAATAATGAACTACACCGGTTTGATTCTGTTAAGGATATGTAGGCAGTCTGATATCAAAATTTTAGACGCAATCGTGAAGTTGAACGAATCCCTGGTTTATATAAACTAAATTCACTCCTGCTATCAAATACCAAAATGGCACGAAGCCGAAGAAAAATTTTCAAAGTGCACAAAGCCGTATCAAGTATCAAAGGGCATAAAGCCGCAACAAATCTCAATGGCATGAAGCCGTATCAAGTATCAAAAGGGCACGAAGTCGTGACAAGATTTAAATGGCACAAAGCCACATATGCTCCTTGCCCGCACGAGCTAAAACTGCACAAGACATCAAATGCTCCTCGCCATCATGAGCTAAAACTGCATAAGGCACTAATCGCTCCAACGGCTTAAAGTCCTCGCCTGCATGAGCTAAAACTGCACAAGGCATTAATGCTCCAGTGGCTTAAAGTCCTCGCCATCATGAGCTAAAACTACACAAGGTATTAATGCTCCAAAGGTTTAAAGTCCTCACCCGCATGAGCTAAAACTGCACAAGGCATTAATGCTCCAATGGCTCAAAATCCTCGCCCGCACGAGCTAAAACTGCAACAAAGCATCAAAACCAAACAAGTATTAAATACCAAGGAACTATGAGTGACTTGATCCCTCAATGAGGGTACGTAAGCAATCTAGGGTTCTATCTAGGTGCAGTCACAAAATCAAATAAACATCCAAATCCCCAAATTACGATTTATTCATATTAGAATCAAAGGGTGTTCCTTTCCCAAATGAAGGGTTGTAATTAATAGGCGCGTAGCCTAGAATGGGTCGAACTCGAATTAATAAAACCCTTTTCAAGAAATGAACGAGGGTGAAATTGTGTCGAGTGAATTATTTGTTGTACAATTTTTGCTCAACAGCTTGGTACGGAATTTAGGCAACCGTTTTCAAATCTTAAAAACTATGAAAAACATATATAATCTGCTTTGAATTTCACTGAGACATTTTAACAAACACCGTATCAGCACACATAAAGCTGGTGCATGAGGCAGAGATCGAAATGTAGAACGATTTGCTCGTTGAAGACCTCATAGGCTCGTTAAACACTATATCACAGAGCTACTGAGCTGGATGGTACAATGGAGTTGGCCCCCGATTCTCGCAAGCTGACCTAGTTAACTCTGCCAAGGCTCGACGAGTTCTAGAGGCTCATGATGAGCTAAAGAAATCCGAGGCCATCAACCGCGAAATCAAGGCAGCCGTCTCCTCCTGTTGCTGAAGAACAATCCAAGTTCAATGAGGACACGCCTCATGTTGCTGAAATGTAGAACGATTGGCTCGAAGGTGAGCTCTCCGATGTCCCGAATCCCCATCCTCCTCGCCGCCTCTCGGCCTCTCGTTCCACCGAGAGTTGGGCGTTGTCATCGTCGTCGTTAACGGGGATCGACAAAATGTAGGCGGCCTTGTCGGTGCCGCCGTAGAGCTCTGTGTCGAAGGTGACGAAGGTGAGGGAGACCAATTGCAGCCCATGAAAACATTTCCCAGCTGAAAATTTGAGCTTTTTCTAGATTCTGTGTAAGAATTTCAAAAATCCAATCGTTTAATTTGGTTTTCTGCTTTGTTTTTAGTATCGTTTTTCGCACTCTCTTCTCTACAGAGTATGAAATTTCAAACATTTTGTAATTTATGGGATGTTTTCAATGAAAGCTCATATCTAGATATGAGAAAATAATCCACCTTTTTGTCTTCTTTGGAGATTTTGGCAGATTTTTCTGTTTTTTTTTTTAAGAGTAAATTGTAACTATGATTTTTTAATTTTAATTCAATTAGAGTAATAGTTCTTCAATTAAAAATTCATTACCATTGATCCATCAACTCATCAAAACGTACAGCTATAGTCCCTCAACTAAAAATTCATTACCATTGGTCCCTCAACTTTAATTCAATTGGAGAAATGATCCCTTAACTTTAACCTAATTGTAGCAATGTTCCTTCCAACATAACTCGTTTTGACAAAATTTTTGATGTAGTTGACGAAAATGACCATAATTACACACTTTGATGAGTTGAGAGACCCTAATTGTATAAATGGTCATTCCAACATAACTTATTTTGACAAAATTTTGATGAAAATGACTATAGCTACACATTTTGATAAGTTAAGGGATAATTGCTCCAATTTGATTAAAATTGAGGGACCATTGCTACAATTTACTCTTTTTTTAATAATTTTACATTCATCATTTATTTATACCATCACTTGTATAATTTCTTTAAAACAGATATGTTTGTCAACGCATGTAAATTCTTAAAGATGATACAAAAGATGGTATAAATAAACGGTTAAAATAGCATTTTTATCCCTCTTAACAGAGTCTCAAAGCCTATCAAAACTCTAAAAACTCCATTGCAGATCCCCAATAACCTTCTGGTTTTCATTTTCCATTATCCAATTTGGACTCAAAATCCAACCGAACCCTCCAAATTCAGCAAACTTTGGTTTTAAATTTTGCCTCCTCTATTTCACACTTTCATCCCTCTATTTCACACTTTCATCAAAGAAAAGTGTTAAAATTGTAGTCTCTTTTGGTCTCAAATCAGACTTCACAATCCGATTTCTAAAGTAAGGAGGGAGAATGATGAGACTTTGAGGCTTCGTCAATCCCACATCCCAATGTTTTAAATTTTATTGTTATTTTGAATTTGCCAAAAAAAAAATTATGCACAGTCATCATCCACGTAGGCCACAATGACAAGCCATTACAAAATCATCGTCCACGTGAGTACCACGTTATGTTTTAACGAAGGTTCAGACAGTCAGACTAACGGAAATATGAAAATGTCACAAAATTCAAACTTTAGACTTTATGTATGAGACTTGTTTGTACCATACTTGACCAATCCCGAAACTATCGAGCATTGGACAACGTTATACCGTCAAGGACCTAGAAGAGTTTTCGTCCAACTAGGAGGCCAATCACAAGGCGACACATGTCGACATCAGAAGCCAATCATAGCGCGACACGTGTTAACATCGAAAGCCAATCACAACACGACACATGTCAATGTCAGAACAAAGCTAGAAACTCTCTTTTATAAAAGGAGATCATTTTCCCACAATATTTCCGAATGTCATTTGTACTAAATCATTCACCAGTACTCACTAAAGGAGAGCTTGAACCTATGTACTTGTGTAAACTCTTCACAATTAATGAGAAGTCCTCTACTCCGTAGACGTAGCCAATCTGGGTGAACCACGTACATCTTGTGTTTGCTTCCCTGTCTCTATCCATTTACATACTTATCCACACTAGTGACCAAAACAATCTAGCGAAGGTCACAAACTTGACACTTTCTGTTGTACCAAAGTCCTCACTGATTTTGTGCATCAACATTTGGCGCCGTCTGTGGGAATGACACTTATTCCCACTCTCTTCAGCTTTGTCAAGTTGGTTTCCACCATTCATACACTCTTTTGACTAGGCATCCCTTCCCAACATGGGGAGCGAAGGAAGCCACAACACACATAATGACACCCCTCTTGCACCTAGTGCGAAGCAACGAAAGAATGAAGGAAAAAGGGTTGCTCTTCAAGCTAAAGTCGATGAGCTGGAGGCTCAGAACAACAAGATGGCAATAAAGAATGAAATCCTTCAGGAACAATATGAGAAGTTCTTCGAGACGCTCCACAAAACTAGACGTGCTCAAACACACAAGCTTGTGGCCCATGTGGACATCAACCATCATCTGGGTGCCCCCCAACACGAATGGTCACTTTCCTTCGACATGGATATCCCTAATAAGGAGCAAGCTAGTCATCAAAACATTGATCAACATGAGACTTCTCTCAACCCAGCTGCTTCGACCCGAAGCAAGAGAAGTGGAGGAAGACACCTCATTGCATAAAGGTTAGAAGGATCAAAAGCCGTTTATCGTGACTGCCGAGACTTCCTAAAGCAACGTCGAGAGAATCCCCTCCACATAAGCTCGAAGATCAATGACCCAAGGGTTTCTGAAAAACTCGGTCCCCTCCCACGACCCAGGCCAGCTGCCAATCTAGGGAAGGAACGACATGTCCCAAAGAAACATGAAGGTACATGGGACTGGGAGGTATTCCGACATACTCGCCGTAGAAGTCAGTACGGCAAGTCCAAGGAAAAACCACACGCTCTTGCTCAAACTTTCCTACTTCCAAAAGGTGATGGAGACTTACGGAAGAAAATTCCAGTAGTACATGACTCCACTCAGGACCCTTTTTTCCTACAGCTTCTTGAGGAAGTAAACAAGTTGAAGGCCGAACGTCAGGCCGAGATACTTGACTGGAACCAACCCAGGTCTGGCCCTCTCACAAAGAGCATCATCGACACCCCCTTCAAGCGAAGACAAAACAAAAGCTTGGTTTACAACTCTATACTGGAAGGAATGACCCGATTAAACACCTTAACCACTTTAAGTCCACCATGACATATCAGATGCACACCGACGAAGAGCGATGTCTTCTCTTCCTTTCCACCCTCTTTGGCGGAGCTCTAAACTGATGACTTGTACACTATTAGCCAAAAACCGGACCAGTCACTACGAGAGTATGCCAGTCACTTCAGCCATGAGTATTCTCGCTGCATTGAGGCAGATGACAAGACCGCCCTCAAGGCTTTCACGGCAGGCCTACGTGATTGTTTCTTCAAGTACATGATCAATGCCAACACTTGGAGGACTTACTCTGAGGTGATGGCACAGGCTTACAACCACGTCTCTGCTGAAGCAAGGACATACCAAGGGAACCCACATATGGTTAACCCCTATCAACAAGTGGGAAGTGGAAGTTAAGTTTTACTAAGTGAGGAGATCTTGACCATTCAAACACATATTGCATCATCTCCTGCCTCATTTAGCTACTCGCTAAGTCACCAAACGTATTTGTCTCTTGGTAAGAGGAAAGATTTTTACTCTTAGCAAGCCCATTACAACAAGAGTGATAAAAGTTCGTATCAAGACAACTAGGGGTGAACGTACTGTTGACTATTATGACTATGGGGCTAAGCCTCACTCTTTCAAAGTGGAGGACTAGGTACTGAAGGAAATGCTATTATAAGAAGGCATACACATTACAAATGTTTTGACCCTCAACCGCTTGAGATCTTTTGTCACACAAGCCATTCGGCAAATATTTAAAGAAGAAGGAATTCAGACAACTTCTCTTGAGTCTTTTGCATTCCTAGCACTGGAACACTTGGTCTACGCTGACCTACCCCTATACTCCAACTCAGAGCTTCAACATGCGTACTTTGACACAAAGTATGTGATACTAAGTGTTACAACCAACATGGTTCACATATCGAAAGCATGGATCCGTTCATGCATAGCAAAACATTTATAAGCATCACTCATGTCAATCAACATAAACATCATACATTCCAACACATTTATACATAAACATCATACATTCCAACACATTCATACATAAACATCATACATTCCAACACATCCATACATAAGCCAACTGTGCTTCGAAAGGGTTCAACATACTTTGTGTCATTCGACACTTCCTACAATGTGCCTCGACACATTGCCCTTATTCTTACCAACCAGGTGATGAAATGTGAAAAAGGAACTCATCTTCATGCCACCAATCAGGTGATGAAATGTACAACCCGTACTCTAATATCATTTGGCAACTTGCCACTCATGCCACCAACCAGGTGAAGAAGGAACTCATCTTTATACCACCAACCAAGTGATAAAATGTACAACCCATACTCTACTTCATGCCACCAACCAGGTGATAAAATGTACAACTACAAATTCTCAAAAGCTTCACACTATCTTGATCAAAATAGTGTGAAGCAAAATCAATTCATGGTACCCAACAAAGCTTCACCTACAATGCTTCACCACAAAAGCTTCAGCAACAAAAGCTCCAACAAATGGAGGGCAACTACAAATTCTTAAAAGCTTCACACTATCTTGATCAAGATAGTGTGAAGCAAAATCAATTCATGGTACCCAACAAAGCTTCACCTACAAAAGCTTCAACACAAAAGCTTCACGTACAAAGCTTCAACACCAAAGCTTCACCTACAAAAGCTTCACCTACAAAAGCTTCAACACAAAAGTTTCACCTACAAAAGCTTCACCTACAAAAGCTTCAACACAAAAGCTTCACCTACAAAAACTTCACCTATAAAAGCTTTATACACTTTTGATCAAGATAGTGTGAAGCAAAATCAATTCATGGTACCCAACAAAGCTTCAACTTCAAAACTTCACCTATAAAACTTCAACACCAAAGCTTCACCTACAAAGCTTCAACACCAAAGCTTCACCTACAAAGCTTTAATATATATATATATATATATATATATATATATTTTTTTTTTTTTTTGGAAATTAAAAAATTCGGAAATTCAAAAAAAAAAAAAAAAAAGGTTCGAAAATTCGAAAAAAAAAAAGGGCCTAGGCCTCCTCTTCTTTGGGCCTAACAACTTTCATAACAAATATATATATGAAGGAGGAGTTTTGGGCTACCACTTAGAAAGAAAAATGGTGAAATCTTGTTACACTAGAAAATTGGCTACTAGCAAGACACCTCATTCGTCAACTCCCTCGACCAGAGACTTGGGGGGACTCCTACCCATATGCTACTGCACCTTGATACTTCGAAGTCTTACGACCACTCAGCGACGGATTTTTCAAGTCTCCAACCTAGAAATTTTCCTCACTCGGGAAATTAAGGGAGCACTACCACAACCTACATGCTTCACTCACAAAGCTTCAACATACAAGCTTCAACAAAAGAAAAAAATTCAAAGAACTTAGTGAATGAGGCCTTGGTGTATTTAACACAATACGTTGAAATGAAGCAAAGCTTATTTATTGATATCTCTGATAAGTTACAAATATGTACATATAAATAAATCAAAATAAACAAACAAGAGGGAGCCTTCACAAAGGTTGCTCAGGAGAAGTCTCAGCAGTCGGCAGAGCCCCAGAAAGAGAATGCACCGGAGGGTGATCATTCGGAGCCTTAGTACTGGCCAGAACCCTAGAAGGAGAAGGCACCAGAGGTTGATCATTTGGAGCTTCATTACTCGGTACAACCCCAGAAGACGAAGGCAATAAATGCCTTTAGAACAAACCCACAAACCTCTAATGATAAAGTAAAATCTGACCATTTGATTCCTGCAGCTGGTCAAGCTTCCTCTTCATGTTTGTAGCATAGTCATGTGCGAGCATGTGCAACTGTTTATTCTCATGCTTGAGCCCTCTAATCTCCTGTTTGAGACTTATTACTTCAGCCGCTAATGATTCAACTTGGTGGGTTCGAGCAAATAGGCGTTAGGCCATATTAGACATAGAACCTGCACACTGAACATTGAGAGCCAGAGAATCCTTAACAGCCAACTCATCAGACCATTTGGAAAGTAGTCTGTTATCTTTGAGAGTGAGAAGGTTCCTGGCTACCACCGTAGTGGTCATATCATTCTTCATCACAGAGTCTCCAACGATAAGAGGACCAGCGGGGGATAAGAAAGATATGCGCCATATGTTGTCTTGAGAAAGCATGGCTGCCTCTTCACCACGTCTTAAAAACTCACAAGGTCTTCAAGAGCTAGAAACCAATAGGCAACTGTTTTCAAATCTTAAAAACTAAAAACATATATAATCTGCTTTGAATTTCACTGAGACATTCTAACAAACACCGTATCAGCACACTTAACGCCGGTGCATGGGGCAGAGATCGAAACGTACAACGATTTGCTCGTTGAAGACCACCAAGGCTCGTTAAACACTGTATCACAGAGTTACTGAGCTATATGGTACGATGGAGTTGACCCCCGATTCTCACAAGCTGACTGAGTTAACTCTGCCAAGGCTCGACGAGTTCCAGAGGCTCATGACGAGCTCTAGTTTACGAGAGAAATCTGAGGCCATCAACTGCGAAATCCAGGCAGTCATGAGCTCGAGCAACGCAAGGTCAGGAACAGAGACAACCTCAATCTGAAAGGTCGAGCAGAGCGAGGAGGCTGCCAAGTGTTTGATTTTGTTCATCTTAAAGAGAATTTAATTTTTTTATTTTTTTCATTTACAAGTATGATAAATGGCAGCCATGGTGATTGGTCCTAGAAGAAGGAAGGTGGAGTAAAAATGGTGAAAAAGTTGCAGGGAGGAAGAAAGGAGGTGTTTGGTTGTGTGTAAAATTCTTATAATAGCAGGTGTCTTAAACTTGGTAGACCACATAAGCAAAGTCGTATTGGGTACTCAAAAGACAAATACAATTTTACAATTTAAGGACAATACTTGTACTGAACAGTCAGTAGTCCAATTTTACTGACCACCTACATATAACCCAGCAACCAAACACCCAGATTGATAGGATCAGGCATGATAAAAGAGAAATTCATATTTCCATTCATGCCAAATTTAGATGAACATAGTAGTTTAAATACACAAAAGGATAGCTAGGAATTAGTAATTTTAGTGGGTTTAACAATAGCAATGGGCTAATAAATACTAGTAACCTATGGTGGCCCAAGGGTCCTAACACAGATTCATTCACGCCACCATTGTCAACCCATCTCTCACAGATCCAGAGCAGCCCATCCTCTCACTAGCGACCCCCCTCCAATCCCTCTCATCTCCGGCGATCCCACTCCTAATCGTTCTCTTCTTCAGTGACCCACCCCGAAACCCTCTCTTATACTGCCAATTGGGTGCATGTACGCGAGGAAGATAACAAATTTGGGTGAATGGAGCACAAAAATCCATCTTCCATATATTTTAATGACCCAATTAGGTGCACGTATGCTAGCATCCATTATCTATGATGTCTTTTCGAGATATTTCAGACTTTCATCAACTTATTTTGTGGTGAGAAGTGGGGGATTGGGGTGGGGTCACCGGAGAAGTAAAGAATAAGGGTGGGTCGCCGGACAAGTGATGGAATGGAGATGCATTCTGCACATAGGCGAGGAATGGGTATGGGTAAGGGATGGAAAAGCATTTCGTTTTCCATTTGCTTCCTCAAACCCGAGAGATTTCTGCGATTGCAAAGAGAGAGAGAGATGGGGTGTCCTTTAGGTGCCCTTTAATTGTCACTTTTGTGATTTGTCCATTTTGATTGTTGTGTGACTCATTCTCACGACCGTTCTATGCACAAGGTTTCATGTCATTCCTTCCTTTTAATTTTGATATTGTTGTGCTTAATTTCTGTTTTATTTTATTGGATGATTAGATTAACAGACCTTGGATATTTTGTTATAATAATTTCACATCATGTGTTGCCTTTTTGCATCACCTTAATTGTTCATCAGAAGCTAACTTTTAATTATGTTTTCTTTAGGTCAGTCTCCATCCGGTACATTTGTCCATTCTTCTGGAGTGGAGCACTATCTTTCTGACAGCATAAATGCTATGAGAAACTACTATGGAGACAAACAGTTGTTTACTCCGTTCTAGATATGTTTTTCTTTAGTATTTTAGAGGGATTCTTAACTATTCCCCATTGTAATCTTTACCTTTGTATCTATCTCTCTCAAAAGACGATGAGAGTAGCAACTGTTAAAGATGGGAGCTTTGAATAATTCACATAAACCTCTAATTTCAAATTTCTGAAGCGCTCCGGCCAAATTGAGCTTCCTGACTGGACCGACATTGTGAAGACTGCCACATTCAAGGAGCTTGCAGCATATGAGCCTGATTCGTACTACATTAGATCTGCATTCATGGCAAGTAAAATCTACTTGAGGGGTGGTCTTGGTGTTGGTGCCTTCCGCAGGATCTATGGAGGGAGCAAGAGGAACTGAAGGAATACTGAGAAGTATGCAACTCTTTTTGCTTTGCTTTATCATTTTTGTACTAAGCTTCTTCTGGACACAACCGCATGGTAGTAGCAAAAGTTGGGTTATACAGCACTTGCAAAGTAGAAATTATGCTACGAAACGGATGTTTCTTGATCATCAAACAACAAAAAGACTAAATAGATGATGAATGACTTTCGGAAAACAATTTTTATAATCCAAAAACTTGCTTGGTATTGAGCTTAGAAACATGCAAACATGTATAATTTGCCTTGAATTTCACTGAGACATTTTAACAAACCATATCTTCACACTTTGAGCCCTGCAGAAAATGAAATGAAGAACAATTCGCTCGTTGAAGACAACCAAGTTTCATTGAAGACGTGTCTAGTGCCCATATCTAAAATGTCAAAAACTAGTAAATTTGTGTTTGGTGGTAAAATTCTGTAATATAAATTTTAAGATAGTAACAATGGGGGTGGTGATGGTGTTTGCAGCTAGAGTGGTGTTGGTAGCAAGGCGGTTGAGGTGGTGGAAGAGGGGTGTTGGTACCAGTATTGGTGAGATATGCACATTGGGTGGCGGCAAGAGTAGGGTGGTGAGGGGAAATAGTGGTAGGTGACGATGGTGATGCTGGTGCAGGAGGTGGAAATTGTGGTGGCTATGATAGTAGGGTGACGGCGATGGAGATAGTGGTGACTGGCATTGCCATATCTATGGCATCTGTAAACATGAACTTTTATCAGCCTGGAAAAAGAGTCTAGCAAGTTGGTCGTGCCATATTAATTGTGATCAACTGAGGCAAATCGTAGATGATTAGTCTCTGCAAGTTAGGAAATCCGACCTACATACACACACACGCACACACATTAATCTTTTTTTGTGCGATAGATAATCGGAAATTGTTTGGACTCAAAATATACCAATTTTTACTTATTTGGGCAATTTGGGTAAAAGATGGTATTTGAAGGATTAATGTGCAAGAAAACTAACTTGGAAAGATATTTGGCTAAAAGTGGGAGAGTTTGGCATTAAAATAATGTTTTTCCCTTTGGTTTGGACGGTGGAGGTTTGCCAAAAGAATTGTTTAATCAAGACAAGTGCATGCTTTTTCATGCAAGTGGATGAGAATGCACCATGAGAGCTTTCGGACAAGGAACATGTGAAATAAGTCAACTTACTTCTTTTAAATGTTAGTTTATTACAAGTGGAAAAACATGTGATGAAAGCATGTGGTGGAAATGCAAGTTCCCCTTTTAATATTGTTTCTACATGCAAGCTGTCCAAGCAATGAAATGCAAGCTGCCCAAGCTTCTTTCGGGCAAGTACAAGGTCCTCAGCAGGGGGGTTTCCTCCAGACCTCTATATAAAGGAGCACAAGCACAAGGATTATGGACACTCAAACAACCAAACAAATACAAGCACAAACTCTGCTCAAACTAGATTTGCCAAAAGCCTTCTTTTATCTAGTTTATTAGCTATGCTGTTCACTAGTAATATTGATCTCATTTGTAGTCTTTATGTACAACTCATTTTCAGTCATTTAATCTACAAGCAATCTGCAATATTAGTCACTTTCCCCTGTTATTTACATTTTCAAGCAACCTTGTCATTTACATATTGTTCTATCTCTCCATATAAGTAAAATCCTTATTTTTAAGGCAAACAAAGAACCTTGATTTGAGCAACTCCCACTCAAATGGCACAATCTCTTGATTTGAAGTCAAAAGGCGCAACCTCAATCATTCAAATCCCGTCTACTAGCGGCATCTAGTAGTGGCACGCCCACACCCCACCACTCTCGTATGTGAGCAAATCCCCGGCATGCCCACAAGGTCCATGGCGGATTTAGGGAGCGAACAGAAATAAATGCATAAACAAAGATAAATGCATGAATAATAAACATTTTCATCGAAAAGAAAATATTGTACAGCAGTCTCAAGATTCTCCTTCCACCCATTCTCTTCAGTTTCTTTGTGTTTTGTAATACTTTCACCCTTACCATCAAATATGAATGCCCTCAGTTTAAGACAATCTTCTAGATGCAACAGCTTCAAAGCGGAAGTTCAATATGTATAACTTCCTGCTCAGAATCTAGCGGGAGATATTGCAATTGTAGATGTTTTAGCTTTCAAAACCTGTTATCCGTATTTACGTCACTATATTTGAGTTGTACATTTTTTGACATTTGGATTCCTCAAGATGTTTGAGTTGTACAGAACATCTAGCCATGGAACATGAAAACAAGAATCTTAAACCATCAAGCTTGTTAAGTTGGGGCATCTGAACCAGCTGTATATAATACACAATGTAAGTGTAATTAGCAAGAATGACAATTTTCATGGTTATCAATTAGTTGTATTTATTCCAAAATGTATAGACAAGAAAAGATGAGTAGACATAAAGTAAAGGTCTAATATGAAACAACTAGTAACCCATTGCTAGTATGCGTTTTGTTCTTTCTTCTTTGGTTAACCAAACCATATAATCATACATTATCCTTTAGGCACATTATTTTCTCTATAAGCTGAGCTACCATTTTGTTAGAGGTTTTTATCACAAATAGTCTCTGAAATTGACCTTATTTTTCACTTTGGTCCTTAAAATTGAAAACCGATCTACGTCGTCTCTAGTGTCCCATTTTGTTAATTTTTCAGTTACTTTAATAACATGTCACACATGGGGACCCATACGTCCAATAGTGTAGTGCCACGTGGATTATACATAAAATACAGTTTTTAATTTGATTTAACATTTAAAAACTCATTAACAAAACTGAAAAAAAGTAAGATAAATAAACAAAAATAAAAATCAACCGAACACCTCCATCTCAAATCAAATTGCCGAAAATTAAAATCAAAATCGATTTGCGAAAATCGAAATCCCAAAAATGAAATCAAAACACGTATTACGGATTCATAGGAAAGAGTGAGAGTTTGTTAATCACCTCCCCCACCCCACGCCAAACCGAACCTCTCCCGTAACCTGGCTGCTGGTCGCTCCTCACCCCATCCCCTTGACTCTGGTGCTTTGGAGAAGAACATGAAATTAAATTTGAAGAGGGTATGGAGATGATAGTTGGCGATGAGGAGCAGGTAGCTAGGTTAGTTTTTTCATCTATTTTTTTAAAACCCAGAAAATGAAAGTCTCTTCTTGATTTGAAGAAGCTTTCTTTTCTGCCGGTGTTTTGAAGCAGCTGGGTTGGTAACTTGGTAGTGCTCTTCCCCCACTCTTTTTTTTTTTTTGGGGAGTTGTGTTCATGATTTTAAATCTTGTATTTTCTTTAAAAAGTTTAGTCCATGTGGCTCCACACATTAGTTGTATGGGTCCCCATGTCTGACACCTCATCAAACAACAACAATACAATAATAACAAAGCATTTTCTCACTAAGTAGGGTCGGCTAAATAAACGACACCTCATCAAAGTAACAAAAAATAAATGGAATGGGACGGTATAGACGACATTAATCGATTTTCAATTTTAGAAGCTAAAGTGAGGAGTGAGGCCACTTTCAATAACAATTTGTAATAAAAACCCTTTTGTTAGCAGAAATCCATATTCATGAAAAGAAAAGATCATACCTCCCCAATTCAGGAAAACTTTCGTAGCCCTGCAAATTACATTCTCCATAGTGATTTCTCCGGCTTCTGTATATGTAGTTGCTTCTGAGTCCGTGCAGTTACAAGTTACAACAGAGGTGCTGAAAAACCAATGAACTTTGGTAGATTCTACCACATCAAAGACCGTAGTTTTTCAGAGGGCTAGTCTATGAGATGGCCACAACATACACTTTCCAAACTAACATTGTTGTAAAGAGAGTGACGCCAAGTTTGGAAAGCCATTATGAGAATATCTCCATCTACTCAAGTTAATGGATATGTAACTTGATCATTGTTTTGAACATGGAGATGCTTCAGTTGTTTAACACCATCTATGTCCAATAAATGGGAAATAATATTTACACCCCCCTTCCCATCCAAGTGCAAATGCTCGGATCTCTTTAGCGGCAATTTTTATAACTTGATCGAATTGATTCTTTGTATTTAGCTTGAGTTTTAGAATGTTAGAGGAGGTTCCTTAGACATCAGAATATAACCACCAATCACCAACAAAGACGGTGTACCTTTCCAAACTATCTGAGAACAATTTGTTCGGAAGAAGGTTTGTATCCAGAACATATATATCTAATGCAGTTCACTGAGACAAATGCTTCTATTGAATTTCTATGTGTATTTGATACCTTCTAACAATTACAAGATGAAACTTATATATAGGGAAAGAAAGAGGACATAAGCCTAACTTGCCTAACTTGCCTAACACTTGCCTAACTTGCCTAACTTGCCTAACTTACACAAAGAAAGTTGACTAGCCTAACTTCACTAGTCATCCAATACCATTGTTCCAACATGTTTATTTCATGCATTTTAACACTCCCCCTCAAGTTGGAGTGTGGATGTCAATGACACCCAACTTGCTAAGTAAGACTTCAAATTGCGCCGAGCTTAGTGGTTTGGTGAACAAATCTGCAGGTTGATTCAAGGTTCGTATGTAAGCTGTTTGCACCATTCCCATCTGAATCTTCTCACGTACTAAGTGACAGTCGATCTCTATATGCTTCGTTCGTTCATGAAACACTGGGTTCGAAGCAATGTGCATGGCAGCTTGATTATCACAAAACAATGTGACTGGTTGTGCATGATTCACTCGTAAGTCCTTCAAAAGGTTCCTTAACCATATAACTTCACATCAGGTGATAGCCATAGAACGATATTCTGCCTCTGCACTAGAACGAGATTTTGTGCTTTGCTTCTTCGTTTTCCAAGATATCGGTGCTTGCCCAAAGAAGATACAATAATCGGTTATTGACCTTCTAGTGTCTTTACACCGAGCCCAATCAGCATCACAAAAAGCTTGTAACTGTAGTGAACCTGTAGAAGGCAAAAGAATTCCCTACCCAGGAGATTGTTTGATGTATCTGAGAACCTTATGCACTGCATCAAGGTGTGGTTGTCGCGGCTTGTCCATGAATTGGCTTAACATATTAACCACGTAAGTCAGGTCAGGCCTCGTGATGGTTAAGTAAATTAGCCTCCCTACGAGTCTCCTATATGAAGAAGGATCATGTAGAAGCGTCCCTTCAGTTTGTGTAAGGGATAAGTTTGGTTCCATCGGCAATCGTGGGGGCTTCGCACCAAGGAACCCAGCATCTTCTAGTATCTCCAACGCATATTTGCGTTGGCACAAGGCAATCCCTTGTTTAGATCTTGCAACTTCTATCCCCAAAAAATATTTGATTTTTCCCAAATCCTTTAGCTTAAAATGTTGGGAAAGGAAGAGTTTAGTCTCTTCAATTTCTCTCAAATTGTTACCTGTAAGTATCGCATCATCAACATACACAAGTAATGCCATGAAACTGCCTTGACGGTTTCGGACGAACAATGAGTAATCTGACCATGATTGATGAAAACCAGCAGTCTTGAGAGCACTAGACAGCTTGATAAACCACTGTCTTGAGGCCTGTTTTAAACCATAAATGGATTTGTTTAATTTGCATACTCGTGTCTCCCCCTTTCGTCCGAACCCAGGAGGTAGGGACATATAAACCTCCTCGTATAAGTCACCATGCAAAAATGCGTTGTTTACATCAAGTTGGTGAAGATGCCAACCACGGATGGAGGCAATACTGAGGAGGACACGGACGGTGGTGAGCTTGGCAACTGGAGCAAATGTTTCCCGATAATCAAGCCCTTCAATTTGACTATAGCCTTTAGCAATGAGACGGGCTTTGTAGCGTTCAACACTGCCGTCAGGTTTAAGCTTCACCTTATAGATCCATTTGCAGCCGATGGGATGTTTGTGAGGTGGTAAGGGCACAAGAGTCCAAGTGCGATTGTCATGGAGGGCAGCAATCTCTTTTTGCATGGCGTCACGCCATTTTGGATCCTGAACAGCTTGCAAAAAACTGGTGGGTTCTTTGATAATGGTAAGGGTGGTGAGAAAGGTTTTGTGAGTGGTGGATACATGGTCATAGGATAAATAACGAGATAGGGAGTGAGATGTACCTGATGACTGAACCATGCTTGTGGAAGATGTGGGTGCAACACGGGATGGGAGGGCCACCTCAACATGAAAGTCCTGCAAAAATGTGGAAGTTTTGGTTGGTCGAGTGCTACGACGGAGTGGAGGGGTTGGATCTGGTGATGGAGTGGTTGGAGGTGGGGAAGAGTGTAGGGTAAGTGAAGGTGTTGATAAGGTATCTGGTGGTGGAGTTGTAGAGGGTAAAGGAGATGAAAGTGGTGTGATGTCGGCAAGTGTGGGAGATGTGGTGTTTATGTCTGCTGGTGCAAGGCTTGAATGCTACTCAATGGGAGAGGTCGAGTCAAATGGGATAGGTGTAGTGTTTGATGGAAACGGGGCAACGGAAGTGTTACAATTTTGGAATGGAAAATGATCTTCAAAAAATACGACATCCCTAGAAACAAAAGTCTTATTGTGTTTTATATCAAACAATTTATAACCCTTTTGACCATAAGGATACCCAAGAAAAATGCATTGGATTGCACGAGGGTCGAATTTAAAGGGCCTTTGGGCATGTGTAGAAGCAAAACACAAGCTGCCGAAAACCTTCAAATGAGAATAGTTAGGTGCTTTGTGAAACAGTTTTTCGTAGGGTGTTTTACCTTGGAGAAGTGAGTGGGTGTTCTATTGATGAGGTAGGCTGAGGTTAGGATTGCATCTCCCCAAAAACGTTTTGGCAGACAAGCTTGAAAGAGCAAAGCCCGAGCAACATTGAGCAAGTGTCGGTGTTTACGTTCGGCAACACCATTTTGTTGTGGTGTGTTAACGCAACTAGATTGATGTATAATGCCTTTGAGAGCATAAAATTGCTCAAGCTTAAACTCAGGGCCATTGTCACTTCGTATGATTTGAACTCTGGTATTGAATTGAGTCTCAATCATTTGAATGAATTTTACCAAAATGTCTTTTGTGTCAGATTTATGTTTCATCAAATGAACCCAAGTGCTTCTAGTGTAGTCATCTACGATGGTAAGGAAATACTTGGCACCTGAAATAGAAGCAACTTGATAACCACCCCAAATATCAATATGCAATAATGCAAAACATGATTTGGTAGAAATAGAGCTCAAAGGAAAGGGTGATCGTGTTTGTTTGGCCAATGGGCAAATTGAACATTTTTCCAAATCACAAGCTTTATTGTTAAAGAAAGGTAATAACGAAGCGGCTTAATGAGATGGGTGTCCTAGGCGTTGGTGCCAAAGCTTTGGTGCGATGGTTTGAATATTGTTGCATGTTCCTTTCCTTGATGAGTTGAGGTAGTAGAGTCCCTCCCTTTCAGTTGCCATCCCAATCATCTTCCCCGAGCGAAGGTCCTGAATTAGGGGTGGGTTCGGTTTAAATCGGTTCGGTTTTTTGCCAAAACCGAAACCAAACCGAAATTTCGGTTCGGTTCGGTTCGGTTCAATTTTTTTTCGGTTTTTTTCGGTTCGGTTTTTTTTCGGTTTGGTTTTTTCCGGTTCGGTTTCGGTTTTTTGTTTTTTTTTTTCAAAAAATGAAAAACATTGAAATATTAAAATTTAACATATCCAACACAATCATAACATAAGCATTCTAACTAGAGTCAAAGACAATGAAAATAAACATTTAAAGTTGAACTAAAATCATCAATCAAGTCTTCCAAAGTCCAAACTAACAACCTCACAACACAAAAATCGTACAAATGACTTAGAAAAGTTAAATTGTATGATGTTGTTCAAAGATCAGGGTTGTTTGCTTGTAACTACATGTTGACAACTTGATTAGTAAAAGTAATGCATGGGTGGATTTATTTAGTGTGTGTTGGATTCTTTTCCATAATAAATTACCCAAGTAATCTACCCGAAATAAATGTTTATGGATTCTGTTACATGTTATATGAGAGTAGATTTGGACAAGAAAGCTGGGGCAGAAGTAGACAGTGCTATGGAGATGGATGTAGGTACTTTAGGAGGAGGTTTGGTTACGGAACCTTATATGGGAGAGAAATAATAGGTTAGGGTTTAGAGTTGTTATAGGCTTTTTTTAATATTTTGAGCTAAAGTTTGGCCACACATTGGGTTTAGCACATTTTAACTTACAAATTGGGTTTAGAAAATAATACCCAAAACAAATAATTAAATAAAAAAATTAATTTAATTAATTCGGTTCGGTTCGGTTTGGTTCGGTTTCTAGATCACTAAAACCAAACCGAACCAAAAGAATTGGGTTCGGTTCGGTTTTTTCAATTCGGTTTGGTTTTTTCATTCGGTTCGATTTTTTCGGTTTCGGTTCGGTTTGGTTTTCGGTTTTTTTCGGTTTTCGGTTTTTTGAACCCACCCCTATCCTGAATGACACAAAATTGGGTGAAGAAAATTGTGACATATAAGGAATCATAGGCTAGTTTACTGATGGATATTAAATTTAATTTAAAGAACGGCACACATAGGACATTGTCAAGGATAAGATTATGAGAGAAAACAACTTGTCCAATGTGAGTGACTTTGGCAACGGAACCATTTGGCAGTTCAACTGTATAATTTTCAACAGCTCGTGAGTGTGTAAAGAGACTCGGGCTGCAAACTATGTGATCCGTGGCACCACTGTCCAGGATCCAAATACTTTCGGTTCTCAGATACATCAAACAATCTCCTGGGCAGGGAATTCTTTTGCCTTCTACATGTTCACTACAGTTACAAGCTTTTTGTGATGCTGATTGGGCTCGGTGTAAAGACACTAGAAGGTCAATAACCGGTTATTGTATCTTCCTTGGACAAGCACCGATATCTTGGAAAACGAAGAAGCAAAGCACAGTATCATGTTCTAGTGCAGAGGCAGAATATTGTTCTATGGCTATCACCTGTTGTGAAGTTATTTGGCAACGGAACCATTTGGCAGTTCAACTGTATGATTTTCAACAGCTCGTGAGTGTGTAAAGAGACTAGGGTTGCAAACTATGTGATCCGTGGCACCACTGTCCAGGATCCAAATACTTTCGGTTCCTTTACAGGAAAAAGATAAGGCTTTACCTGAAAGTTCTTCATGACTAGAAGGATTACCAACTTGATTGGCAAATGATGATTTGTTCTTGTTCAACATTTTAAGGATTTGCTTGCAATCCTCCTGAGAGAACGGGAAATTGGGCAACATCTCTTGCTTGTTACTTTGTGAAACTTGATTCCCTTTTGAAGAAAAAGGACGACTGCTTTCCGTTTCTGTGGCTGCTTTCCGTTTTCGACAGAAATCGAAGGTGTGACCTTTCCATCCACAAAAAGTGCACTTGAGATGTGCATGACAGTTTTTGGTGATGTGATTGGTTCTATTGCACTTTCCACATCGCATCTCTTTGTCTTCCGGTGTAGGTTCTTGCGACAAATTCTTCACTGCAAAGACAACAGCCTCTGGTTGTGTACTCTTCCCATTGGAAACCTCTGCCTGGCGTTCATGTCGAAGGACCAACGCATATGCCTTGTTCACCGTAGGCAGTGGTTCGAGAAGAAGGGTATTGCTTCGAACCGTAGCATACGATTCGTTCAATCCCATAAGGAACTTCATGGTTTTCTGAGTTTCAACATATGAGTTCATCTCATTCTTTGTTCCACAACTGCATGCTGGAATGGAACACAAAGTATCACGTTCATCCTATAAACTTTTAAGTTTAGTGAAGTAAGAACTTACACTCATATTGCTTTGGACGCAATCATGGATCTCGTTCTCAACATGGAACAGCTGAACTATATTCACATGTGAGAACCTCTCCTGCAGATCAGTCCACATTTGTCGAGCATCCTTGTAGTTGATGACACTCCCTGAAATCTCCTTTGACATGGAGCCTAGTAGCCATGTCTTGACCAAGTTGTTGCAACGATTCCATTGTTGCAGCTCCTCAGAATTGTCCTCACTTGGTTTGTTGATTGTCCCATCAACAAAACCAAGTTTGTTCTTGACCGTTAAGGCCATACTCATGGATTGAACCCATGTGCTGTAGTTGTCTTCCACCAATGATTGTGGTACGAGGATTGCACCAGGTTGGTCCGAGTGGTGGAGATAGAGTGGGTGGTTGGGATTTTCCCATTTTGAATGAGAAGCCATGCCTGGAATGGTTGACCTCGTGACTGCCTTAGAGCTTGTGTTTTGTGGTTTTCCCAGATCACAGCTCTGATACCATATTGAATTTCTATGTGTATTTGATACCTTCTAACAATTACAAGATGAAACTTATTTATAGGGAAAGAAAGATGACATAAACCTAACTTGCCTAACTTGCCTAACACTTGCCTAACTTGCCTAACTTGCCTAACTTACACAAAGAAAGTTGACTAGCCTAACTTCACTAGTCATCCAATACCATTGTTCCAACATGTTTATTTCATGCATTTTAACAGCTTCAGCTCTGAAACACTAACATTATGTCTTCCATCGGTCAGACATTCACTCTCCCATTGCTCAAAGCTGTTTATTCCCATTCTCAAGTCTGCTAGTCTTTTCAACCTTGATGAAACGTTAGGTGAAATCAGTACAAGTTCCGAGCAACCACTCAAATCTAACAAGCGTAGACGAGTCAGTTCCCCTATTTCATTGGGCAACTCTCCAACCTGGGAGTGTGCATGGCTAAGAACTTTCCGAGTTTATTAGCTCTCCAACTGGAGCTATATCTCCCAACACGCACTGATCTAAGCACAATGTTTGAGGAATGTTAGGTATTTAAGATAAGGAGGTCATGATGGAAAATGAAGCACAGTTAAATCCAACACTTTGAGCTCTTTCATCTCTTCAAAAAAAATTTGCAAAGGATTTCTTGTCGCAGCCCGTCCCGAAATATTTATTTTCGACAACGTGAAATTACTTATTTACCCTTGGACGTTTCGTGTGGTCATGTGGGTGAATTTTATTTAGACCAATTCAAAGATTTTCCTAAGTTTTTGGAACACTTAGGACTTATTTTTGTTGGTTGTGACCAACTAGGACCACACACAAGCACCCATACTTTTCTCTCTCTCCCGTTGACTCTCTCTCTCCCTTCCCTCTCGGATTTCTACAGAAAATCCGTACAAACGTACGGACGAACCTCAAACCAACCCATTTCTGCACAGATCGAGCTCATGATTAGTACTTTCACTTTCATCTCATCATCACGAACTCAATCATACCTTTTTAGGACTTGGAAGCTTCGGAAAACCTATGAAAACCCTACCCCGAAATTGACACTGTTCATGCATGTTCAAACGAAGAGTTTTTAGAGGATTTTAAGCTCATAAGGAGCTTTAGAAGGTCCTCACGAAGCTCGGGGTAGCTTGTTGGGTAGTTTTGGATGTCGGGATTGTGAGTTTCAAGTTTGGTCGGTTTTTCTCGAATTTCTCCGGCGAGATCCCGTGATATTTGGGCTTTAAACAGGTAAGGAAATGTTCTACAATTTAAGAGCTTCAATTTGGTATTGATTTCATGAAATTTGGATGAAAAACGACTAAGTTATAAAGGTTTAAAGTTTTCCAGTTTTTTTCGGCGATGGCGACGGTCCGGCGAACCAAGGAAGGAGACGACGGAATATTTCGTCAAGTTTGACAGAATATTCCAACGGCGTCAGGTTAGTTTTAACGGTATATGCTACTTTTTAACGGAATATTCCCTAACGTCGTTAGGATTACCGTCAGTGTGCCAGGCACGTGCCTGCGCGTGGGCGGCCCGTCTGGCCGTGCCTTGGCCGGGGCGTGGGTGGTCGGAAAATTTTTCTAAAAATATGGGGATGTTCGTGAAGTTGTGTAGATCACGTTGGTATATTCAAACATCTCATTTGAGCAATGTATGAGAAGTTATTAGCTAGTATTGGTTATGTGCTTTAAATTAACGTTTCTATAGTTGTTTCGCATATAGGGGAGACTTATCCCGAGGACGAGCGCAGTCAAGGGCGACTCGAGGGCTACGACCCTTCGACATACCAGTGAGTGGGCTTTTGGTTTTCAGTATTTATTTATATACTTGATATTTTCCCAGAAAATATGTTTAAATGAAAGTATGCCTTGAATTGCCATGCATATAAATTGATATTCAGTATATGAAATAGTACATGATGCATATATATAATTGTGGTGCTGTGGACACTCAAGTAAGCCAGGTGAGTTTATGAATTGTGAATGTGATTAACGTTTATGATTAATTGAGAAGCTTAGAGCTCATAAACCTTCACCCTGGGTGATTGTGAATTACTGGAGATAGAATACAGGTATGTTTATAATGTCACCTCCCGCACCATATGCTCATATTGGATCCAATTTAGGTGCACAGTCTTGTCGTACAGACCATCATAGGTGTTCCGACTCGTAGATGACTAGCGATTTATCGCACATCTATCATGAGAAAGTAGCGTTGAGCATAATTATATTACACCCAGTCTTGTCGTACAGACCCTTTTAGTGGTTCTGACTTATGTGCAGTGTAGTGCCGTATAGGTCATTGTAGTGACTCCGGCTAGATTGACTAATGAGCTATGAAATCAGCCGTACAGACTTATACAGAGGTTCCGGCTAATATGCTATTTCCATGAATTTATTCTCACCTGAGTCATTTATCCTATTTTCATGTTTTGGCATGGCATACTTATGAATATAGTTATGTGAAGCATGATTTGAATTGAGATATTTATATAGTTATGCATATGTTTATATTCTATCTTTGGGAAAATTATACATGTTTTACAACGAGGGGTTAGAACATTTGAAAGTTAAGTGTGTTTTCAAAACCTTTGTTTTTGCCCACTCACGTTTTCTGTTCTGCGCCCTTCTAGGTTTTAGGTAGACTTGTTGTTGGTGGCAATTTGAGGATCTCGGCGGTTCTAACAAATTATATAATTACTAGGACATCTTTTGGTACTGTATAATTAGTACTTGTCCTACTGGACTGCATCTAGACTTTCTATGCTCTGATTAGGAGTATTTACACTTGTATCTTACTCCTAACACTTCTGTTTATTAGTGCACCTTAGTAGCTTTTGGTTTTGTTTATTCATATATTTATTATCTCTTATCTCGATTGCTTCCGCACTGTGCATATGGCTACGTCACCCTCACGTGACGGCCAGTACGCCCTGATCATGGTCAGGGTGTGTCATTTCTAGCAAGCCATCACTATTCCTAAATAAAATATTTTCAGTTCTGAGCATTCCCAAGGTACTTGGAGAAGCGTGGGTATGGACAGTACAGTAACGAAGAGAGACCAATATCATAGAGGACTCTTTAAACAAATCCATGGCTGGCCATTCTTACAACTCCGCATATGTTAACAATCCGGACAGCAACATCTCGTACAAGCTCGTGCATTCTAGCACTGATCATCATAACCGTCTTTGAATCAACAAATGAAATGCATTTCGTGCCTCTTCCACAGTATCAAAAATTTTAACCGACACTAAACCTATAATATATTTGAACAAGTCGGACAAAAAAATTAGAGTCACTTTGTGCCACCATTCCGCAGAGCATGAAAAAGCTTCTCATCATCCAATTGATTGTAAGTTTGTAACTCCACTCTAGACCCAAGTATGCCGTCTCTTTTAATCCTTTTTTGTCAACTTTTGAAGCACTCCCTCTTAAAGTGCTTGCAAGTGCAACAACTAAAACCGGTAAACCCCCACATTGTTCTGCTAGTTGGGTTGCTACTTTCAGTATACGTCATCTTTAACAACATCACCGGCCATCTTCTCAAACAAATTCCACGATTGTTCTGCTAGTTGGGTTGCTACTTCGCATCGGTGCCCAGAGAAGTCCCACAAGGTCCAAATCATTTCTTCCCAAAACATCAACTACAGTAACAAGTGTTCTTGTCTGCTCAATGATATTATTGTTTTTTTATGCTCAATATCCACCTCATTAATTTCTGTACCCCAAGTCCAATGTGAGATGACTTGCATAAGAATCTTTTTCTTCTAGCTCTCAAAATTTTTGACAAGGAGAAGTTGCACCTGTGAATTTTGGTTCTTTATCGAAACAGATTTTTTTTTTTGAGGGAGGTAATGGAGATCGTACTGTCAGACAAATTGATTAAGATATGGATGACGAGGATTTGATATGAGCAGGCAAGAAAGTGGCTATCAAAATTGAAACATGAGTGGTGTGTATTTTTAGAATTTGTGGTACTGTGGGATCACGGAAACTTGAATTAATCAGCACAACCACAACAAACACTGATTTGTCCCATGCTCAAAGTTGTAGCTAAAACTACAAAAAAAAAATCATTTTAGGAGCTCTCGGAAAAAATTGTACTCCAACCAATGAAATCTAGCTTTGTTTCCAAACGAAAAAGAAAAATATACAAACGTACACACATCCAGTTAAAAGATGCGATTCGATTGATTCGATTTTAGTAAAGAATAAGAAGCACTCTCCAGTACAAAGCAGTTTTAGTAGACAAGTGCATACAAGCACCACTTCAAATGCATAAATGTTTACAGAAATCACACTAGCATTATTTCCCAAACACCAATACCGAAAATGAAGTGAACAAAGCTCCAAATACAAATCACACTTCTACCACGAAACACTAACAAGTCAACACAAGCATAACATGACTTGGAATATGTATCAGTGCCTACCCAAATCACACAAGTTTCTGGGATAGCTTTTCCGTTGATGCCGTAGCTTGCAGGCTTATACCAAACAAGATGAGATCGGCCTCGGATACGAAGCTGGGCACAGACCGTTGAGGGGTGAATAGAGAATAGTCACAGCAAGTAACAAGAGAAACTAGCTAGAAAGAAGTATACTGAAAGTAGCAACCCAACTAGCAACCACAATAACGCTAAAGCCATATAGCCTGCATCTTCATGATCTCCAATGCCCTTCATTAAACCACCACAGTAACGCCAAAGCAAAAAAGGTCCAAGCAATCATATAACCAAGGCTAGAATTGGCCTCTAGCCGACAGAAATCACATAACCAAGGCTTCTTCCTTGAGGCGGAAGCTTGCCAACTTAAATCCGATATGGCGGTCGCTGACAATAAGAGTGGTGCCCATCTTGTTCTTGGAACTATGACTAATAGTCATAGCACGACATCAAGTAGCATAGTTGTCTCCATCCAAAAAATTTGGACATACCAATGTGATTTCTGGGGAATGTGTTGTGTGGTCCAATAGATCAGAGAGCCTTCTAGTCTGCTCACCAGGATGATATTTCTTCCTTTAAAAGGAAGAAGAATATAATACACAAACAAGCAATCACACACAGCCGGAAAAACTTAACAGGCCAGCCAAAAAATGAGGATTCCTCTTTGGTAGAGAGTGTTGCAATTGTAACATCTAAATTTGTATCTTCTGGTCCTGTAAAAATATATATTTAGTTGACGATTACAAATAAACACACAAACTGTTCAATAAGAAATCTGACTGAAGAACTATGAATAAGATGAATAAATCAGACTTTTAATTTTAACGGTTCAAGGTTCAGAAAAAGCTGGAAAATTGGAGAGTGAAATTAATAGATGCTTCATTAGTGAATGAAGTACTTACAATTTGATCAGGATCACTCTCCTCTGAATCACTTAGCATCGATACATCATCAGTTTCCTCTGCTATTTGTAGTCTTTTTGGTCTTGGATCACTTTGGAGTAACCCATCAGGAGAAATCTTCAGCTGGCAGTCCTCGACAATCAAATTGGGTAAGGATGGGACTTTGAAAATGCAATTTCCCTTGCAAAATCCTTGCAGACTTGGTAGACCAGAAAGTTCCAAATGTTCCAAGCAACTGAAAGTAATCTCATTTTCTGAATCATCTTCGTTGCTTGCCACTATTTCTACCATTCTTTCGCAGGACTTAACTACCAACTTCTTGAGTTGCTGCAAATTCTTAGCCACAGAATGAGGTATTAAGTATTGCAGTCTGTGACAATCCAATATGGTCAAAGTGGTTAGATTCCAAAAGGATATCAAAGTTGAAGCTAGATTATCTAATCTGCTACATTTTTCTAGGCGTAGAAATTCCAAGTTCGGAAAAACAGGGCCCCCTGGTTGGGAGTTCTCCCTTCCTAGATGTATCAGCTCCGGCATATTGCCGAGCCCCAAAACCTTTACACGTGGGAGGGTCTTAACTTCATGTATTTCCCCGCTACTACTTCCTTGGTAGTCGTGGACAATTAATTCTTTCCAAGGAGCAGAGAGCACACGGAGCTGTTCAATATTCTGTAAATTCTCAAAGAAATAATCTGATTTGGGATGTGAAGTAGCAAAACCAATAAATCTTAGTTTTCTCAACAACTCTGACAGGAGTGGACCATTCAAAATCTCCGTCTTCTCGTCCAAAACCAAGTATTCCAAGTTGAGGAATGACTTATCCTGAAATATAATAAATGGTAAAGGCATGCTTTAAAATATTTTGAAAAACTGGATATCACATAATAACTTTAATATTAAAAACATAATAAATGTATTTACTTGATGGTGTATGTTTAACTAGTATGTAAAAATCACATAAAATTTCGAATATCAAGAGTTGTGTACAAGTATGGTTACCTTCTCAATTAAAAAGAAAGGTTGTTCTGTTGGTCTTGGGTGGCCCAACACAAACTTGTCTTGATATGTTGAAAATTCAGCAGCAAAAATCTCCACACCACCACATTTCGTGAACTTTAATTTGTTGAGTGATGGCCAATTACAAACATGCAATCCTGGATAGAAACTCCGAAGTTGGGGCAAATTATCAAATTCCATAGATGTTACTTTAGGGAACCCGAACTCGTATGTCGTTTGTGGTCCTTCTTCCTTCACAACAACCTCCATTAAACCACAATTCTTAACCTTCAACTTGCTTAGTTGCTTAAGATCTTTGGCCACTGAGGCGGGAAAGACATTTTCCAAGCCATCACATGAGTCTATCTCAATTGAGCTTAGATTTGAGCACTCAAAGTCATTCAACTGGGTGGTAGACGATATGTCATATACCATTTGTAGTGCTTGACATTTAGATATCTTGAGATGTTTGAGTTGTTTGAGACATTTAGCCATGGAACTCCAAAACAAGAATCTTAAACTATCACATCCATGCACAGTCAAGGTTGTTAGCATTGAAACCTGCATAGTATAGAACAAAATCCTGTTTATTTTAGAAAATTACTGTTTACATTGTTGTAGCGGTATATGTTCCAAATGTGTAGATATAAAGTAAAGGTCATATATTATATAAGCTACTAGACAGCTGTAAGCCTTTCTATTTTCATTAAAAAAAAATTGGTCAAAAAGATATATTTTGTTAGATAGGTGTGGTCAAAAGATATATTTGATTAAAAATAATTTGGTCAAAAGATATATTGTTTTGGTCAAAAAATTTTTTAGCCGCAGAAGAGGTTTGAACCCATATTGTTATGTAAGAGTTCAACTCATTTTTACCACTATGATAAAATGCCACTTACTTTCTTCTTTCATTAATTAGCAATTTAATTCCAAATTCAAACTATTTTACTTAAATTGATACCATGAAATTGTGATGACAAGTGATTGATTGTTCTGATTGTTAAGAATTGAGTTCAAATTTTCTACGTCTAAAATAGGTGTGGTCTTTCTATCGTATGTCTCATTACTTGACACCCCAACAAGTGTAACCCTATCATAACCCTCTCAGCTCCTAACACTATGTTTGGATGAGGGAAATAAATTCAGAATTTGGATAAAAGTCAAAATTTATAAATTGACATGCACCAATTCTCTTATTTGGATTCATAAACATAGAAATTTAGAATTTTCGCGTGGAAAAAAACTTGGAATTTGGGACCTCCAATTTCCAAGTTTAAATTCTATGTAAATATGTGTCATTTCTCAATTTTTATGATTGAGTGTTTAAAAATAACAAATTCCGTATTCAATTTCATTGTTCTTTTAGGTTAACCAAACAAGAAAATTTACAAATTCTAGAAAATAAAATCCCGTCATTTTAAAATTTCTTAGTAAACTTAAATTTCTTCATCCAAACATAGAGTAAGAAAATTAAATAAAAATAAGAACAAAAGTAAGAAAAAAGAAGCCGCTCATCCTCCATTCCTCCTCTCTCTCTCTCTCACTTCCCCAAACACAACAGCAGCAATATCAATTGCATCTCCTTCGTACTTTAAATCCATAAATCAAACCCAAAAGACTCACCCCTCAATTTAACTGCTCCTGCAAAGAATAAATCCCTTTTGGGCTGTCAGATTTGTGAATATGAGTTTCCCCTGAAATTTCTTTTAGGTGCAAAATTCGTTGAATTTACACCCTTGTCGATCGAGAGGGATGTCGATGTCACCACGACGATCTCCTATTGCAAATCCTTGGGGTCCTTGCCGATGACCGTTCCCGCGAGCTCCTTCGGCTATGGATCTGTTCCTCATAACCTTGGCGATCTCTATGACGTCATCAAGGGAGATGCTGCTGCTGTGCTTGGAAGAGGTGGTGGGAGGGGGCGGTGATTGGTGGCATTGGGATGGAAGGGAAATGGGAGAGGTACACAGTGCGCTGGGCTACGCTCTGATTTTTTATTTTTTTATTTATTTTATTTTATTTGGAGTTAACACCATTAGGTTTGGTTGAGTGAATGGACATGAAATGACATACAACATGGGAAAATAAATGGTTTTGTCTAAGGAAGACATTTGAAAATTAAAACACGAAAGAAACCTGATTTAACATACCATTTAAACATTTTTCTAATCTAAAACATGAAAGAATTATATGATCGAAATTCGAAGAAGAAAACTATTTGGAGAAAGAATCATGCAATCATTTTGCTAGGAAAATTACAGAGAAAGTACCTCTTCATTATTGAAAAGTCTCGATTGTCCACCAGCTTCATCCTCCGTAACGATTTCGTCGGCTTCTGTAGCAATTGTTAATTGATCAGAGAAACCAATAAGCTTTGGTAGATTCCGAAGTGTTAAAAATTTTAACTTTCGGAAAGGCTCGCCTATGAGTTGCCCATAACATACACTTTCCAAACTCACAAGGTCTTCAAGAGCTAGAGATTCCAGGTTGGAGAAGGCATTAGGAGAGTAACTCCAATTGACGGAGTTAATGACATATTTAACTTCGTCGTTGTTTTGGACATGGAAATGCTTCAGTTGATTAACAGCTCCACTGTCAAATAGATAGGAAATAATATTCACACTCTCCACCCCATCCAAGTACAACTGCTCACATTTCTTTACCAGCAACTTTATACCTCCGTCGAACTGATTTCTCCTGGTGAGCTTGAGCTTGAGCATGTTAGAGGAGGTTGCAAGGATGTTAGGATACTCCCAACAATCACCGACAAGTATGGTGTATCTTTCTAACTTATCGGAGAACAAGTCGGTTGGAAGAAGGTTAGCATCTGGAACGTGTACGTCCAATGCGGATAGATGAGATAAGTGCTTCAGCTCTGAAACGCTGGCATTACTTCTACCATCGACCAAACCTTCACCCTCCCATTGCTTGAAGCTTTTTATTCCTATCCTCAAGTCTTCTAGCCTTTTCAAGCTTGATATAACATTAGGTGCGATCAGAACAAGTTTAGAGCAACAGGTCAAATCCAATAATTGGAGGCTAGTCAATTGCCTTATTTCTTTGGGCAATTCTTTAACCTCGGACTGTAAGAGGCTAAGGATTTTCAAGTTTGTTAGTTGTCCAACAAGAGCTATGTCTTCCAACTCGCAATGATCTAAACACAATGTGTGGAGATGCTTTAGGGATTGAAGAGATGGAGGTAGTGATGGAATACGGAATTTGGTTACATCCAACACCTTGAGTTCTTTCAATCCTTCAAAAAAATTGCTTGGGATTTCCTGGGAGTCGCCAATACTGTCATTCCACAAGACCAAAAGTTTTAATTCTGGGCATTCCCAAGGTACTTCAGGAAGTCTGCGGATCTTGCAACGACTTAAGGACATACTTGTGCATTTTTTAAGGAAATCCTCAGTCGGCCAATCTTTAACCTCGTCTCCATATGCTCTTGAAAAGGCCTTTTGATCATCAGATGCGATCCGGACAGCAACATCTCGTACAAGCTCATGCATTCTAACAGTCCCATAGTCATAACTGTCCAGCAATAGTCAAGAATTTTTTAGTTTTTTAACCATTCTATTCAATGAAATCCGTGCCTCTTCCACTGTCTCAACACTTCCAACCAAACCCAAACCCATAGCACAGTGCAACAAGTACAACAACAACAACAACAACAAAGCCTTTTCCCACCAAGTGGGGTCGGCTATATGAATCCTAGAACTCCATTGCGCTCGGTTTTGTGTCATGTTCTCCGTTAGATCCAAAATCAAGTCTTTTCTTAGGGTCTCTTCCAAAGTTTTCCTAGGTCTTCCTCTACCCCTTCGGCCCTGAACCTCTGTCCCGTAGTCACATTTTCGAACCGGAGCGTCAGTAGGCCTTCTTTGCACATGTCCAAACCTCGGATATCCTCATTCCCAATCTTATCCTTTCTCGTTTGCCCATACATCCCACGAAGCATCCTCATCTCCGCTACACCCATTTTGTGTACGTGTTGATGCTTCACCGCCCAACATTCTGTGCCATACAACATCGCTGGCCTTATTGTCGTCCTATAAAATTTTCCCTTGAGCTTCAGTGGCCTACGACGGTCACACAACACGCCAGATGCACTCTTACACTTCATCCATCCAACTTGTATTCTATGGTTGAGATCTCCATCTAATTCTCCGTTCTCTTGCAAGATAGATCCTAGGTAGCGAAAACGGTCACTTTTTTTGTGATCTTCGCTAGATTGCTCCGGTCATTAGTGTGGATAAGTATATAAATGGATAGAGATAGGAAAGCAAACACAAGATGTACGTGGTTCATCCAGATTGGCTACGTCCACGGAATAGAGGAGTTCTCATTAATTGTGAAGGGTTTACACAAGTACATAGGTTCAAGCTCTCCTTTAGTGAGTACAAGTGAATGATTTAGTACAAATGACATTAGGAAATATTGTGGGAGAATGATCTCGTAACCACGAAACTTCTAAGTACTGGAGTGTGGTATCGTCTTGACTTTCCTTATCTGTCTCATAGGTAGATGTGGCATCTTCTCTGGAAGTACTCTTCATCCATCCAGGGGTGGTATCTGTAACTGATAGAGATGCACAAGGTAATGTATCAATGTCACTTGAAGCTTACTTGTAGTTTCAGGCTTGGTCAAGCGCGATACAAACCATGTAGTAGGAGTCCCCCAAGTCGCCGAGCTAGGGGATCTGCTGAAAGAGGTGACAGACAAGGTAAGCAATCAGAGCTCCGGCTGATTGTTCACATTCTCCCTATCTTGCAGGCAGCATGAAGGATAAAGAGAAGAAAAATGAGAAGAAATGATATGGGATACTTTTGCTTTTGAAGAAGTAACTTTCCACACCAGCTTATTCTTGAACTGGGCTGGAGGGTTTTTCTGGTTTCCTCCAGAGATAAGGCCGACTGAAGAATTTGAGGGTCAAAAACAAGTCCATCAAAATCTAGAGTACGTTCGAGCCCTGCTGATATGGGATACTTTTGCTTTTGACAGAGTAATGGATGTATCGGCACGTGTGCTGTTACGCTTGTCTCCACATGCTTCCTTGTATCCTTCTCACTTGCCCTATCTGTTCCTCAGGCAGATGCGGGATCTTCCCTGGAAGCATAAGGTGTTGAAGATGAGTACTCGAGAGCAATGCCAGGTAAGTAATCAGGTAAGGGTTCCAGGCAGTCAGTTCCTGGCTGGAAGCTTGATTCCAAGTGCTGACTGATTGCTCTCTTTCTCCTTGTCTTGCAGGTAAGAACAAGGCCAAAAGAAAAGACAGGGAAAAAGCATGATATGGGATACTCTTGCTTTTAACCCTGATGATAATAGATATTCTTGCTCTAGTATAGCTTGTTTACAAGAGGTATAATTAATCGGGGGGAAAGAAAGCTGAATATTTGAAAGGCTTCGTTGGGAGTGCCCTCTTAGATAAGAGGAAGGGTTGAGCATTTTTGCCAGGTCTGCCTGTGTTGGATGGAGGTCGACCATATAATAGGAGTCTCCCTAACATCAGTATAATGCTATTCCTCTTTACCTGCTTGGTTCTCAGCACGGTAGTGGGAGCTGCCAGCTTCACATTTAACCTGTTAAGCACTTTGAACAAGTGGCTTGTGGTATCTGGAAAGCTGATGTTGCGTTGGAAGAATATACAGACAAGCTCATCCCAGGAGACCCTCTTGACGTTGTAAAGTGGGGTGCCTTTGAACGAAGCAAAGCAATCCTGTCGGCGGATCCGGCGAGATCGCAGGATGCCCTCTTCATTTTCCAGAAAGCAATCCTACTGGGGGTTCCTCGGATTCGAGAACCCTCTTGATTGAAAGCACATTGTTGCCTCTGAGTTCGTGAGCTGTCTATTTTTGAGAAAAGTAATCATTTGGGAGTTGGCTCTTGGATTCGAGGGCGGTATTTGCGGGAATTCAATTTGTTGGAAGTGTTTTTCTCGAAGTGAATAAGTTTTTTGTTGCTAAGTCACTTGCACGAAGCACAGAGGTGATGACGGACTTTTCCAATCTCCGCAGTTTACTGTTCCTTTACCCTCCTCTTTCGAATTTTTGAGAAAAGTAATCATGTTAGGAAGTCTGGGCTCTGAGATTTCGGAGGGCGGTGCCTCATTCCGGATTTTTGGAGCAAGCATCTGGTTGGGAGTGTTTTCTCGAATGTGAGTAAAGGTTGGGCCAGTTTGCTAGCTTCTACCTTGCCACGAAGCACAGAGGTTGACACACAGACTTTCCGATTATCAGCCGTTGGTACTGTTTCTTTTCTACCCTCTCTTCGATTTTTTGAGAAAGTCAATCATGTTGGGAGTCTGGCTCTCGAGATTCCGGAAGGGCGGTGCTCTTCGTTTTTGGAGCAAAGCAACTCTTGTTGGGGAAGTGTTTTCTCGAATGTGAGTAAAGGTTGGCATGTTTGCTATCTACCTTGCAAAGCACAGAAGGTTGAACACCGGACTTCAATTATGGCAGGGTACTGTTCTTTACACTTGGTGGGTAAAAATATGGTAGTAGACCTTTCGAAATTTATGGTTAAAACGTTAGTGTTTTTTCTTTGCTAATCTTTTTACCCTTCTTCCTCGAGCAATGTGGTGTGCAAGCTTCACGTGCCTCAACTTGTCAGAGAACTTTGGCAAAGTTATACTGTGGTAGCATGGCTATTGTTGCTGGTGGGAAGTGGGTGATTGACAACCGATTAATGTGCGCACTTCCGCAAAATCTGAAATGCCCATAATTTCCAGCAAAGCTGAGTTGTGCGGTTGACGGCTGCTGACAGGGCTGAAAATAGGTCCTCTTCGATCTTCGAGAATGGCAGCTCTGGTCTCTGAGCAGCCAGCTTTTGAGAAAGCAAGCCTCTTCAATTCTGAGTCGCCCCTTCGTGGTTTTGAGCCACCCAGCTCTGAGAGAATTCTTCGATTTCTGAGAGACCTAAGGCTCCTGAGCAGAAAGTTTAAAAGCAAACGCTCTTCTTTCTGGCGGCGCCTTCCATTTCTGATTATCGTCTTTTATAGCCAATTTAATCCTGCACCTTAATTCCGGTACGAATTTTTGCACTTCTAGCGATTTGTCGCGCCTCTTTTGCATACCGAAACTGTCTGGCCCCAATACCGCGTTTGACGGAACCTTGAGAAGAGGAGCCCACCTTTCTCGCAGACCTCATATGGGCCCATCCTCTCTCCCCACTTTTCTTACGAAGGGGATTCCGTGAATAGAATGATATGGGCTGGGTAGTGGCCAGGAACTTCTACTCCAAAGTAACAGACCCTTTCAAACCTGATGAGTTGGCTTTAAGATTCTCTGGCTTAAGTGTTCAATGGCAGGTTTGGTCTAATAATCCCAAATATTTAACCGCCAATTGGATCATCTGAGGCTAAGTGAGAGTCTCAAAAAGGAGATTAGAGGGCTCAAGCAAGAATAACAGTTGACCGGCTCGCACATGATATGTACAAACAGAGAGAAGCTTTCCAGATGAATAACTCTAATTTCAGCAAACTTTTCAGAATTTTTTTGTCCAAAGGCCCACCTTTTATATTGACGATTGAAGCTCAAGATCAACCCTATTCCCTTCTTGACTGTCAGTACTGAAGCTATCCAATCTTCCCCATCCGGTGCTTCCCCCTTCCTTTCGGGCTCTACCGACTGTAGAAGACTATCTCCTAAGCACCTAAGCTCCTTTCTTGTTTATTCAACTCTCAAGTATATGTACATATTTGTAACTTAGGGGATCACAATAAAAAGCTTCCCATCTCAACGTATGTTGTTAAAAAAATACACCAAAGCCCTCGCTACAAGTCCTTTGAATTTCTTTTGTTGAAGCTTGTATGTTGAAGCTTTAATGGAAGGAACTAGGTTGAGGTAGTGGTTCCTTTAATTTCCCGAGTGAGAAATTCCTCAGACCGAAAAATCAATCACTGAGTGTTCCATATGAATCTTAGAAGAAATCGTTTCTGTCAGGCCATGTCCTGAATCAAGTATCTAATCTTTGCAAGGGTCTCTTCCAAAGTTCCAGTCTTGTTCCTAACCCCTTCGGGCCCTGAACTCTGTCCAGTAGGTCCGCATTTCTAATCGGAGCGTCAAGAAACCCTTCTTTGCACATGTCCAAACACCGTAACCGTTTTCTTTCTCAGTCTTTCCTTCAATTTCGACTACTCCTACTTTAACCCCGATATACCATCTAATCTTATCCTTTCTCGTGTGCCCACACATCCAACGAAGCATCCCTCATCTCCGCTATCAACCTTTTGTGTACGTGTTGATGCTTCACCGCCCAACCAATTCTGTGCCACTACCAGCATCGCCGGCCTATTGCCGTCCTATAAATTTCCCTTGAGCTTCAGTGGCATACGGGCGGTCACCACAATAACGCCGGAATGCACTCTTCCACTTCATTCCATCCACTTGTTATTCTGCTGAGAACTGGTTGTTTTTTATTTTGACTCAAGTATATGTACATTTTGTAACTTATCGGGGATCTTTCATTTCAAAACGTATTGTGTTAAATACACCAAAGCCTTCTCGCTAAGTTTTGAATTTTCTTTTGTGTTGATAATCCTAGGTAAAGCATATTAGGTTGAGGTAGTGTTCCTTTAATTTCCGTCGGTTGGAGAAGCAATCTTTGAGTATGGCTATCTAGAACGCCATTGTGTTCTGTCCTGTGTCATGTCCTCTGTTAGATCCAAGTACTTCTAAGTCTTTTTCTTAGGGTCTCTTCCAAAGTTTTCCTAGGTCTTCCTCTACCCCTTCGGCCCTGAACCTCTGTCCATAGTCGCATCTTCTAATCGGAGCGTCAGTAGGGCCTTCTTTGCACATGTCCAAACCACCGTAACCGATTTTCTCTCATCTTTCCTTCAATTTCGACTACTCCTACTTTACCCCGGATATCCTCATTCCTAATCTTATCCTTTCTCGTGTGCCCACACATTCCAACGAAGCATCCTCATCTCCGCTACACCCATTTTGTGTACGTGTTGATGCTTCACCGCCCAACATTCTGTGCCATACACAGCATCGCCGGCCTTATTGCCGTCCTATAAAATTTTCCCTTGAGCTTCAGTGGCATACGGCGGTCACACAATACGCCGGATGCACTCTTTCCACTTCATCCATCCAGCTTGTATTCTATGGTTGAGATCTCCATCTAATTCTCCGTTCTTTTGCAAGATAGATCCTAGGTAACGAAAACGGTCGCTCTTTGGTATTCTTGATCTCCGATCCTCACCCCTAACTCGTTTTTTGGCCTCCATTTGCACTGAACTTGCACTCCATATATTCTGTCTTTGATCGGCTTAGGCGAAGACCTTTAGATTCCAACACTTCTCTCCAAAGGTTAAGCTTTGCATTTACCCCTTCCTGAGTTTCATCTATCAACACTATATCGTCTGCGAAAAGCATACACCAAGGAAATATCATCTTGAATATGTCTTTGTTAACTCATCCATTACCAACGCAAAAAGGTAAGGACTTAAGGATGAGCCTTGATGTAATTCTACAGTTATGGGGAAGCTTTCGGTTTGTCCTTCATGAAGTTCTTACGGCAGTCTTTGCTCCTTCATACATATCCTGTATAGCTTGGATATATGCTACTCGTACTCCTTTCTTCTCTAAAATCCTCCAAAGAATGTCTCTTGGGACCCTATCATACGCTTTTTCCAAATCTATAAAGACCATGTGTAAATCCTTTTTCCCATCTCTATATATCTTTCCATCAATCTTCGTAAGAGATAGATTGCCTCCATGGTTGAGCGCCCTGGCATGAACCCGAATTGGTTGTCTGAAATCTGTGTCTCTTGCCTCAATCTATGCTCAATGACTCTCTCCCAGAGCTTCATTGTATGACTCATTAGCTTAATACCCCTATAGTTCATGCAATTTTGTACATCGCCCTTATTCTTGTAGATAGGCACCAAAGTGCTCGTTCGACACTCATTTGGCATCTTCTTCGTTTTCAAAATCCTATTGAAAAGGTCAGTGAGCCATGTTATACCTGTCTCTCCCAAACTTTCCACACTTCGATTGGTATATCGTCTGGGCCTACTGCTTTTTTATGCTTCATCTTCTTCAAAGCTACAACCACTTCTTCCTTCCGGATTCTACGATAAAAAGAGTAGTTTCTACACTCTTCTGAGTTACTCAACTCCCCTAAAGAAGCACTCCTTTCATATCCTTCATTGAAAAGATTATGAAAATAACCTTTCCATCTGTCTTTAACCGCGTTCTCTGTAGCACAGTGCAACAAGTAAAAGACATAAATGGTGCTACCCCCAGTTGCAAGAATTCCGCAAAGCAAGAACAATTGCCGAAGCTCTTGATCTTCCAATCGTTGGTAACTCCACTTCAGAGCCAAGAATGCTTTTTCATCCAATTCTTCCTCGGCAAATCTTTTGAAGCTTTTCAACGCATCTTTCCATTCCTGCAATCTACTATCCTTTAAAGCACTTGCAACTGCAACAACCAAAACCGGCAAACCTCCACATTTCTTTGCTAGTTGGGTTGCTTCTTTCAGTATACGGTTGTCTTTAACGACGTTATCTGCCACATTCTCAAACAAACTCCAACTTTCTTCTTCGGTTAAAAATCCAAGTGGAAATTCTTTCTGCGTACGCATATCAGAGTATAAAACTTTTCTTTCTCTGGAAGTCAACAATAATTTACAGTTCGGCACACCGACAAGTCCCACAGCCTCAAAGTTAATTTCTTTCAAAACATCGTCTAAAATGACAAGAGTTTTCCCCTCTTTTATCCTGGCTTGTAGGAGACTCGCCCTTGTTCCCATGTCCTCAGATTCATCAACGTACATCCTCAACTTTTTGGTAATTTCCTTTTGAATTGTTATGTTGTCTTCCTTTTCTTTTACATTTAGAATTATAACCACATCATCAAATAACTTCTCTTTGACAGCTTCTGTGTAAACGTCTTTGGCAAGTGTTGTCCCAACGCCCCCTAATCCGTACACCCCAATCCTGTTGATATTAGGTTTTTTCAGTTCCGTAATGATATTCTTCACCATTGAAATCCTTGATTCAAAGGCCATGTACCCGTCTGAGGGTGTGCCAGATATGTCTTCTACGGGAGCATCGTAATAAAGCCTGCTAAACTTTTCTTTTTTATTTTCATGTGCTTCAATCTTTGCCATTAGTTCTGTTGACTTCCTGCTACTCTGATGATAGTATATCAGATTGGGACATATATAGAGACACTTTGTCTTTGCACAGCCTTCATGAACCAATACTGCTTCTGCCTCTCGAGAGATCTTATCCGCTTCTGTCTGCCAGTTCCGGACATCAGCTTCCACTTTTTGATTAACTTTTCTTTCGACTTCTTCAACCGCATGGTTCATCCTTTGTTTGACAGCATCAAAATCCTCCAATTTACTCCTTAGACCTTCAAGGTTGTTTTTGTAGGAAATGATATAACCCACTTGGCGTGCAACTGGTATAACTGTGTAGTCAATTATTGTAGGAATAATTGCAGTGAGTATCTCCATCGCCATGGAACCTTCAGCTTACCAATTAGTCTGCTTCTCCGATCTGTAGAATATATAAGAATCCAAAATAAATAAATAAATTCAAGATACAAGAAAGGAATCCTTTATTTTGAAAGCAGATGAAAATTAAGAAAAAATGAAACAATAGGTCATACCTTAGCTCATGATCAAGACAAGGCTTGAAGAAAAACAGAGCAGTATGCAAATCTTTTGGTTTTCTTTTGCTTTTGGAGAAATCTGCATAGTAAAGCAAAAAAAAGGTTATACCACACTTGCAAAGTAAAAGTCGAGATGAACAAGTTTTCATATACAATTATTACACTAAAAAAACTTGCTTTGTACAGAACTTAAGCAACTATTTTCAAATCTTAAAAACTATGAAAACATATATAATCTGTGATGGAATTTCACCGAGACATTTTAACAAACACCATAACTGCACACTGAATGACAAAATAGTTGAAATGATTTATTATTGAGAAATAATATTGTGATTTTAATCATTATATTATCTTTTAGTAATATATTAAATTATTTAAACCTAATATTTGTCTAAATCCCAATTAAAATGATGGTGGGATATTGGGATATGCACGGCGTCAGATAATGAAGCAAGTAGTGTGGTTCAAATTGATTTGGATGTTTGGCAGTGGACATGTAGATAGATTGAAATAGCTTGGAGTGGAGATCAGCATATGGGATTTGATGATCTTAAAATTATGGTCTTGGATAATGATGGGATAAGGAATCTAGGTAGACTAGGCATTTTTGCAAGGTGATGTCAGATGGGTTTAAAAGCTACTGTTGGAGTTTTGATGATAAGAAGCCTAGGTGGGCTAGGCTTCTTATGAGATGTGATAGGCCTAACTTTTATTAGGTTTGAAAAGTCTTGGAACAAATCCCACGGCTCAGTTTGAAGGATATGCCTTGGTTTCTGATGTGGATCAATTTCAATTCCACGAATTAGAGTTGCAGTAGAACTCTACAAAATTATCTGGCCATGCCAAGCAAAAGATACATCCCTATAAATACAGAGGCGCTGTGCAACGGAAGGGCCACCTCCAACTCAACACACAAACTGCCATGCGCAAACCCTCGCTCTACATGAAACCTCTCAAACACCTTGAGATTTTTATTTTCTTTTTCGCCAACACATCTTCAATTTGGATAAACAGCACTGTAAAGGCAACCGGCGAACATCTTCAGTTTGGATAAACAACACTGTTGCCGTAGAATCAGCCAACCGTGGAGCACCTTTAGTTTGGATAAACAGTACTGCGTCGAGGCCGACTGGTTATCTATCCAAGTATCGATCGAGAAGGATTTTCAAATCCTTATTGGCAGAGGTCATCTCATCAGTCTTCTCGGCAAAGTGAGGTGTTACAGTTTACTAGGGCTTGGCACATTGAATGCCGAGTTGTTTTATGATTGGATACTCACAAGTAGACTTTAGAGTTCGCCATTCTGACGGCCGAACCACGTTCACCATCAAGACATATATCTGTTTTGAGTATCTGTGCCCCTATACTCTGGTGTTGATTCAGCGTGCTTATACTTTTACAAATATAATCACTATGATCGAATCCGGCGTCGACAGTTTGTGAACTTCGCAGAACTAGCAGCCTTATCTTCAGGTTTTAGAACCCGAAGGCCGAGAGTGTTCCTTCCTCGGTCGCAGTCGCAAGATCGAGATCTCAGCCGCGCGCTCAACGCAACATCAACTCATTTTACTCACTGGCCGAGCTCGGCCATCGAGTTGGCACGCCCCGCACACAACCGAAGGACGTAGTTAGCTTATTAATTACTCGATCTGCGTGCCACATAGACTTTGTAGTTTTTAGGGTCAACAGATACATAGATAATGTCAAAAGCCAATAATTTTGTGTTTGATAGTAATATCTTGTAATGTATAAAATAATGGTAGTGTTGCTGGAGATGGTTGTTATGGCAAGAGTTGTGTTGGAAGCAATGGTGGTTAGGTCAGTGGTATTAGTGATGAGGACACGCCCATTGGATAGTGACAATAGTGGAGTGGAAAAAGGGCAATGGGAGGCTGGTAGTAGGAATGGTGGTGACGGCCGACGATAGTGGCAGAAGGTGGTTGTGGTAACAATGCTAAAGAGGGGCCGTATAGGTGATGTTGATTGAGAGGTGGTGACGGTGATGACGGCGAAGATGGTAGAGGTTGTGCTAGCCATGGTGGCAGAGGTGATGACATGGAGATAGTGGCAATGGTGGTAGTAGTGATAATGACGGCAATGGTAGTGGGAGGTGGTAGTGGTAAAGATGACAGCGATACTAGAGGAGAGGGTTGCAGCAGTGGTGAGGGTAGTGGCAGTAATGATTGTTGGAGTTGTGCTTTAAAAATATAATATCACAATATTAGATATTATATAACAATTCCATTATAATGGTAAGATTTCGTATTTAGAAAATACGATTTAGTATTATTATTCTGCAAGAGCTATTTTGAATTGTTTTTATATTACATTAGTTTATATATATATATATATATATATATATATATATGTATGTATTTTGAATTGTTTTTATATTACATTAGTTTATATATATATATATATATATGTATGTATGTATTTTATATATATATATATATTATATATATATATGTATGTATGTATGTATGTATGTTTAGGTTTGCATTGTTTGCACCACGTGATACTTTGTTCCATAGGATAGGACTGGACATAGTTTTATGTTATTAGAATCTTCATAGCTTCCTATCTAGTTTAGGTTAAGGTGGCATTGTATTATGGTTCAAGCCAAGGTGCTTTATCGGCAGTCTCCTAATATATAGATGAGAGATCCACTAATATAGCTAGAGCGGCATGCATCCAAATGACAGTTCATTTGCATGGGAAAAGTAGAAAGAAAGGGAAGGCAATCACAGGCAGAGAGAAGGAGAGCAGCGAATAATTAAAGAAGGCAACATTGCGGTAATCAGCAGCAAGTAGACCAAAGCCACAAGAGAAGACATTGTCAAATCGATAAATTAATCAAGATATAATTAAGGAGAAATTAGGTTCATATCATTCTTTTTGCTACTCCATTGATTAAAATTCTATTTATTTTCAATTTTTGATCAAGGTCATTGGATATTAATAACATCATTAATTATTTGAATAATAAAATATTTTTATTTTTAAATATATTCCTTTAGTGTTAAAAATGTTACAATTAGTATATTTATATTTATGGCTAAATTTTTTATCATATATTTTTATTTTTAATTTGTACCTATTTTTAATTTGTACCAATTTTTTTTTTCATTTTTAATTTGTACCCATATATTAGTTTCTTTTTGTGCCCATATTTTTTAAAGTTTTATTTGTGTTTGTACCCATGTGTATACCGTCACGTGACATTGTATATTTAATCAATGATAGAAAAATTACATATGGTATATTTATGTTTTATTCCTAAACTTTGTATCATATATTTATATTTTTAGTTTGCGCCCACTTTTAATTTGCAACATTTTTTTTTAATTTGTAGTATTTTCTTTTTAGTTTTATTTTGTACCCATGTATTAATTTCGTTTAGTGCCTATATTTTTAAAAAATTCATTTGTTCTCATAATTTTTTAATCTTTTATCTGTACCCTAATTTATTTATAATGTATCCATTCTTCTTTATTAATGTACCACTTTGTTATATGTGAAATCTACCAATTTTTTTTAACACTATGGATACATTCTTTTGCCATTTATTATTTCTTATTTTTACATAGTTTTTATCCATTTCTTCAATCAAAATGTTTGAATTTTTTATTGTAACCGTTTCTAATGGCATTATAATGAGAGATTTTAAATTTATAGGATTATAAATCTCATAAAATATCAAACAATTAATGTCAAAACTATAAAAATATAAATATTAATTGTAATATAATGAGGTGTACAAAGTCAAGGAACTTTGATCAAACTTTGAATATCATTAAGGTTTTAGTCAAAGAATGTTAAGGATTAGAGACCGCATCCAAAATTTCTCTATAATTAATGTACAAAGTGGCGAGCATATAATTGAAGAGCTTTTCTGTTTTTTATCTTCTAATGTTGTCAATAAATGAACTTTAAGCCGTTGTCACTTGTCAGTTAGGGAGAAGAAAATGGAAACAGAAGAGGGAAAAGAAGAGACAACTGGTCCTGAAGAAGGACTCAGGCTTTTCCTGAACTTAGTTTTCTTAAGTTTATTATGCATCTTTTTTTTCCTGAACTTAGTTTTCTTAATTTTATTATACATTTAGTGACAACTTCAATTATGTTTCGGAACTAATTTATTTTCCCTAGAGCAACGAGGTAGCCCAATCATGCTTGCTTAATTCCTCAGTTTTGTTATTTTTAAATTTTCAGTAGTATTAAGTTTTTTTGTTGTGCATTATACGCTTGATTATTATCTTGTTGTTTTTAGAACAGTGATATATTTAGGTACGAACATTTTGGTACAATAAGTTAGTATAATATGTTTAGGTACAGACATTTTAGTACACTAGTTTAGTATAATATATTTTGGTACATATATTTCGGTACATTAGTTTAGTATCATATCAAATTTTCGGTACACTAATGTTTTTGCATATTTTCTTATGTGACACTAATTCACTACAATATATTTAGGTATGAACATTTCGGTACACTAATTTAGTAAAATATATTAATTAGAGGAAGTTCAATAAAATTAATGAATTAAAATGTGTATAATAACAAATTTAAATACATTAAATACTGTCATATAGTACTACGGTCTAATGGTATTCTTCTTCACTTTTAAGTGAAAGATTTTAGGTTCGATTCTCGCTAAAGGAGAATTTGAACCACATTATTGCTAGTCCATTGTGAGGCTAGCCTCTCCCCCACCCTCTTAGTGTAGATAATATCGTTGGTTAAAAATATATATTAAATATTAAAAAAATATAAGATGAATTTGAATTAAGTACACATTAAGGGACTAATGTGAAATCTCATCCCCGGAATTTCATTATTCATTACGTATCTTGTTATTACAAACGACTAGGTACATGCATAGTGAAAATTGGAACTTGGAACTAGAAAGATTTTACAAAACAAGTATCAATTATTTTATTCAAAGTAGAGGGAAAATATAATATCATTAGATATAAAATATTAATGATAGAATAAATATTAATAATAAAAGAAGAAAGAGAGAAGGGTTTGAGAACCATCGGGAAAAGAAGGAAAAGAAAAAAGGGGAGAACTTCCCACAAATATCTCTATATCAGTGTCCTGGGTTCCTTAATCTAATCAGCTACTCTCTCTCTCCCCCTGTTGTGTTTCTTCACCTCCAAAATCAGGAGGTAGGCAATTCTTCCATTCCCCTTTACTTTTCTCTCAAATTAATTCGTTTAGATTTTTAGTATGATGATCATTTGTTGCATAATTCACTTGATAATGATAATTTCAACTATCTGGGTTGGTGATCATTCTATTTTTTTTCCTTTCGTTGTTTTCTTTCTTGGATGTGAGGGTCTAGAAATTAATTGTTCGATTTTTCAGTTGTTCGTTCCAATTATGCTTAGTAAGTTCGAGAGTCTTTTACCATTTACATGAAGGAGATATATATCATATTTGATCATCTTGTGTAAGCCCAATAATTGATCGATTTCTCTGACAAAATAATGTAATGTCAAGTAAAATATGGTGAAGTGCATTTAGTTTTCGCATGGTTCATTAATAATTAATTAATAAACATAATACCTCCATGACGAGCACGAGTTTATTAAAGTTAGAATTGCTGTTATTACAGCTTGGCAGCATGACTTTTGGTAACTCGAAGAAAACCACCAAAGGAAAGGGAAAAGATTAGTAGTTTGATTATAAGTAGTGTGTTTAGCTCTTCGAAAATGTATTTTGCACTCCAACCTAGTGTATAAAATAAAAATATATGTGGGGCAGAGAATATGGGTTTCGGACATCGAATTGGAAATTCAAGTCCTGTTTTCAGTAATATTAGTACAAATCGTTTAGGTTGCTAATTAAAGGTTATGGAATTTTGGCTGTGATTGAATAGATTTGGTTAGTGGATATTGGTAATTGTGGGTTCTTCTTGGAAAGACAAAATTAAATTAAAAAGACGAACTACAAATGACTTGATCCCTATTAAGGGTATGTAGACAGTCTAACAAGAGGTTAGATGCAGCCATAAAGTGTACGACAAATTACTACGCAATTCGAGGCATGGGATGTGCTTGGTACTTATTCCGGAGGAGGGTATGTTAAATATATGGTTATCTGATGATGTCACATGTCGATCCTGGAAGTATGTTGGGATCATGGCGTGACAATTAAAATCAATATATAATCTAACACCAGATTTTTATTATATTTTAATCTTCTTCAAGGATTAAAGTTCAAAAATCTTTTTTTTTTAAATCCTGTTAAATCCTATTTTGACAATAACATGATTTCAAACTCTTTTAAAATTCTATTGACCACACCTTGATTCTAAAATCCTTTAAAATCTTAATTTGATTATATCCCCAAGATTATATTAGAGCATTGGGACTTTCACCACCACATTTGAGTACTCATTTAAGAACTTAAAAGGAATCTTTGTGTCCCTAAGGTACCGTTTGGTACGTGGGACAGGACGGGACGGAACGGGACGAGTCGTTCCGTCCCACGTTTGGTGCGCCTAAAAACTGTGGAACGGGTTGTCCCATGGGACGAAATTTGGCTGATTTTTCGTTCCACCTCTTCCCTATGGAACGACCCGTTCCACATTCGTGGAACACAAATTTATAACATTTTATGACAAAATTTCTCCTTATCTTTTTCAATATTTACATCATCCGTTCCGTCCTGTTCCGTCGCGTCCCGTCCCGTCTGCGTACCAAACAGTACCTAAAGGAATATTGCCTCCAATGGAAGAGTCATTATAGTAGAATCCCAAAATTTGAAGTTTTTATGATTTTATATGATAATTTGATTAGGTGCACATTTTTTGTTTATGTTAAACCTTTTGAATTAATTAAAAGCTTCAATCAAGATTGTGGGTTCTACTCAAGATTGTCTCCTTATACAGTTCCTATATGTGGGTACATACATTATATATCAAGTGAGTCTCTATACTTTAGGGACTCACTTTCTGATCCATTGAAAAATCATTTTGTCCTATATTTGTTTTATACCCATTTTATACAGTAGTTGTCCTTATTTAGGGACTTCATTGGAAATCCTCTAAAGAGTCTAGTAAGTTTTTTATTGTAATTGTACATACGAATATAAGTATTATTTTTCATTAAATAAAATCGAAGGGTGTCTAGAAAAAAAAGTTGAGTGTAAACAAAACATAATTGAGGAATGTTAGCTACCTTGTCTTCTTACATTTCCCTACTTGCCTGACCTTTCCCTACTTGCCTTCCCCGGTCATTAGTTGACATGTGAACTCCACTAGTACTTTTTTTTTTCTTGAACAAATAATAGTATCTACACTAATGGGTGGAAGATTGGGCTAAGCCTCATAACAGACTAGCTATAATAATGTGGTACAAATTCGCCTTTAGCGAGAATTTAACCCAATACTACTAGATCGTAGAACTAAGTGACAACTCCACTACTACTTAAAGGTCAATATTTAATGTGTTAAAATATTAATTATTTAGTTCCCACATATGCCCTCCATTAATACACCAATTTTTAACTCACTCAATACTGCTTTAAATTTTATAATTTCCACCTCAGGCGTTCCTCTTTCCCATTAGGCAATTTCCAACCGACCTGGCTAAAAGACTATAGAGCTAAAAATAGCTCGAAATGACACGAAAATCATCTCCAACTGAGGGCTAGACCAAAGGACATGTGGACCCCATCGGGCCAAAACCACCAAATCAAACCAACGGGCTGGCCATTTCCAGCCAGCCAACCAGCCCGATGAGCCCAGCCCAATTGTTTTTTGGACGAATTTTTTTCCTACACTATTTCTCACATACTTTTCACCATTTCTTGCTATCTTTCCTCATTTTATTTCAATTCTTCACATTCTATTCTCTTCTAATAATATTTCATTTAATGTTTTCAGTAATTTTCAAATGGCCACCTCTTTCTATAATCTTCCAATATGTCTGAAAATCTTATTTTAATATGGTAGTTTACTTTAATTAACTATATTAATTCAATTAATTCAATTAAAATAATAAATTATGTTTGGCCTATGACCCTTTTGGCCTTCTCGGTTGGAGATGGTTTTTTTGTCAAAAGACTATGTTTGGCCTATGACCCTTTGATCCTCTCGGTTGGAGATAGTATAAAATATAATCTGACACTGTTCATTAAAATATAATTTCTTGTATGACTATAAGGCTAAACATAATCATTTGGCCTTCCTTCGGGTGGAGATGAACGTCTTCTTTTTTATCCTATTCATGTATTTTTTTTCCTTCTATTTTACAGGACTTCTGTTCATGTTCTTCTACCAAAATACTAAAATAGTCATTTTTTTTTGTTATCAAATTTTTATGTTTATTTCAAGCAACAAACCTTTATCACTGAACACCACCATCACGCCATTCCAGGCCCTTTCCAACTCCCCGATTTGCCCTCCTCCCGGTTCGTCGCCCCAACCTCCATTTCCCAGTCCGGCCCCCATCCCCTTGATCTATCCCTCATCTAGCGATCCCACCTCTGGTTTTGGAGATGGCGGAGGCATGGAGGTGGCGACTGGTCGTCACATTCCCTCTGATAACGAATCTAATTGTTAATTTTTGTTGTATTGGTTTGGCTTTAGTGATTTGGGTGGGCAGATGAGTGTTTTCAGTATTTTATTTGTGTGGATTTAGTTTGGTATTTCTGTAATTTGGGTTTTTTTTTTCTTCTGCAATTTGGTAGAATAAGATGAACAAGAAACAAGAAAGGGAGACTGGGAAGAGAAAGACCAACGGGAGGTTTTGGTAGGTTAAAAATTGGTAGATTAATGAGGGGAGGAGGATTGTCTGCCCTCCAAGTTTCGGTGCCCTTCCATGCCCTCCTGTTTTGTGTGATCACGGTTAAGCCACGTTAATATTTTATATTATTTTTTTATAAAAATAATAAAACAAAAATGAATAATAATATAAAATATTAACATGGTTTAACCGTGATCACACAATCAAGAGGGCATGGGAGGGCACGGAAACTTGAAGGGCAGACAATCCTCCTCCTTAATGAGGGATATATGTGGAAATAAAGTAATTAGTTTTTTAACACATTAAATATGAAGTTTTGTAAGTGATAGAGGAGTTCACTTTGTTCAAAAAAAAAGTTATAGTGGAATCCACACGTCACTTAGTGAATGGGAAAGGCAAGTGGGAAAATGTGGAAATCATTCCTCTATATTTTCTTTGGAGAAATGCTAGGGGACTCTTCCAAAAGTAAACATTTTCTCTTAGCATTTCTCATTTTCTTTAAAGAGTCCCCCTAGCATATCTCATTAATGAGGTGGCAAAAAATTCATAGAGAGTCATACTTTTGAGAGTGTCCCCTAAACATTTCTCTTTCCTTTAGAAAACTTCAACTCCAACCACTCTCTATCATGTTTTTTTTTAACAAACGATATTATCTACACCAACGAAAAGGGGATGAGCTTAGTCTCACAATGGGTTAGCAATAATGTCGTTCAAATTCGCATTAGATGAAAATCAAACCTAAGACCCATCTCTTACAAGTGAAGAGGAATACCACTTTTTAGTAAAGCAGAATTGCTAGGAATTCTTGAATTTAGGAAGTGAGAATGAAGCTCTTAAGGGCTCCTATAGCGTTAATTACTTTCTTTAATAACTTTTTTAAATATATGTTTCTATCAATACATATTTATTATGGCTCTCTAAATTAGATTAATTACTATTCCCTTAATAACTTTTTAATAAATAAAAAAAACTTTGTTTCTAGTAGTACATATTTATTATGACTCAATTAGAGATTACAGTTTAGTAAAGATTATAGTTCAATTGCATCTTCGGCTCAGAGTAAGCCTTCCGTAACACCTCAGGCACGAGGCAGCAAAAGACTGGACAACATAAAGGTAGACAGCCTGGAAGAGGTTAGTAGGGAGTAGAAGCTCATAGTAGTGGAGTTGGGATGCCACATAAAGGTTTTCAACAAGTTGGCAAAGATTATGCATTATCTGCTTTGGAGGGTGAGGCGAAGCCTAACAAAGTCACATGTATTATTCATATTGATTCGCTCTTAGCTAAAACAACGTTTGATCTTTGGAGCTACTCATTCTTTCATATCTAGTACTTTTGCCGAGTCGTTGGGTAGAACTATTAAGATGATAGAGGTAGCGTACTCCATTTTCTCTCATTTTTCGAGGTGTTATATTGTTGATTGAGTAGTTCGATCCTGTGAGGCTCGTGTGGGTCAAGGTGAGATGACAGTTGATTTGATGGTTCCTCCAATGCGAGATCTAGATGTCATTATTGGCATGGATTACCTATCCATGTATCGTGTAAATACTGATTGTTTTGAAAACGTGGTGACCTTCCGACCACTTGGCAGACTTGAGTTCCAATTTACTGATGTTTGTAGAGTTATTTCACCACCGGTGATGATATCAGCCACCAAGGCTAGGTGACTCATGAGACGTGGATGTTAGGGTTGTCTAGCTCATGTCGTAGATTTTGATTGACAAGATAGTAGAATTGATGACATACTAGTCGTTAAAGAATTTCTAGATGTGTTTACAACAGAGTTACTGGGCTTGCCTCTAGCGGGAAAGATCGAGTTCGCTATTCACCTCGTGTCAGGGATATCGTCTATTGCTAAGGCCTCATATCATATGGCACTTTTGGTGCTTAGAGAGCTTAAAGAGCAGCCGCAAGAGGTGTTGCATAAGAGTTTAATTCGACCTAATGTTTCACCGTGGGATGTTCCCATTCTCTTTGTGAAGAAGAAAGACAGATCTATGCATTTGTGCATTGATTATCTTAAGTTTAACATAATGATAGTGTGGAACAAGTATGCCCTTATCGAGGATTGATGAGCTGTTTGACCAGCTACAGGGTGCGCAGTACTTTAGTAAGCTAGATTTGCGAGCTAGTTATCATCAATTGAGGATTAGAGAGGATGACATACCGAAGACGGTTTTCTAGACTCGCAATGGTCACTATGAGTTCTTGGTATTACCATTTCGTCCGATTGATGCGCCTGTTACGTTCATAGACGTGATGCATATGGTGTTTCGACCGTTTATTGATCATGTTGCGTTGGTGCATCGATGATATTTTAATCGATTCACGGAGTTTAACGAGCATGAAGAGCATCTGAGACTTGTTCTGTGTCTACCAAGTTAAGCAAGTGAGTTTTGTCTAAACCGTGTTGGTTTTCTTGGTCATGTGATCTCGCAATATGATATCATGGTGGATCCTGCGAAGGTTAAGGCGGTTGTTGGTTGGAGTCGACCAACTACAATGATTGAGAGTCTATTTCTTACCATTCATATTTTCTTTTACGAGACTAACAGGGAAGACTACTCATTTCATTTGGGATGACGAGCGTGAGGCCAGCTTTGAGAAGCTAAAGAAGAGACTCGTAACTGCACATGTTCTTACCTTTCCTTCTAGTTTTGGGGATTTGTAGTTTACATTGATGCCTCTCGTAAGGGACTAGGTTGCATTTTGATGCAACATGGTAAGGTAGTAGCCTTTGCCTCTCGCCAGCTGAAACCGCATAAGCTTAACTATTCACCCCATGATTTGGAGTTAGTTGTTGTGGTCTATGCACTGAAGATCTACTATGCACTGAAGATCTAACGACATTATCTTTATGAGGAGTCTTATGAGATTTACATCGCCTACAAGAGCCTGAAGTACATCTTCACTTAACGGGAGATGAATTTGAGATAGAGATGTTGGCTAGAGTTGGTGAAGGACTATGACTGTCAGATTCTCTATCATCTGGGCAAGGCGAATGTAGTTGTTGAAACCTTCAACCGCAAAAACTTAGCCAGTGCTGCCGCTTTATTACTTTAGGTTGGTTAGTTAACAGAGGATTTGAGGATGATAGAGATTTAGACTATTGATCAAAGTGGTGATCATCTACTCGTAGCCCTTACCATGTAACCTACGTTGATCAATCAGATTGAGGCAGCTCAGAGCGAGGATCCAAATTTGGTTTGGATCATGGATGGAGTTTGAGTAGTTACTCGCTTCGAATTTTCCATCTCTGATAGTGGTGTTCTTTATTTCTGGATCAGACTTAGTGTTTTGAATGTCAGAGATCTATGGATGAAGGCCTTGAATGAGGCTAATACTTTTACTTTTTCTATTCACCCCGAGGGCACGAAGATATATCAGGGTCTTGGTGAGAGTTTCTGGTTGGGAAACATGAAGAAAGAGATTGCAGAGTTTGTGGCACATTGATTGATGCACATTGCTTAACTTGTCAACAAGTCAAGGCAGAACATCAGCGATCTGCATGCTTACTTTAGGCATTCCGTATTCCCGAGTGTAAGTGGGAGCTCATTACCATCGATATCGTGACAAGGTTACGGAGGACTAAAGAAGGGCATGATTATATTTGAACAGATTGACCAAATTCGATCATTTTCTCGAAGGAGACCTATTCTCTGGAATGACTTGTGAGACTTTACATGTATGTGATTGTGAAGTTGCATGGAGTTCCAATGTCTATTATTTCTGATTAAGATCCTCGTTTCACTTCTCTTTTTTTTAATAGTCTTCACAGAGTTATTAGGACTAAGTTGAGTTTCAGCATAACTTTTCACCTTCTGACCTTTTCACCCTCAGACAGATGGTCAGTTGGAGCGTACTATTCAAACTTTGAAGGATATGCTTTAAGCCCACGTCGTAGACTTGAAGGGTAATTGGGACACACATCTTCCATTGATTGAGTTGGCGTATAATAACAACTTCCATGCAAGTATTTAGATGCCACCTTACAAGGCACTATATAGGAGGAGGTGCATATCTCCCTCGTATTAGGATGAGGTAGGAAAGCGTCGACTATTGGGACCAAAGTTAGTTCAGATTACTGCAAAGAAGGTTGCTCTGATTCGTGCACGTTTATTAGCAGCTTAGAGTCGACAATGAAGTTATGCCGATCCTCATTGACGTGAGGTGGCATTTGAGAATGGAAGGTATATTTCCTTATTGTTTCTCATATGAGAGGCGTCTTCATATTCGGGCGGGAAGCTTAGTCTGGGATATGTGGGATCGTTTAAGGTCTTAGAGAAAGTTGGCAAGATTGCCTATTGCCTTGCACTGCCACCAGAGTTATCACACATTCATTCGGTGTTCCACGTATCTTCACTTTGAAGGTATCGCAATGATCCGTCTCATTTCATTTCTTATGAGCCAATCCAAATTAGAGAGAACCTCACTTATTACTAGTGACACATTGAGATTCTTGATTGAAGAGAGAATGCTCTCTGCACCAAAGCTATTTCTTTGGTGCTTGTCTTGTGGAACAATCCTAGGCTGGTTGTGTCCACCTTGGAGACAGAAGACGAGATGCGCTGGCACTATCCACATTTGTTTGATTTAAGTAAAATGAGTTTAGGGGACTAAACTCTTTTTTAAAGGGGGAAAGATGTGAAATCCCATCCTGAATTTCATTATTTAAATTTTGTATTTCGTAGTTGTTGTGACGCATCCTTAATTATGGCGTAATTTTTTTTTTCAAATTTGTAAAATGACGAAAATGCTCCTGTTGGACTAAACGGAGTCCTACGTGCACTTTTGAGCTCATTCGATGTTTTGTCTCTTTTCTTATCACATTTGGGTATCATGTGTCGATCCTAAACGTATCCTAGGATCGGAGCGTGACATTTACCCTACTGAGCTGGAAGGTCACCTCTTATGAATATTTGACAAGTGAGTCTTGAAAAAGTAGTCGACTTTCACAGAAAGTATAGAGAAAATTTTGCAATGTAATTTAAGAGATGTTTGTTTTCTTTTTTTTTCTTTTATTTTTTATCCACGCATCGAGTTCGGGAATTTAATTGTTCCGCCGATTCTAAATCTAAGGCGTTACAATAATAGTGGATATTATTTAATAGCATACAACATGATGCCTTTTAGATTGTCAATAACAACCCTTTCTGTATAATACATTAATATACAAAAAGCTCAAAGTTGCCGCAACCATATGCAATTATTGCGTTGCAACTAATATGTCAAGACTTGGTCTCATCTCATTGCACTAAAAAAATAGTACTTTAACAAAAACAATGTTTGACAAAAAAGAAAAGAAAAAGAAAAAGAATGAGAAATGATAATCACATTTAAGGGAATCATAGATGGATCGCCTTAGGCCTACGACATGATAGCCTAGATCAATGTGACATAGAGTATTGATTTGAGAGAAATATTGTATTGTATTGTATTGTAGTTTAACTAAATAAATTTTGATAATAACAACATACTACTTGGCATCATTCGTGACATGTGAGAATTAGAATTTATTTTAATTTACTAATCTTTGAAGAAAAAAGGTATTACTCACTGCCTTGCTAATTAAAATATTATGGATCTACACCCGTTTGAGAAATAGATTGAAGAAATTAACAAGGATAGTTAAGATCAGTTTTTTTTTTTTTGTTGGAATAGTTAAGATCAATTAAAATAGTTAATTCATTAAATGAAGAGATTGAAATAAAAGTCGATTAATCCTACAAAGTACAAACATTGGGAATTCATTTGGGTTTGAAATTAGTCACGGATTTCAAAGTTCATTGGGCCTAGACCCAATTGGGGCCCATGGATTTAAGTTGTGAGACAACATAAATCCATAAAGTCCAAAAGAGGCTGAATGAAACTCTCTTAGCCGGTTAAAGAGGGAGGAGACATCGTTAAGTCCGCTGCTATAGCATCTAAAATGGGCTATTTAAATAAGGTCCCAACTTAAAATTTAGGAAGAATATAGAAAAGAGAAATTTTGTTTACACCCAACTTTTGTTTATGGACAAGCACATTCACGAAAATTTAAATTCCAACTATGTTTGAACGAGGGAAATAAACTTGAAATTTGAGTAAAAATCAAAATTTATAAATTGACATGCACTAATTTCCTTGTTTGAATTTATAAACATATAAATTTACAATTTTCGTGTTGAAAAAAAAAAAAACTTGGAATTTGGGATCTCCAATTCCCAAATTTGAATTATACGTAAATATGCGTAATTTCTCAATTTCTATGATTGAGAGTTTCAAACTAACAAATTCCGTATTTAATTCCATTGTTCTTTTATGTTTAATCAAACAAGAAAATTCACAAATTTTAGAAAACAAAAATCCCGTAATTTTTAATTTCAGTCATTTTAAAATTTCGTAGTAATCTTAGATTTCTTCATCTAAACATAATGTTAGATGTTTACTTTTCCAAACGTAGTGTTAGATGTTTACTTTTCCGTTGCTAAGAAAAATGTAAAAATATAATTAAAAAAGTTGTACTTGATGACATATTTCTTTGTATACAAACCCTAGTGGCTCTTCAATTTGGGTGTCAAAGAAATTAAGATTATGTTAAAGAGTCTAGTAAGTCCTTTATAGTAATTTTACATATGAGCATAAGTATTATTTTACATTTGGGAACTTTAACGAAAAGCTCCCGGTGTTGTTCACTTTAACGAAAAATTACATTTTTACACTAAAAAGTCAATCCTGGTACTATTCACTTTACTCTTTATTTTGTTTTTATCGTTAAAACTCAAAGTTTTCAAGCCATTTTCATTAATTTTTTTAAATAAAATTGAAAGGTATCTAAAGACAAAAGTTTAGTGCAAACATAATTTCCCTTTAAAAAATTCCAACGCCAATCACACTCCCCTATCATATTTATAGGATTGCAAAATGGCTAGGAGCTCCTAAATTTAAGAAGTGAGAAAGAAGCTTTTAAGGGTACATATTTTTATTATGACTCCCTAAATTAGAGAGACTATTGTTATATTATTAGAAATTTTTTATTGGAGCTCCTAAATGGCTTTGTAACCTTTTTAGCTAAAATTTAACTAAAAATAGAGTACGAACCTAATTCTAGGATTGTTTTTCCCAGATTCAAATGCTTGATCGGAAAAACCGTAATTGATCGCCATTCCATTTTTGTGAACAGTGGCAATCCGATAGTTGAATTGTCATGAATTTTAAATATATTATTGTTGGTGCTATATGTGACTTGTAAAAACTTACGTTCATGTACCTGAAGTTCGTAGACTTTAGATCAAAGATTTTAGGGTTTAGGACCCTAAAGGTGCCGCTTTGACCAAAGGGTTGACTTTCGTATTAGCGATTCTCATAGCATCATAGTGTGTCATTGCCAACGTGTACGACTCAGATTTGATAGTTGATGGACTTGAATCTCAGCATAACTAGTAAAGCAATAATCTGGGTTAAACAAAACGGACAAAATCCACACAAAAAAAACTAAAAAACCCATAAAGAGCAGAGGAATGAAATAAAAAACAAGGAAAAAAAAAAAAATCAAAACACGTACCTTATACCTTATCTCTCCAGACTCCTTTGCCTACAGAAAGCCGAAGTACAATCGGTCCGTAAATGAAGCTAACAAGTATGTATGCCATTTTTTTTCCTTTTAAAGTTAAAACTGATCGACCGGAAGTTGAAATTGGCAGAAAATGAAATCAAGAGAGACACAGAAAAACAACGAAATTTGAAAGAATGTAATATTTTTTTTTTGTTCTTCTGGGTTTACAGAATTGATTTTTCACTTTTAGAAGTAAAGCAAAGTAGATTAAGCAAAAGAAGGTTGCTGTGATGAAAAAAAAACAAAACCAAGTGTGTGCAATTGTGCAAGATGATGGAGCAAATAATGAGAAGGGGGATGGGAAAGAACAACTCTCTTAGCACAAGAAGAGAGAAGATAATGAATGCATGAGTGAGACAATAGAGAAAACTCTCACGTAGTATGTAATTACCCTTACAAAAGACTTAAGCGACGACCTACCTATGACGGCAATTATTTTCATGGCAATTATTTTAGCACTTTGGTGTGGGAGTCAACAACCAACAAATTAACAATATTTATTGTATTATAAACATCAATGGGGTGAATGTTCTCCATGAATGAAAAGAACAACCTACAGACTATAGAGGTGCTAAAGACACTAAGTAAATAATTTAACCTTTTTTTTCTTTTTTTAAATTATTATTATTTAGGAAAGGGGGAGGATTCAAAACTATTACAATAATTTAGAGGTGGAGAGTTTCGAACTCTAAATGCATGGGTGGAAACCTGATGCTCTGTCGACTAGGATTTTAAACCACATACAAATACAATATTTAGCTTCCTAAACATTTTTTTAAACTCTTAAACTCTATACTGCTAAAATTTAACACCTCAGTTTTACTAGATGTCCAAAAATTGTTTTACCGAACACAAAAATGGGTGTCCAAAATCACTCCTCAAACTAATTAAAATCTTCCAATTACATCTCCAACATTGGATGCGAAGCTATTCTATTCAAATTTTCTTCAATTTAAGTTACGTTATTTGTATATGATACACTTGGTCAATTTTTTGTCAATTCATCTTGTTTTACCAGAAAATTAGTTTAGAGACCTAATTTTTATTCAAATGTTAACTCAAGGATTAAGTTAACAATTTATCCTACCAAAAATAAAACTTGAAGTATAATTCAAAGACTATTACTATAGTTAAGCCTTTGTAATTTTTTACCAATATTTGTCTAAATTTAGACTGGAAATACATGCACCGGTTCCTCGATATAGAAATTAAAGCTGGGTTGGAGGTTTTCTCTGCTAATTTGAGTATTTGATCCACAAATTGAAGTTTTTCTCTAATATGGCTTGGAAGAATAAAAGTTGACTGTTTTCATTTGTGCTATCAAACTCAATCGTACAATCTGAATCCACGAGTTAAGGAGAACCACACCTTTATCTCCTCCTGCCTAACAATTTAATGTGTTGGTTGTTAGAAATTTAATGTTGGTTGTTGGTTGTTACTAGTAATTTAATGTCGGTTGTTAGTAATTTAATTGATATGGGGCCATTGACCCCATTGACTCTTCCATCATCACACACGCTACCGTCATTGAAACATTTGAAATTGAATCACCATAACACCGAAAGGGGTTCCCTTCGGGTTTTCTTTACGAGGATTTTAGAATCTTCTAATTATATTCGTTTATTGTAAATCGTATAGTCAGTTTTCATTACATATGATTTATATTTAATTTTAAATAAAAAATATTATAATGATTTCTGACCGTACGATATTACAATAAACGGATGTGATTAGAGGATTTCCAGAATCCTCACAAAGAGGATCTAGGATCCTCATTCATAACACCCATTTGTTCACATGTAAGTCCTTCCTAATATTCAACCTTACAGAAAAGAATTTGAAATCTAACATTATAAAATAGAGAACTTTAACGAAAAACTCCCGGTACTGTTCACTTTAACGAAAAATCACATTTTTACACTAAAAAGTCAATCATGGTACTATTCATTTTACCCTTTATTTTGTCATTATCATTAAAACTCAAAGTTTTCAAGCCATTTTCATTAGTTTTCCTTATAAAATAAGGATGTTTTTTCTGCACCAAATTATCTTAGATTGAACTAGTTTCAGAGACAAGAACTAGGCTTAGCTTAAACTAAGTTGAATAAAAATAGTGAAGCATTTAGTATAGTGTCAAACTAAGTCGCAAACTGAAATATTTTAGACTAAATATTTTTGTTCAGGACAACAGAAAATTAAGAAACAAATGTAACACCCGGTTGTCCCACCATCTAGCAAAACCATTTCTATATACAACTAAGCAATTAAAATATGTCTTCCCTCACAACGAAGCAAGTCAGTCATTCGATTCCATGAGCACTAGTGCTAATCCAGTGAAAGGAAAAACAGATGAGAGAGGAAAAGGCCACCAATTTAATCAAACAGTTGGATGATCCAACTAGAACAAATGGAACATCCCAATACTAAATTAACCCAGTACACAGCAGAACAAGGTAAACTGCTTAATTGTACATTCTACAATTTTTTACAATAAACTCTGAAAAATTACTAACTGCCAATCAATCATCCGAGCTATATTCACCCGATTCAGGAAGAACTGCAACAGTAGCGCATCAACACAACTCTTTATCCATTAGGAGGAGACAGGTTCCATCTGAATTCCATTTTAAATCAACTATGCTAAATTGTGGTTGCGGCGAGATGCTCACATAGTAGGCATCACCAGGAGTCCACATGTACAGATGAGAATTTCCCTGAAAACAAGACGAGTGCACGTAGTCCACTACAACACACATGCAATGGACTAGGCCATCTCCAACCGAAGGGCTCCAACGATGGAGAGGCCGAGTTTAGCCCTCTGGCCCTCCAAGATTCTTCAAGATATTAATATTTTAATAACAGTACAAGGGCATATTTGCATAAGGCCATATTTGCCGTCGTCCAACCGAGGGCCAGAGAGGGCTCGCTGTCTACAAAAAACCGTCTCCAGGACCAAAGGCCAAAGTTAGGCCAAAGGGATAATATATTTATAATAAAAAAAATTTTTGTGAAATAGAAGTTATAGGAAAAAAAATGGAATTTAAAAAAACAAATATGAAATAAATTTTATGAATAAGGTAAGTTATGGAATTTAAGGAATATTTTAAAAAAATATGAAACAATTTGAAATATTAAGTATAAAAATTAAATGGAAAAATGAAAATGAAAATTATTATTGTGAAAATATGAACCTTAAGTTAATATATGATTTAAAAAGTAGGTTGGAAATTTACAAAAAAAAAAATCTACCAGGTTTGTAAATAAAATTTGAATAAAAATTAGGAATTAGTTAGAAATTCATAAAAAAAAATTATTTGAATACACGGCTTAATGGCTAGCCGGAATTCAATATTAAAGTTGTACAGTTTCCGCCCCACCAAAAGATTGCCAAACTAGAAGTAATTAAATCTTGTAAACTGTAGGAATAATATTAATTATAGTATATTATAGTAAGCCGACAGAAATAACAAAGCATTAAAAAAAAAATAGCCAACCCTCCAGCCCTCTAGCCCTCTCCGATCTCGTGGTGCCTTCCCAGATTCCAGAGCCCTTTGGCCTAGCCCTCGGTTGGAGACGGGTTTCGGGCTATTTTCGGCCCTTTGGCCCTCTGGACCCTTCGGTTGGAGATGGCCTTAGATACTTCCATGTAATTGCTAGGACTGAATAGAGGATCATACTGAATAGAGGATCCTCTTCGGGTCCATTTGTGGGGATCCTAAGGCCATCTCCAACCGATGGCTGGCCAGAGGGCTCGTTTTAGCCATCTGGCCCTCCAAGATTTTCCAAGATATTAATATTTTAATGAACAGTACAGGGCCATATTTGCCTCCGTCTCCAACCGAGGGCCAGAGGGCTCGTTTTAGCCCTTTCACAAAAAACCGTCTCCAACCGAGGGTCAAAGGGCCATAGAGCCAAACATAATTTATTATTTAAAAACTACAACTTAAATTCAAATCCAACGGCTAAGTGACGTCAGCTAGCCGTTGGAGCTGACATCATGCTAGCCGTTGGATTTGAATTTTTTTTTGCTATAAATAGGGTGGATATTGGGATATAATTCACACAACTTTGAATTGAATCTATTTAAATTCAATCTCTTTCAATTTAAGTTTACAATGAATTCCAACTTTGGATCCTCTTTAGATTCCAACTGGGGGTCCTCATCCAATTCTAAAAGAGAAGCAAAATGGGCACAAATGAGACGAGAAGATGAGGAGTCTGATGAAGAAGTTCAAGTAAGGCGCAACAAACAAAACATAGCAGCAGCCATGGTGTGTCAGCCAACTGAGGAACAACATCAATGGGGTGATTCTATTGTTGATCGCTCTTACAAACCACAAAACAGAGCGATGACGTATGCCAATCTGATGAACAACTACTTCGACCCCAACTCGGTGTACACAGAAGAAGATTTCAGACGTTGCTTTCGGATGAGGCGTCATGTCTTCGAGCGTTTACTTTGTGATGTCCAGCAGGTCAATCCGTACTTTTGACAAAAGCAGGATAAAGCAGGCCGCCCTAGTTTCTCACCTCATCAGAAAGTTACTGTTGCACTCCGAATGATGGCCTATGGCTCCCCAGCTGATTCGATGGATGAAACCCATGGTATGTTTGAGTCTATATGCCTTGATACTCTTCAAGAATTTTGTGACACAATTGTTCAGCTTTACAAAGACGAGTACCTCCGCGAGCCAAATCAAGAAGATCTGAATCGGCTCCTTCACAAAGCTGAAGACCTTGGGTTTCCTGGCATGATAGGGTCATTAGACTGCATGCATTGGGATTAGAAGAACTGTCCCACCGGATGGCAAGAAGGCTTTAGCGGAAGGTCGAGAAAGCCAACTGTTGTGTTAGAGGCGGTTACCTTATATGACACATGGATCTGACATGCTTTCTTTGGAGTCCTTGGATCCTAAAATGACATTACAGTTCTTGGGCGTTCACCCCTCTTCAATAACTTGACTGAAGGTAAAACACCTCAACTTGACTACTAAATCAACGGCCGTCAATACAATATGGGGTATTACTTGGTAGATGACATCTACCCAAAGTGGGCGACACTTGTCCAAGCAATTCCAAACCCTAGGAATGACACGGAAAAGTTGTTTACCTTACACCAAGAGGCATATCAGAAAGATGTTGAGAGAGCTTTTGGTATTCTACAAGCACAGTGGAAGATCATCAGTGAACCGGCAAGAGGGTGGAGTCGAGAAAATTTGGACTCTATCATGATGTCTTGCATCATATTACACAATATGATAATGGAGGATGAGCGAGATGGGTATATTGATGGAAAGTCCGATGACGACCAAGAAGATCCAAATAGGTCAAGAAGGGGTCGTGCAAAAATATATGATGAACCTAATTTGCCTTTCAATCCAAGAACTGGTAGTATCTCTATAGATGAGTACATGAGGCGCTATAGAATGATACGTTCTCGTGCCACAAATAAGTACCTACAACAAGATCTTGTTGCACATCTTTGGACCCAAAGGAGCATGAAGTAGGCATTTAAGTTTTATGTTTTTAAATGTTTTTAAAAATGTTGTTTAAGTTTCATGTTGTATAATTTTTATGTTGGTTAATGTTGTTTCATATTGTTTAATGTTGTTTCATGTTACTTAATTTAATTTAATGTTGTATAATGGCTTAGGAAGTTATAGGAAAAAAAATAGAATTTAAAAAAAATATAAAACAAATGTTGTGAAATAGAAGTTATAGAAAAAAATGGAATTTAAAAAAAATATGAAATAAATTTTGTGAAATAGAAGTTATAGGAAAAAAATGGAATTTAAAAAAAAATATGAAACAAATTTTGTGAAATATAAGTTATAGGAAAAAAATGGAATTTAAAAAAAATATGAAACAAATTTTGTGAAGTAGAAGTTATAGGAAAAAAATGAAATTTAAGAAAAATATGAAACAAATTTTGTGAAATAGAAGTTATAGGAAAAAAATGGAATTTAAAACAAATATGAAATAAATTTTGTGAAATAGAAGTTATAGGAAAAAATAGAAGTTATATGAAAATTTTTGTAAATAAAAAATAATAATAATGTAAAAAAAAAATCAAATCAAATGCAACGGCTAGTAGCCGTTTCATTTGATTTTTTTTTTAAAAAAATCCTGTTGGTTATAACTGACAGGAATACATGCCATTATTTAGTATATTAAATAATAGCATGTATTCCTGTCGGTTATAACCGACAGGAATAACAAAACATTAAAAAAAAAATAGCCAGCCCTTTGGCCCTTTGAAATTCCATAGGGCCCTCCTAGATTCCCGAGTCCTCTGGCTTAGCCCTCGGTTGGAAACGGTTTTAGGGCTATTTTCGGCCCTCTGGCCCTCTGGACCATTCGGTTGGAGATGACCTAAGGCCATCTCTAAGGCCATCTCTAACCGATGGCTGGCTAGAGGGCTCTTTTGAGCCCTCTGACCCTTCAAGATTCTCTAAGATATTAAAATTTTAATGAACAGTACAGGACCATATTTGCCTCCGTCTCCAACTGAGGGCTAGAGGGCCAGAGGGCTCGTTTTAGCCCTGTCACAAAAAACTATCTCCAACCGAGGGCCAAATGGTCATAGGGCCAAACATAATTTATTATTTTAAAACTACAACTTAAATTCAAATCCAATGGCTAAGTGAAGCCTCGAGTAGGCGTTTACGTTTTATGTTTTTAAATGTTTTTAAAAATGTTGTTTAAGTTTCATGCTGTTAAATGTTTTTTTTTTATGTTTTATAATTTTTATGTTGGTTAATGTTATTTAATGTTGTTTCATATTGTTTAATGTTGTTTCATGTTACTTAATTTAATTTAATGTTGTATAATGGCCTAGGAAGTTATAGGAAAAAATAGAATTGAAAGAAAATATGAAACAAATTTTCTGAAATAGAAGTTATAGGAAAAAAATGGAATTTAAAAAAATATGAAACAAATTTTGTAAAATAGAAGTTATATGAAAACAAAATATGAATCAAATTTTGTAAAATAGAAGTTATAGGGAAAAAATAGAATTTAAAAAAAAATTGAAACAAATTTTATGAAATAGAAGTTATAGGAAAAAAATGGAATTTAAAAAAAATATGAAACAAATTTTGTAAAATAGAAGTTATAGAAATTTTTTTTTTTTAAAAAAATTGAAACAAATTTTGTAAAATAGAATTGAAAAAAAAATATGAAACAAAATTTGATTCATATGAAAAGGAAAAAAAGAAGTTTAAATTCATATTAAAAAAAAACAGTTAATAGAACGGCTACTAGCCATTATAATAAAAAAATTTCAAACTATTAGTGTCGGTTATAACCGACACTAATAGTAATTAAAAAATAAATTGCCTTTGAATAACTATTACTATCGGTTATAACCGACAATATTAAAAAATCCTTCTTTAATGCTGTCGGTTATAACCGACAGCAATAGGAAAACATTAAAAAAAAAATAGCCAGCCCTCCAGCCCTCCAGCCCTCTAGCCCTCTCCGATCCCGTGGGGCCCTCCCAGATTCCAGAGCCCTCTGGCCTAGCCCTCGGTTGGAGACTGTTTTAGGGCTATTTTCGGCCATCTGGACCCTTCGGTTAAAGATGGCCTAACCGAGGGCTGGCCAGAGGGCTCATTTTAGCCCTCTGGCCCTCCAAGATTCCCCAAGATATTAATATTTTAATGAACAGTACAGGGCCATATTTGCCTTCGTCTCCAACCGAGGGCCAAAGGGTCAGAGGGCTTGTTTTAGCCCTGTCACAAAAACCGTCTCCAACCGAGGGCTCGAGGGTCATAGGGCCAAACATAATTTATTATTTAAAAATTACAACCAAAATGTTGTTTAAGTTTCATGTTGTATAATTTTTATGTTGGTTAATGTTTTTTCATATTGTTTAGTGTTGTTTCATGTTAATTAATTTAATTTAATGTTGTATAATGACTTAGGAAGTTATAGGAAAAAAAAATAGAATTTAAAAAAAATATGAAACAAATTTTGTGAAATAGAAGTTAGAGGAAAAAAATGGAATTTAAAAAAAATATGAAACAAATTTTGTGAAATAGAAGTTATAGGAAAAAAATGGAATTTAAAAAACAATATGAAATAAATTTTGTGAAATAGAAGTTATAGGAAAAAAAAAATATGAAACAAATTTTGTGAAATAGAAGTTATAGGGAAAAAAATGGAATTTAAAAAAAAAATATGAACCAAATTTTGTGAACTAGAAGTTATATGAAATTTTTTGTAAATAAATAATAATAATAATAATGTAAAAAAAAAATCAAATCAAATGCAACGGCTAGTAGCCGTTTCATTTGAATTTTTTTTTTAAGTCCTGTCGGTTATAACCGACAGGAATAACAAAACTATATATAAAAAAAAATAGCCAGCCCGGGGCTGGCTGGCTGGCCGAAAGCAGCCAGCCCTTTGGCCCTTTGAAATTCCGTGGGGCCCTCCCAGATTCCCGAGCCCTCTGCCCTAGCCCTCGGTTGGAGACGGTTTTAGGGCTATTTTCAGCCATCTGGCCCTCTGGACCCTTCGGTTAGAGATGGCCTAACTGTTAGTCCAGTCCAATGAAGTCTATTGAAGGTAAACAAACACACACTAAAGGATTAAGTACAAATAACTATTAAACTTTTAGAGTGATTCCAAACTGATCTAATTCTTTTAAAATATTCTAAATAGCTACATAACGTTTTTAAAGTGGTCATTTGTTAGACGACAAGCATTCAGTGATGATGTCACAACCTTTAATAGATAATGTCATTAAGATTAAGTGATGGTGCGAACGAATACTGATACTCATTTTTACTAACACGTGGTTTATAAAGTGATGATGAATCCCCAAATGGACTCCTATTTGTCTAGCTAAAAGGAATCATTTTAGAGATCGATATTATGCTTTTGCTAAAGATCGCTACACCATTGTATTTTCTTAGTTTTCCAAGTAACTAGTGACTTTCAAAAAATTGACAATATCCACTGGTACAACTTATAGTGTCTCGACACCTTGCCAACAGAAATCACACAACCAAGGCTTCTCCCTTGAGGCGGAAGCTTGCAAGCTTCCATCCGATAAGGCGGTCGCTGACGATTATAATGGTGCCTATCTTGTTCTTGGAATTACGACTAATAGTCACAGCACGACTCCAAGTAGCATAGTTGTCTCCATTTGAAAATTTGGACACACTAATGTGATTTCTGGGGAATGTATTGTGTGGTCCAATAGATCGGTGAGCCTTCCAGTCTGCTCTCCAGGCTAATATTTCTTCCATTGAAAGGAAAAACAAAACTGTTGGCAAGGTATGCAATTAATATAAAGGAATTCGATTAGGATTATACCTAGCGGAATTAACGAATTCTGAAGCATCGTCTCGTTCTAACAAACTATTGCACGAACCACGAATAAGAGTGTCACCAAAGAAAGGATTCAATTGCATCTAGCCCAGCTAGATTGCCTACATACTTTGTGATGAAGGATGAAGAGAGTGAAGACGACAGCACAGCTGTGCACGCTGGGAAGAAGCAGCATCAATTAGTTTCTTGAAATTCCTCCATTTGAAATTACTATATTACCCTCCAACTTTACTCGTTTATAATTTCTTCGTTACAACTCTGTTTCGTGAACAGTTTTTCCTTGCGCGTTCGTGGGATCAAGCTCTATCAAAAAATACTAAAAGTAACCTCGAAAGATGTACATATTTTTAATGAAAATTCAAACTTTGTAACTACTTAATTAAAGCTCTAAATTAACGAAAATAAATTTGCATAATTACGAAATATGAAAAATTAAATATTGAAATTCAGGGATGGGATTTCATACTAAGTGTGACATGTGTTTGTTCTTCGGTATCGGTAGGACAAGACATGGACAATTACAAAACAATAAACTTGTTTTAAATATTACTACCACTAAGATATTGTGAGGTAAAGCATGAGCAGCAATTACTTTCACCTGCGTACCTTATATTTGGTAATGGACAATTCTGCTTGTCCCTGGTCCATCTCCAATATTGACTTTGTTTCTCTTTTCGACTTGTTTTCGAATCCCCTTTTCTTTTAACTTGAACGGGATATTTAACCACCTCCCTTTGAGAACTCCTACCTCCCTATTCACTTTTTTTTTTTTTCCGACCACGGTTACCAAAAACCAAAGAGTTCAACTTCGACCACGACTACCTTCCTCCGACATCAATGCCTTGTCAATAAGATCTGGAAAAAAAACAGAGCTCTTGTGGACATGATTGAAGTGTCGTATCTTTGCCTTCACTATCCCAAAATAATAATGGATTCGGCGGTTGAAGCCACCTTTTCAATATGTAAGATTGAGGCAGCAACTCTATTTGTTTCATTTTCAAATAGGCCAATATGTGCTGACAAGGAATTCCGCGAAACTCCATCTCTTTGCAGCTACATTCAGCAATATCTCAGACCGTATCAATCACCATTTTCCTTGTCTTTGTCACTTATGCAGCCTTCTCAAGTACTTCATACACTTCCTCATTCCCATCCGCTAACTTCTCCCTCAAGAAACAAGTTATACTCTTTAATTCTTCCACTTAAAGCCTTTCAAACATAAACCTGGTGTGCAATTTGGCCATTTGAGCTTCCATCAAGGTGCGAAACAGCATAAGGACACATTTTTCATCATTATGGTCTTTCTGATGTTGGTGTCCAAGGGATTGATTAAAACGAATGATGAATTCAATTAAAAACTGCTTTCTATGAACATACTGCTTGAAAAAGGAATAAGAACACTATGCATGTTGACTACTCAACATTCTGACAGAAAAAGCGTGCTTACAAAATGCAAAAACCCAAGCCAAGTTTCATCAGCTCACCCAACATAGCTTTAAGGAATTCTTCAAACAATCACTCAAAGCTCTCGATTTTTTATTTTTCAGGAATGCACAACCCAATACCATGGTTTGATCATGGTTATTCACTCTTAACAAAGAAGCAAATATCATCCCGTCCACAATGATGTTGAATGTAGTGTCAAACACAATCACATCACCAAAGTTGTTATAACCACATCTTGACTTAGCATCCGCCCAAAAGAAATTTCTAAGTATTCCGCCTTAATTCATTCTCCATCTTGAAATAGAATGACTTGTTTCTTTTTCTCATCATCAAAATTCTCTTTGAGCATTTCCGCATCATATGCTCGATTAGATGAGCTCACAAATTGTTGTTTGGCGTTATAATATCCTTGGGGTGTAACCAATATTTCCAATTCCTCCACTTTGCACCTCTAATAAACCCACTTGTATACTTATGGAAATATTCGTTTGCGTATATTGTTCAATCATCACCTTCTTTCCTCTGAAACCCAATGATGAGATTCAAATAAATGTGATGCACTTGCCATAAGGTGGTTGTGTCCTGACTCCTTCGTTGAAAACTGTTCAGCAAACTTATCGCGACCAATTCCCTTATATAGCACAAGTTTCGCGTGGCAGTCACTTCTAGCATCTTCCCTACTACGTTTTTGATTAGTTTGAGATTATCATCTATCCTCTTTTTGCCTTATTTGCTACAAACAAATTTTTTGTTTTATATTAAGGTTTAATAGAAACAAACTCTTTATTTTCTAGATTAGGTCAGGGAAACTATGAAGCAACAATGCTTGTTTTTTATAAACATGAAGCAACAATGTTAGGGCAACGTATTGGATAAGTACTCTATGACTACACTAGATATTTCTAGTCGTTTAATTTAGTTTCTTATGAAAATTTAAAAGAAAAGTGTTTTATGCACACTTTTTTCCTCATTTTGTATACCTTTGTTTATTTATATTGTGATTCACTTTGCATTATTCAATTCAAATGTCAATAATGAATAAGGGCATGCATACAAAGAGAAAAAGGTGTCTGAAAATTATTTCACAACTTCTTTTCTCTTTTCCCTTAGGTTTTTTTGTTTCTATTAAACCCTCCTCCACCCTTCCTTCTGTTTGAAATAATTTTTTCATTACGGAGGAAATGGAGATCAAGGGTCAAACGAATTGATTAAAGTATGGATGACGAGGATTTGATATGAGGTGGCAAGATAGTGGCTACCAAAACTGAAACATGAGTGGTGTATTTTTAGAATTTGGGGCATTGGGAATCACAGAGAAACTTGATTTTTTTCGTGTTAATCTAGCATCTTAAATCATGTTCTCTATTTTAAAGTAAGGTTTTAGCTAAAATTATGAAAACGTTGTTCTAGGAGCTCTCTAAGAAACTTGTATTCTAACGATACTCTATACTTCAGAGAGTCATAAGAATTATGAGTCAATAATTAGTCAATATAAATTAATTATTTATTTTAAACAATTACCATTAATTGTAGAGAGTCACTAGGAGGTACTTTCTCATTCCCTACATTTAGGAGGTAGATAGGGAGCATGATTGGAGTTGATTTTTTTTTTAAACCTCTCTAAATTCTAGTTAGGAACTCATTTAGGGAGCCTATTGGAGATGCTGTTAAGAAGATGATTGAAAAATGATATTTTCATGTGTCACAGTCATGGGAAAAAAATAAAATGAGTATTTCATTAAGTTTAGTTGAGAGTTTAGAAGAAAATTGTGGAAGTTGAGGTTCATACCAAAACCAATTCACATAAAATGGGGTCCAAAATCATTTAAACAATTTAGGCCTGCATTTTATGAATGCAATATGCACACATACACACATCTAGAGAATTAACAATTTAGTTAAAGATGCATCAATGTATACAGATATCACATAAGCATTGTTTCCCAAACCCTAAAACCGAAAAGCTCCAAATACAAATCACACTTTTACGACGAAACAATAACAAGTCAACACAAGCATAACATGATCTGGATTATGGATTAGTGCCTGCCCAAATCACACAAGTTTCTGGAATAGCTTTTCAATTGAGGCCGCATCTTGCAGGCTTATATCAAACAAGTTGAAATCGGCCACGGAAGCAAGGCTTATATCATTGCCACCTTAATCATGCATAGTTGTGATCATCATCTTCTTCTTGTTCTTTCCCCAATGTCTCTGCTATTTGTAGTCTTTCTATCTTGGATCACTTTGGAGTAACCCATCAGGAGAAATCTTTAACTTGATCGGCTGGCAGTCCTTGACAATCAAAGTTAAGGACGGGACTTTGACAATGCAATTTCCTGTGCAGAAAGCCTTACAGAGTTGGAAGATCAGAACGTTCAAAACGTTGCAAGCAACTAAAAGTAATCTCAGTTTCTGAATCATCTCCGTTGCTTGCCACTATTTCTACCATTCTTTCACACAACTTAACTTCCATATTCTTGAGTTGCTGCAAATTCTTAGCCACAAAATAAGTTATTAAGTATTGCAGTCCGTGACAATCCAATATGGCCAAAGTGTTAGATTCCGCAAGGATATTAAAGTAGAAGTTAGATTTTCTAATTTGCCACAGCTTTTCAGCTTTAGAACTTCCAAGTTTGGAAAAACAGGGCCCCCTGGTTGGGAGTTTTCCTTTCCTGGATGCATCGGCATATCGATGAGCCACAAAGCCTTTACATGTGGGACAATGTATTTGGCCACAGATCTGTTGTCCCCTACTTGGTGTCTCCTTTGTGTCTCATTTTCTAATTTTTTAACACCTGTCCCTCAACTTAACTCAAATTTAACAGTGTTAACATTTTATAAAATTAAATAAAAAAAACTAAAAATTAAAGTAATACAAAAACCAAGATAAACTCCTGAGTTCCACCCACTTCAACCCATCGCCGCCGATCGGCATACTATAGAACTAGCAAACATTTTGTCAAGTTATTAGGATTTGGGGATTGAAGGAAGATATCTAATCAATTGAATATTGTGAAATCTGTAAGGATTGAATCGACGACGAAGGTCGAGATTTAAACCGACGCAAAGACATCTCTAAGATCTGATTCGCCTTCACTGACAAGAGGGAGGAAGAGAGATAAATCCAAAGAAAGGAAACCCAATAGATGGTGAAATCTGCAAGGATTGAACAAACGTCGAGATTTGAACCGATGTAAAGCCGACTCTAAGATCCGATTCGGCTTCGCTGACGAGAGAGAGAAAAAGTGATAAATAGAAAGAAAGAATGCTTGGACTATAATTAGATCCTACATCTGCAACAAAGGAAACCTTGCCGATGGTGAGAAAATGCAGCTGAAAAGCATGGTGGGGAGGAGATTGGAGGTTGGTGGCTACGAGACAGTGTTGGTTGGGAAGGGTTGCTGTTGGGTTTTTGGTTTTTGTGTTTAACTTCAATTTTTATTTTTTAATTAAACTTAATTGAAAGTTTAACAGTGTTAGATATGAAGTTACATAGAGGGACAGGTGTTAAAAAATTAGAAATGAGACACCAAGTAGGGGACAAAAGGCCTGTGGCCAATGTATTTCCCCCTACTACTTCCTTGGTGGTCGTGGATTCTCTAAGGGTGTGTTTGTTTGCACTCACTAGCATTCACTAGACTGGACTGGACTATGTTTAGTCTAGTCCTGTGTTTTATACAAACCTGGACAAGCTTTAATGAGACTCGTCCTGACTAAATGGGACTAAGCACTTCGCTAAAGGGTCTTAGCGAGACCCCTCGAAATCGGCCGGATTGCTAAGCCAACTCCTCCCTGCTTCGTCCCTCATCTCTTCGCCCCTCCCATCTACTTGTCCCTCGCAAGATTCGGAACTTGCTTCGTCCATATATAAACAATGCCCTGCTTCGCCCCTCTCATCTACCATTTTCAAATCTAGATCTCGCAAAATTCGAAGCAAAATAGGCAAAAATTCTGCAATATTTCCACTTTCAAAACCAGATCAAAATCCAAAATTCTACACAAAAAAGCCAAAGTTTTTTCTACAAAAATCGTTGTGTGTCTGAAACACATAGCAATCGCTCTAATCACACTACACCTAGTCCAGAATCCCTGATTGTAGACCTTCGCCATTGACACTGGAGAAGTAGACCCATGAATACCCAAATGACTTAGACTCTGATTTGGGTTTTGATTCGCCAATTGTGTCCCAGAAAAATTAGGAAGAAAAAAGGAAGATGAACGGAGAGAAATACGAAGAAAAAGATGGAGATGAAGAGGGAGATGGACGAATAAAAATTTGGAAGAAACAGAGGGAGAGGGACGGAGCAAAATAAGGAAGAAAAGGGGGATTAGCGGAAAAGAATTGGGAATAGAGATGGGAGGTTTCTAGAATGAAAAAACCAGATAGTAGTAGTAATAAAATATTATTAAATATGTATTAAATAATATAAAATATTAATAAATATGAATTAATTAATATAATATTATAATTTGTTATTATCCAGCTTTTTAGTTCGACACTGCATCAAACGATTCACTTAAGTTAATCCAGTTTAATCTAGTCTAAGCCAATCCAGGTTAATCCCTAAAGCTAGTCAAATCCGAGATAATCCGGTACAACAAATGTACCCTAAATTCTTTATATGCATCAGCTCCGGCAAATCGATGAGCCACAAATCCTAACTCCTTACAAGGAGCTGAAATCCACAGAGGTTTTCATGATTTTCTAAATTCTCAAAGAAAGCATCTGACTTGGAATGTGATGTCAGACGTTTTCTCAACAACTTTGCCAGGAGTGGACCATACGGTTCATACCAAGTTGAGGAATGACTTACCCTGAAAGATAATCAACGGTAATGGCATGCTTTAAAATATTTTGAAAAACTGGACACCACATGATAACTTTAATATTAATAATTTAATAAAGCTATTTACTTTTACAAAGAACACTTGTATGTAAAAAGCACATAAAATTTTGATAACAAAAAGATTGTAGAAGTATGCTTACCTTCTCAATTAAAAAGAAAGGTTGTTTCATTGCTGTTGAGTGTCCCTACTCAAGTTTGTTGTGATGTGTTGAAAATTTAGAAGAAAAATCTTCACACTACCGCATTCAATGAAGATCAATTGGTTGAGTGATGGCCAATTAGAAACATACAGCCCTAAATAGAAACTCCGAAATTGGGGCATATTATGAATCTCATAGATGTTACTTTAGGGAACCCGAACTCGTGTTGTTTCTGGTCCTTCTTCCTTTGCAACAATTTCTTCCATTAAACCACAATTCTCAACCTTCAACTTGCTTAGCTGCTTAAGATTTTTGGCCACTGAGACGGGGAAGACATTTTTCCTCTCACATGCTTCTACCTCAACTGAATTTAGATTTGGGCATTCAAAACCATTCAACTGAGTGGTAGATGATGTGTCATATACCACTTATACTAATTGACATTGATCTATTTGTAATGTCTCTAGACCATTCAATCTTCCCATGATACTTGGCCCAAAGATATTAATCAGACTGTGGCATCTACAAACATCTATAATTTTGATCCTGGCAAAAGAGTCTGGATCATATTGATTGTGGAATATTATCTTCACCTTGGGTAAGTCACATATGTAAATCTCTCCAAGCTAGAAAATCCTACCTATCATATATTCATTTTAGAACTTGTGGACAAACCTTTTTTCTTTCTTTCACAAAATTAGGACTTCTGCATAAGTTGGAAATAGAAAACTAAATTTTAATCCTTAAATAAAATGAAGTTTAGAAAAATGTCTTACACAAGATTAAAATTTGATTTTAGTCCCTAGACTCTATTTAATGTCAACATATTAAATGTCTCTCTTTTTTTATTTATAATTTTATGGTGTTTATAAATTAAATTTTATAAAAATATTATAAATTTTAATTCTCATTATGGTAAGTATCTTATATAAGAAAATATTTTCGTAAAGATTTGGTACACATGTTTTTGTATATTTTCTCATGTGCCACTAATTGATTACAATATATTTATATACGAACATTTCGGTACACTAGGTTACTATAATATGTTTAGGTACGAACATTTCGGTACACTAGTTTAGTATCATATATTTAAGTACGGAAATTTTCGGTACACTTATATTTTGCATATATTCTTATGTGCTACTAATTGACTACAATATATTTAGGTATGGACATTTCGGTACACTAATTTAGTAAAATATAGTATGATACGAACGTTTAGATACACTAATTAGAGGAAGTAAAATAAGTATAATGAATTAAGATGTGTATAAAAAAATAATTTTAATTTTTAATGTAATGACATTAAATAAGATATCTATTAAATATTAAAACAAAAATATAATATAAATTTGAATTAAGTACACATTATATGACTAAAATCAATATCTAATTTGACACCATATTTTTATTGAATTTTAATCTTCTTCAAGGATTAAAGTTCAAAAACCTCTAATAGACAACAAGTGAAGGTATAATTCACCTTTTCATCTAAGAGCTTTGTTGATGCACAAAATCAGTGAGGATTTTGGTACAACAGAAAGTGTTAAGTTTGTGACCTTCGCTAGATTGCTTCGGTCACTAGTGTGGATAAGTATGTAAATGGATAGGGACAGGGAAGCAAACACAAGATGTACGTGGTTCACCCAGATTGGCTACGTCCACGGAGTATAGAAGTTCTCATTAATTGTGAAGGGTTTACACAAATACATAGGTTAAAGCTCTTCTTTAGTGAGTACTAGTGAATGATTTAGTATAAATGACATTCGGCAATATTGTGGGAGAATGATCTCCTTTTATAGAAGAGAGTTTCTAGCTTTGTTTTGATATTGACACGTGTCGTGTTGTGATTGGCTTCTGATATTGACACGTGTCGCGCTATGATTGGCTTCTGATGTCGACACATGTCGCGCTATGATTGGCCTCCTGGTTGGAGGGAAACTCTTCTGGGTCCTTGACGGTATAACGTTGACCGGTGCTCAGTAGTTTCGGAATTGGTCAAGTATGGTACAAACAGTGCTCCCCTAAGTTCCCGAGTGAGGGAAACTCCTCGGTTGGGGACTTGGAAGATCCAAGCCGCTAAGTAATCACGAAACTTCTAAATACCGAAGTATGGTATCATTTTCACTTACCTTATATGTCTCATAGGTAGATGTGGTATCTTCTTTGGAAGTACTTTTCCCCCATCCAAGGGTGGTATCCTTAACCAGTAGAGATGCACAAGGTAATGTATCAATTTCACTTAAAGCTTACTTGTAGTTTCAGGCTTGGTCAAGTGCGATACAAACCATGTAGTAGGAGTCCCCCAAGTCGCCGAGCTAGGAGATTTGCCGAAAGAGGTGATAGACAAGGTAAGCAATCAAAATTCCAAGCAATCAGTCCCAGATCAGAAGTTTGATTTCGAGTTCCGGGTAATTGTTTTCATTCTCCCTATCTTGCAAGCAGCAAGAAGGATAAAGAGAAGAAAAATGAAAAGAGATAATATGAGATACTTTTGCTTTTGAAGAAGTAACTTTCCACATGCTTATTCTTGAATTGGGCTGGAGGGTTTTGGTTTCCTCCAGAGTATAAGGCCGACTCAAGAATTTGAGGGTCAAAACAAGTCCATCAAATCTAGAGTACGTTCGACCCTGATGATATGGGATACTTTTGTTGTTGACAAAGTAGTGGATGTATCGGCACGTGTTTTATTATGCTTGTCTCCACATGCTTCCTTGTATCTTTCTCACTTGCCTTATATGTTCCTCAGGCAGATGTGGTATCTTCTCTGGAAGCATAAGATGTTGAAGATGAGTACTCGAGAGCAAAGCCAGGTAAGTAATCAGGCAAGGGGTTCCAGGCAGTCAGTTCTTGACTAGAAGCTTGATTCCAAGTGCTGACTGATTGCTCTCTTTCTCCTTGTCTTGCAGGTAAGAACAAGGGCAAAGGAAAAGACAGGGAAAAAGCACGATATGGGATACTTTTACTTTTAACCCTGATGATATGAGATACTTTTGCTCTGGTGTGGCTTGTTTGCAGAGGTATTATCGGGGGGAAAAAAAGTTGAGTATTTCGAGAGACTCTGCTGAGAGTGCCCTCTCAGATGTGAAAAAAAGTTAAGCATTTTTTTTATTTGCAGGTCTGCCTGGCTGTGGAGGATGAAGGTCGACATATATAGGAATTGTCCTAACAACGAGTGGTAACGCTGTTCCTTTACCCTTCTCGGTCATAGCAATGTAGTGGGAGCTGCAAGCTTCACGTGTTTTAACTTTGTCAGAGCACTTTGAAAAAGTGGTCTGTGGTATCTGGAAAGCTGATGTTGCGTGTGAAGATTGCAGACAAGCTTTATCCAAGGAAATATGGCTTTCGAAGTTCGGAGAGCGGTGCCTCTTCGATTTTCGAACAAGCTGTCACGCCTCAATCCCGACATACGTCCAAGATCGATACGTGACGTCCCTAATGCCCGTAACTCAACATACCCCGCCTTTTGGATATGTACAAAATATAATTCAAGATCCAAATGCATAATAATTTTGCGTATACTTTATGGCTACATCTAACATCTTCGTTAGAACTGCTTACGTACCTTCAATAGGGATTAAGCCATTCATAGTTCCACAATCGTCAACTCTAATCTTTCTATAAAATACTTCTAACATAAAATCATAAGGCACCATATTACACATCAACCTTACGTCAACAACAATTATCATCTTTCATACACGCATGTAACCCATTCTCACACAGATACTTTCCAATTCATCCATCATATAAATCACTCTGTTTCACATAATACCGCAAATCATAGTATGTAACATATCAAAGAACCAACGAAACACAATGTTATTCTCATGTCACATTAATCAATTATTCTAATCATAATAATCTCAATCATACCCAACACCATTCCACAATCACATCAATTAATTAATCATGAATCAAAGATACATGATCTTAGCATTTAATTGTTTAATCAATGAATGCAGTAGCATATCATTTCACAAATTTAACCAAGGAACTCTAACAACTCCGAAGGAGTCACCCAGACATCCAACGGTTCGTCTGGAACAAATCACAACAGCTCATAATCATAATCTCATACAACACCATGAAAAGTAGGGCTAGAACGACACAATTCGGCCGAAGCCTACATCTCTGAAGCTATCTCGATCCAAACTCAATAAAACCCAAGGTGAACACAATCCCAGACCATCTCTCAACGGAATCACGAAGTAGGAGGGATTCCGGACCAGCTCTTAATGGAATCCAAGTGGATACGATTCCGGACCATCACTCAACGGAATCGCGGAGCACAATCCATAACCACCACTAAATGAAACCCAAGTTAGATATGATTCCGGAACATCACTCAATGGAATCGCGGAGTATAAGGGATTCCGGACCATCACTCAACGAAATCCAAACCAGGATACAATTCCGGATCATCACTCAATGGAATCACGGAGTAGAATGTGTAACACCAATCAATAAAACAAGACACGGATCAAGTTACTCAAGGTACAAAGACTCAACGAAACGAGGATGAATAATGACACGAGGGTTGAAACATGTTTCGAAGGCAACAAACCCCATAACAATGGTTAATGGTCCACTACTAGCCCTTGCATTTCATCACATCAATCCAATCATACAATGCAAACCATATTTCCAATGCACAAGTCAAATCATACTTAATGAAAATAGATCAATGATAAAAAATAAAATAACACTTCGATAGAATTCACATTTAATTAACATGGGTCTATGGCATATATATAAATCACATTTCAATATGCAATTCGAATCACTTTTCCACAAATAATACCCATCCATGAATCAAATCACATTTAATAAAAATAGATCGATGGCTGATGCGTAAATTATCTTAACACATAAATTTAACCCTCTTTTGACAATTGTAGTACAAGTAGGGATTGTTCTGGACCGGGGATTAGGAGGGCTTGCTAATAACCTCTAAATTGACTCAAAAATATAAAACTAAACTTAAAAACACTTAACAAGACTCACAAGACTCAAAGCAAACTTAAAATACTCAAAACAGCTTAAAACAACTAAATAAACTTAAACTAGACACTAGGAATGACTTTGGACGAAAATTGACTTTTACTTGAATCAAAACACTTAAAAACACAAACTAAAACAGATTTGAAACACTTTGAAACAAAAAAACTAAAAGGGGGGTTTTGATTTGGATGAAGTTGTAACAAACAAAGAAGTATGAAAAACTAGACAGATTGTAAAATAAATTTGAGAAATAACATGATGGATGGGATAGCTAGAGTCTTTTTCTCCACACATGACATATATGCAAATAACTCGATTTCCAGTTACTACTTCATTGAATTATGAACGACAATGCTCCAAATTAACCGTGACATCACTAGTTAACTCTCAGATTTTCCTTGTTTTATTGGATTGGATGACATCATTCGACAACCCAAAACATTCTTTTAAAGTTCCCTACATGACATCATAATAGAGATACAATCAAAGATCATTACGTTTAATGAAAATCATAAGCATTGATAAAGCACTTGCAACTATGATATCATGTCGCTTATGCTAGGAATTGAACTTAACGCGATCGTTTATAAGCGACCTTCACTACATGTGAATATAAGTTTGTAACGATTATGTGAAACTTCCTTATATTCTAGCAACTGATTTATGCATGCCAATTAAGTGTCGACCTTTAATTAACAAATACAAATAAGTTATCAATCAAATAGTTAAGCCAATTGCATTCATGATTCAAGAGTTCATAACTGGAATTTATCAAATTATATTGCACACATAATCATGGCTTTGAAATCACCCCTAGCCAAGAGGGGTTTAGCCACTCATATTTACAACAAAACGAAAGGAAATGAATTTAAACATTAGAAACAAAAGAAAGAAAACACCTAAATGCTCCAACGATCCAAGTTGGACAACAAGCACGTCCAAGCAATTTCCTTCCCTTCCTTTACTACGGCACAAGGTGTTGGTGAGTGTTTGAAGGTTTGTTTGTATGGAGGAATGGATGTGAAGATGAATGGATGTGTTTGGATGAAGGTTGTGTTGAAATGGGAGTGAATGATCTAACCAAGTATGAACTAAATTTATTTTACACACACTTCCTTTTATAGAAGAAGTGCATGGCAATGGAGGGGAACATGAAGTGGTATAGCAATTGAGTGCAATGATTCAATGTAATGATGCATGAAATCTAAAATGATGGAGGGAACAAGGAATGGTGTAGCAATTGAGTGCAATGAGTGGTGTTTGAAATGATTCAAAGGTGAAAGTGAAGTGATGATGCAAAGCATGAAGGTAAAATGGAGTGATGTTGCAATTGAGTGCAATGATTCAATGTAATGATGCATGAAATCTGAAATGATGGAGGGAACAAGGAATAGTGTAGCAATTGATTGCAATGAGTGGTGTTTGAAATGATTCAAAGGTGAAAGTGAAGTGATGATGCAAAGCATGAGGGTAAAATGGAGTGGTGTTGCAGCTAAGGAACATGAATGATTGTGCACATGGTAGAGAAAGGAAAGGGAGGTGGAATGATGCAACAAATGAGTCAATGGAGGGAACATGGATGATGATGCATGGCATAGGAATCCAAAGGGAGTGCAATGGTGGTGCACGACAATGATGGAAAGGTGAATGGTGGAGTGACACCCCTTTGTGGCTGAGCTCTTTGTCCTTTTTACATTAATTCTTCTTTCTCTTTAACACATTCCTAGCCTCTTTAGTCTTCAATTTCATCCATCCACCTTGCTCCATGCATGTGTTATTCATTCCAAGCCCAAAACTGCTCCAAAATGCATCTTATTGCTTCATAAGGCCTATGGACCTACAAACACATGAAAATAGCTTAAAATACATAATTAACTAAGAAATAACAATATAAATGCATGAGAACAAGCTAATTCAGTCGCATAAATATGCTCTATCAATGGCCAATTATAAAAGAATCACATTTTAATAGAAAACACATTTATAAAACCATGTCATATCCACATATGATATTAATACCATCACTCAATTAGTAGTAAAGAAGATTAGAAAGGAATCTGGAAAGAAACTAGGTGTGGCAAAAACAGTACTCTACTTTTCCACAAAATCTGCAGAAAACAGCACCATTGGACCAAGTTTAGGCTCCCTTTGGAACATTCAAAACTAAACCAAATCATGTAATATTATATGGGTTTTGAAGCTTGTGTTCTGTACTTTAAAAGCATACAAAGTTTGTAGAAAACGGAGCTCTACATTGGAAGTTATGCCAAAAGAAAAACGGAGTCTTGAAATTGAACACCTAATTTTCTGCTGCTGTTTGGCAGCTCGCGACCCAAGTTTAAATAAGGTTTTGATCAACCAAAACTTAACGGATCTGAGTGAAAACAATTGGGTTGCAACCATGAACATATGTACTTTCAACACACTAAAAATTTTCACCAAAGGAGCACATAAAGGCCTAGAAATTAAGAGCCAAATAAGGCTACTCGAAACTTGAGTTTTCTTGGTCAAGAAATCAATTTTCTACAGCTTACGTAACATCCCACTTCCAATTCATATAACAAATCCAAAATACTTCTAGGTAGTCCAGAAGTCATGTATACAACATCCAAAACTAACATGACTCAAAATTAACAAGAAATTGACTTTTTGAACCAAACCCTTGATCAAGAAATTTGATCTACACACCAAATTCGAAATACCCAACTCATGTTTAGACTAGTTCATTGAATGATAGAAACCCTAAATAGAATTAAGAACTCCAATATATCATGGCAGTTTCAATTTAACTTAAGAAAGTTAAATTCAAAAATCAAGATAATGAAGTAACAAGGAATTTACCCTTTAAATCTCTGAATCCTTCCTTCCCAATCACGTTCTCTAACTCCTCTCTCTTGAGGAATATACCCTTTAAATCTTTAAATCTATGTTCCGGCTTGAGGCCCTGTGAGGGCTTCACCCAAGGAAGTAGGCTAGCATACCAGCCACCATCCATGACGCCAGGTTGCTTCCTCCTCTCAGGCTCCCTATCGAATTCGATACAAAGGACCTCACATTTCCCAATCTTCTCTTCCATGTGCTCGTCATTGATGTCAATTTCGTCCCTCTCTCGCTGATATGGGGATTTGGGATTTATAGGGTTTTTTTTTTCTTTTGATCCCCCTCTTTTCTCGCCACATCCGTGGCTTTCCTTTTTTCTTTTTTTGTTTCCTTCAGCCACTCCCGTGGCTTTTTCTTCTCTTTTCATTTTTTTGCAACAACTTTAAACGTCCGTAACTATACCGTTATAATCCGGACTTGTAAACGGCTTTCGCCTATGCGTTCATGATCTCGATATCTATTCAACAATATAAATTGTGACCTCGAATGGTCTACGGATTTTAAATAATTAATTTCCTGAAAAATAATATAAAATCTTTATAATACCAATACGTAGATTATAAAAAAGAAATCCAGGAACGGGATTTCACACAAGCAATCCTGTCGGGGATCTGGCTCTCGAGATTCGGAGAACGGTACCTTTTCAAATTTTGAGAAAGCAATCCTGTTGGAAGTCTGACTCTTGAGATTCAGAGAACGGTGCCTCTTCGATTTTTGAGAAAGTAATCCTGTTGGGAGTCTGGCTCTCGAGATTCGGAGGGCGGTGCCTCTTCGATTTTTGAGCAAGTAATCCTGTTGAGAGTCTGGCTCTCGAGATTCGGAGAGCGGTGCCTCTTCGATTTTTGAGTAAGCAATCTTGTTAGGAGTGTTTTCTCAAATGTGAGTAAAGATTGGGCATTTTTGCCAGTCTGCCTTGCCACGGAGCACGAAGGTTGACACACATAGGGACTTTTCAGTTATCAAGCAGTGGTACTGTTCCTTTACCCTTGTGGGTAATAGTAGGGTAGCTGGACCTTCAAAATTTATGTGTCTAAACTTTGTCAGAGATCTTTGGCAAAGTTATTTGTGGTACCCGAAGAGCTGAGGTTGCGTGTGGAGAGTGGTGCCTTTCGAAATCCAAAGAGTGGTGTCTCTTCGATTTTTGAACTAACACCCATGTTGCCCTTTCTTTTATAAGGGCACCAATTGTGTGCAAGAAGTACATTAAGATAGTTATTGCTTGTAGGAATTTTCCCCTTATTTTTGTACTTCAGAGATTTATTGGACCTCATTTCTCCTTCATCATTTCTGAAAATGTCTGGCCCATCCGAGTGTCGTTTTGACTTGAACTTTGATGAAGAGGCAGCTATGTCTCCTTAAGACAACATATGGTGCCCATCCTTCTTATCCCCTACTAGTTCTCTTACTGTTGGGGACTTTGTGATGAAGAATGATATGACCGCTGCGGTGGTGGCCAGGAGCTTTCTTACTCCCAAAGATAACAGACTACTTTCCAAATGGTCTGATGAGTTGGCTGTTAAGGATTCTCTAGCTTTTAGTGTTCAGTGTGCAGGTTCTATGTCTAATATGGCCCAACGCGTATTTGCTCAAACCTGCCAAGTTGAATCATTGGCGGCTGAAGTGATAAGTCTCAAACAGGAGATTAGAGGGCTCAAGCATGAGAATAAATAGTTGCATAAGATCGCACATGACTATGCTACAAACATGAAGAGGAAGCTTGACCAGCTGCAGGAATCTGATGGTCAGATTTTACTTGATTATTAGAGGTTTGTGGGTTTGTTCTAAAGGCATTTATTGCCTTCATCTTCTGAGGCTGTACCGCGTAATAAGCTCTAAATGATCATCCTTTGGTGCCTCCTCCTTCTGGGGTTCTGCCCAGTATTGAGGCTCCGAATGATCACCCTCCGGTGCCTACCCTTTCTGGGGCTCTGCCGACTGTTGAGATTTCTCCTGAGCAACCTTTGTGAAGGCTCCCTCTTGTTTGTTTATTTTGATTCATGTATATGTACATATTTGTAACTTATCGGAGATATCAATAAACAAGCTTTGCTTCATTTCAACGTATTATGTTGAATACACCAAAGCCTTCTTCACTAAGTTCTTTGAATTTTTCTTTTGTTGAAGCTTTATGAGTGAAGCATGTATGTTGAGGTAGTGCTCCCTTAATTTCCCGAGTGAGGAAAACTTCTCGATTGGAGACTTGAAAAATCCAAGTCACTGAGTGGTCGTGAGACTTCCGAGTATCAAGGTGTAATAGCATTTGGTAGGAGTCCCCCAAGTCTCCGGTCGAGGGAGTTGACGAATGAGGCATTTCCTTTCTAAGTGGTAGCCCAAAACTCCTCTTTCATATATATTTGTTATGAAAGTTGTTAAGCCCAAAGAAGAGGAGGCATAGGCAATTTTTTTTTTCGAATTTCTGAATTTTCGAATTTCTGAATATATATATATATATATATATATATATATATATATATATATATATATTTTAAAAGCTTTGTAGGTGAAGCTTTGAGATTGAAGCTTTGTTGGGTACCATGAATTGATTTTGCTTCACACTATCTTGATTAAGAGTGTGTGAAGCTTTTGTAGGTGAAACTTTTGTGTTAAAGCTTTGTAAGTGAAGCTTTTGTGGGTGAAGCTTTTGTAGATGAAGCTTTTGTGGTGGGTGAAGCTTTTGTGGGTGAAGCTTTTATGTGTGAAACTTTTATGGGTGAAGTTTTTGTATAGGTGAAGCTTTTGTGGGTGAAGCCTTTGTGGTGGATCAAGCTTTTGTGGGTGAAGCTTTTATGGGTGAAGCTTTTGTATAGGTGAAGCTTTTGTGGGTGAAGCTTTTGTATAGGAGAAGCTTTTGTATAGGTGTAGCTTTTATGGTGGGTGAAGCTTTTATGGGTAAACCTTTTGTGGGTAAAACTTTTGTGTTGAAGCTTTGTAGGTGAAGCTTTGGAGTTGAAGCTTTGTAGGTGAAGTTTTGGAGTTGAAGCTTTGTAGGTGAAGCTTTTGTGTTGAAGCTTTGTAGGTGAAACTTTGGAGTTGAAGCTAGGTGAAGCTTTAGAGTTCAAGCTTTGTAGGTGAAGCTTTTATGTTGAAGCTTTGGAGTTCAAGCTTTGTAGGTGAAGCTTTTATGTTGAAGCTTTGTAGGTGAAGCTTTGTAGAAGCTTTGTAGGTAAAGCTTTTGTGTTGAAGCTTTAGTAGGTGAAGCTTTGGAGTTGAAGCTTTGTAGGTGAAGTTTTGGAGTTGAAGCTTTTCTTGGGTACCATGAATTGATTTTGCTTCACACTATCAAGATAGTGTGAAGCTTTTGAGAATTTGTAGTTGTCCTCCATTGATGAAGTTTTGTTGAATTTCCCAATTTCTTTTTTTTTAATTTTTTTAATTTTTAATTTTTTTTTTTGGGAAAACTAGAAATTTGTTGAATTTCCCAATTTTTTTTTGTTTTGGGAAAAATTAGAAATTTGAAAATGTGGAAGAGACAACATATACAAATTTTGTTTCCACACTGTTGAGCAAGAGATTGTGATGCAAGCCACACCTTGTAGTAGTTGAAGGTTTGGATGAACCATATAAATTGAATTTGCTTCAAACAATCTTGATCAAGAGTGTGTGAAGCTTTCTATGAGTTGTAGTTGCCCTTCATTGATGAAGCTTTTATTGGCACCATAAACTGGTTTTGCTTCACATTGTCTTGATTAAGAGTGTGTGAAGCTTTTGAGACTTGTGGTTGAACTCCTTTGATGAAGCTCTTGTTGGCACCATAAATTGGTTTTGCTTCACACTGTCTTGATCAAGAGTGTGTGAAGCTTTTGAGAATTGTGGTTGCCCTCAATTGATGAAGCTCTTGTTGGCACCATAAATTGGTTTTGCTTCACACAGTCTTGATCAAGAGTGTGTGAAGCTTTTGAGAATTGTTGTTGAACTCTTTTGATAAAGCTCTTGTTGGCACCATAAATTTGTTTTGCTTCACACTGTCTTGATCAAGAGAGTGTGAAGCTTTTGAGAGTTGTGGTTTCCCTCCATTGATGAAGCTCTTATTAGCCCCATAAATTGGTTTTGCTTCACAATATCTTGATCAAGAGTGTGTGAAGCTTTTGAGAATTGTGGTTGCCCTCCATTGATGAAGCTCTTGTTGGCACCATAAATTGGTTTTTCTTCACACTGTCTTGATTAAGACAGTGTGCGAAGCTTTTTATGAGTTGTAGTGTTTGCATTGTTACAGAAGAGAAATGCCTGAAACAGATGCAAGCGGGCTGAATAGCTCGATCTTCGTATGCCATGCACTTGTTGGCACCATAAATTGGTTTTGCTTCACACTATCTTGATTAAGAGTGTGTGAAGCTTTTTAGAATTTTGGTTGCCCTCCATTGATGAAGCTTTTGTTGGCACCATAAATTGGTTTTGCTTCACACTGTCTTCATTAAGAGTGTGTGAAGCTTTTGAGAATTGTTGTTGAACTCCTTTGATGAAGCTCTTGTTGGCACCATAAATTGGTTTTGCTTCACACTGTCTTGATCAAGAGTGTGTGAAGCTTTTGAGAGTTGTGGTTGCCCTCCATTGATGAAGCTCTTGTTGGCACTATAAATTGGTTTAGCTTCACACTATCTTCATCAAGAGTGTGTGAAGCTTTTGAGAATTATGGTTGCCCTCCATTGATGAAGCTCTTGTTGGCATCATAAATTGGTTTTGCTTTACACTGTCTTGATCAAGACAGTGTGTGAAGTTTTTTACGAGTTGTAGTGTTTGCATTGTTACAGAAGAAAAATGTCTGAAGCAGATGCAAGAGGGCTGAATAGCTTGATTTTCGTATGCCATGCACTGAAGTTGTTGTTGGCTTGCAATAAGACTTTTTGGTGATTATAACTCTTGTTGGGCATAAGTGCTCCCCTAGTTGAGTTGTCAAGCTTGAGGGTTTTTGATTATTTGTGAATGCTAGGAGTTCACATGTACAAGTTGTACCACTCGTCTTCTGGTAGGTGGAATGAATGGTGAATTGCTTTCATCACTTGGTTGGTGGTACGAAGGTGAGTTCCTTCATCACCTTTCATCATATTTCATCACCTGGTTGGTTGCACGAAGATGAGTTCCTTCTTCACCTGGTTGGTGGCATGAATGGCAAGTTGCCAAATGATATTAGAGTACGGGTTGTACATTTCGTCACCTGGTTGGTGGCATGAAGATGAGTTTCTTCTTCATATTTCGTCACCTGGTTGGTGAGAATAAGGGCAAGGTGTCGAGGCACATTGTAGCAAGTGTTGAATGACACAAAGTATGTTGAACCCTTTTGAAGCATAGTTGGCTTATGTATGAATGTGTTGGAATGTATGATTGAACGAATATACTGTGAAGTTGTTCGTTTATTTGTATAGTCTTGTTGACATATACTTAGACTTTGTTTCATGTTGGAATCATTCATGTTGAAGCTTTGAACCCGAGTGTTTCACTGCTAGGAATGTAAGAAGATTAAAACCGAGTTGTCTAAATCACCTTTTTATTGAATTCATGCCAAATAGTCTTCGTTACATAGGATGCCGAACAACTGAAGCTTAACACTTGTACAATGTGAATTTACTTGTAATAGTACTTCAAGTGATCAACGTTCCATGGATAGCCAATGGTCTTGCTATCAGAGCTTCTAAGCTTGTAGAAGCCAGGACGACTGATGCCAACAACTTCAAACGGTCCATCCCAGTTTGGACTAAGTGTTCTTTCACTCGGGACTCTGTCGCAGAGTAATCTTTTCTTCAATACCTAGTCCCCTACTTTGAAAGAACGAGGTTTAACCCTTGAGTCATAGTAGTTGGAGATGCGCTGCTTGTAGGCGACATTCCTCAAGTGAGCCTGGTTTCTGTGTTCCTCGACTAGATCTAAGTTGAGGGTAAGTTGTTTGTCATTTTCGCTTTGCATGTAGTTCTGGACTCGGAACGTTGCTTGCTCAAGTTCAACTGGGATAATTGCCTCTGTACCAAAGGTAAGTGAAAATGGGGTTTCTCCTATTGATATCTGATACGAAGTGCGATATGACCAAAGAACTTGGGGTACAAATTCTGGCCAGCAACTGTTAGCCTTGCCCAAGCTGGTTTTCAAAGTTCACTTGATTATTTTGTTGATGGCTTCGACTTGTCCATTAGACTGGGGATGAGCTGGGGAGGCAAAACATAAGTTGATGTTGAACTTAGAGCAGAGCATCCTGAACTTATTGTTGTCGAACTATTACCCGTTGTCAGTGACTATCGCATTGGGAATGCCGAATCTACAAAGGATGTTCTTCCATACGAAGTCTTCTATTTTTGCATCAGTAATGGTTGCCAAGAGTTCTACTTCAACCCACTTTGTGAAGTAGTCAACTGCAACGATTGCATAGCAGACCTTGCCCTTCCCTGTAAGCATTGGGCCTATCAAATCAAGTCCCCATTGGGCGAAGGGCCAAGGGCTGATCATAGGAGTGAGCGGCTTAGGAAGGGAGTGAGGAATAGTTGCGTAGCATTGACACTTATCACATGAGCGAGATATTCTGATGGCATCTTGGTAGAGTGTTGGCCAGTAATATCCTTGGCGAAAAGCCTTGTGTGCTAGGGATCGAGATCCAGCATGATCTCCACATACTCGTTCATGTATTTCCTGAAGAACAATTTCCGCCTCTGCGGGCGTAAGGCATCTTAGGTATGGTAGGTTAAAACCCCGTTTGTAGAGTTAGTCATTAATGATCAAGTAATGGGTAACCTTGTATTAAATCTGCTTACCTTAGACTTTATCGTTTGGGAGGGTACCATGCGCAAGGAATTTATAAATCGGGGTAATCCAACTATCCCCTTGTTGTAAGTTGCACACTTCTGCGGCCATGGTGCTTGGTGCTACCTACAATTCGACCTGAATTTTTCTCTCAATTTTGTCTTCCATTGTTGAGGCGAGGTGAGCCAAAGCGTTTGCATGACTGTTTACTGCTCGAGGAATTTGGGTGATCCGGTAGTGGAAGTGCTTGAGGAACAATTATGTTTGTGCCAGATATGCTGCCATGGAGCTATCTTTAGTGTCAAAGTTGTTGGTGACCTGGTTAACCACCAATTGAGAGTCACTGAAGATATTAATTCGTTTAACCCCAAGGTGTTTGGCCAAACGTAAGCCTGCTAGAAGGGCTTCATATTGGGCCTCATTATTCGACGCCTTGAATTTGAAATGAAGAGCATACTCCATCGCCACTTTGTCAGGGGTCATAAAGACTAGTCCTACTCCACAACCCTGTTGGTTGGACGAGCCATCAACATATAGACTCCATGTTAGGTCTGTTGGTTCTATTTTCTGAGCTTCCGAGGGTAATGAAACCAGTTCTGTAGGTGTAAAAATAATGTCAACATGATATGTGAAGTCGGCGATGAAGTCTGCCACTGCTTGGCCCTTCTCAGCTGGTTTTGGTTGGTAGGAGATGTCAAACTCACCCAATGCTATCGCCCATTTGATCATTCGCCCCGTAGTGTCAGAACTTTGGAGTATCTGTCGAAGAGGATGATTGGTAAGCATAATGATGGAATGTGTTTGGAAGTAAGGGCACATTTTTCGAGCAGACATGACCAATGCTAGAGCCAATTTCTTAATGTTGGAGTATTGTGTCTCCACATCTTGTAAGGCCTTGTTAGCGTAGTAAACAGGTCGTTCGACATTACCATCATTTCGAATGAGAACGGAACTTATTGTTGAATTCGATACTGATAGATAGATAATGAGAGTGTCACCAACCTCAGGTTTAGAGAGTAGAAGGGCTTTACTCATGTAGTCTTTGAGGTTCTTGAATGCCTCGGCACATTCATCAGTCCATGTAATGTACTTTTTACTTCTCTTAAGTGTTTTGAATAAATGAGCATATTTGTTTGTGGCCTTAGAGATGAACCTAGTTAAGGCTGCCACCTTGCCAGTAAGGCTCTGGCTGTCTTTTGAAGTTACCGGTTCTTTCATGTCGAGGATTGCTTTGATCTTCTCGGGATTAGCATCAATGCCTCGTTGGTTTATCATGAAGCCTAAGAATTTTTCAGAGCCTACGCCGAAGGCACATTTGTTGGGGTTCAACCTCATTCGATACCTCTTCAGAATGGTGAAAGTTTCAGATAGGTTGGTGGTGTGTTGGTCAGTATGTTTGCTCTTGACTAGCATATCATCAACGTAAACTTCCATGCTCTTCCCAATCGGTTAGGTGAACATCGAATTGACTAGTCTCTGATAAATTGCCCCTGCATTCTTTAGGCCGAATGGCATGACTTTATAGCACTATAGTCCCATGTTAGTAGTGAAGGTTGTGTGTTCTTGGTCTGGAGGGTTCATGAGGATTTGGTTGTATCTTGAGTAAGCATCCATGAAGCTTAGGAGTTCACACCCTGTCGTAGAGTCTATAAGTCTGGTAATAAGAGGAAAGGAAAGCTATCATTTGGGCATCATTTGTTTAGGTCGGTGTAGTTGACACACATTATCCACAAGACCTTTTGGAGCATGAGATTTTCTTTGGTTGAATTTTTCTTAACAAGGACCACATTTGCTACCCATGTTGGGTAATTGACTTCACGGACGAAGCCTATGCCTTTGAGTTTTTCAAATTCTGCCTTCATTGCTTTGTATCGTTCAGCGTCATAAGATCTTCGCTTCTGGTCTTGGGGTCAATACTTAAGCGATGACATATGATATCGGGAAAGGTACCTGGCATGTCCTCATATGACCAGGCGAAGACCTTAGTGTTCTCTTGCAAAAAAAAGATCAATGCTAACCTAATGGGTGGTGACAAGGTGGTGCCAATCTTCACCATGCGATCTGGATAATCTTTTGAGATAGAAACCTTTTCTAGCTCTTCAGCGGGTTGTGCTTGCTGGGTGAAAGAGTTATCTCGAGGATCGCGGGTTGACTGTTGCCACCATGAAGATCCAAGTTGGCTTCGTCCGGGCTGGTCTTTATGACTTGGTCATGTATAGAAAGGGTTTCCTTGGGCACATGCAGGTGCTGTTTCTTGACCGAAGTGTAGTAACATGATCGTGCACTAAGTTGATCTCCTCTGATGTAACCATTGCCATAGGGGGTTGGAAATTTGATCAACAACATATGTATGGATACCATGGCCTTGAGATCATTGATGCTTGTACGTCCAAAGATGACATTGTATGCCGTTGGACAACTAACCACCAGAAAGTTAGTGGTAATAGTAGCTGTGTAAGGGCATGTACCAATGGTGAAAGGTAAGTGTATGCTTTTTAAAGGTTGCATAATATCACCATAGAAGCTTATCAGAGGAGAAATCGAGCGATCGAGCAAGTGTTCAGCTACATTAAGTACCCTGAAAGCTTCAGCAAACATGATATTGACCGAAGCCTCCGTGTCTACCAGGATTCGTCGTACTTTAAAGTTGGCTATGTGAGCTTCCGCGATCAGTGGGTCGTTGTGAGGGTAGATGATACCTCTTTCTTCCTCAGGGTAGAAACATATTGGATCCTAGTTAGGCTTTTGATACTTGTCTCCCCTGATGTCTTCCACGTGAAACACTTGGTGGCCAGGCCTTAAAGCTCGTTCCCTGTTTTTCATGGCCCTATCGGAAGATTCAGATATGGGTGTGTCGCAGCTTATGAAATATATCACATTCACTTGGCGTTGGTTATGGTTATCCTTTGAAGGGTGAAGGAGGAATCGATCAATTTTTCCTTCACGTGCCAAAGCTTCAATATGATCACGAAGGGTGATACACTTCTCGCCGTCATGGCCGTTATGCTTGTGGTAGCAGCAAAACATACCCATGTTCTTCGTGGGCTTGTAACCCAACTGCCTCGGTATTGACTTCGGTATCAGGTGTGCTATACTGAGGTAAATGGCCACGCATGTGGCGTTCAAAGGCGTGTATGTCTCATATCTCGGGGTTGGGCCTATCCTGACACGTGTTTGGCCCACTGTGTTGACTGCTTGGGGGTGGGCATTATCGTGGCGATACCCTTGGTTATCGTGATAATGTCCCTTTCTTCTTTTACTAAAATGAGACTGGTGAGGATGGAAATCTTTCCTTTTGCCCTGAGATTGATATGTCTGTTGACTTGGCGAAGTATTAAGTAAGGTATGGGGAGTTACCGCTGCCGTTTGGAAGGTCGAGGTCTTCTCATTTGGTTGGATCTGGCTTCCACTTCCCACTTGCTGATAGGGGATAGTTATTGGGGGTTTCTCTTGGTATGTCCTTGCCTTGGTGGAGGCATGGTTATAAGCCTGCGCCATCACCTCAGAGTAAGTCTTCCAAGTGTTGGCATTGATCATGTACTTAAAGAAACAGTCACGTAGGCCTGCCGTGAAGGCTTTGAGGGCAGTCTTGTCGTCTGCCTTGGCACAACGAGAATACTCATGACTATAGCGGCCAACATACATACGTAATGACTCGTCTGGCTTCTGACGAATAATGTACAAGTCATCCGCAGAGTGCAAGCGATCGGTCTGGAAAATGTGTTGAGAAGCAAATAGTTTCCTCAATTCCTCAAATGAGTCTACAGTCTCAGGTGGAAGGCGGCAATACCAGTTTAGAGCTCCGCCAGAGAGGGTGGAGGGGAAGAGAAGACATCGCTCTTCGTCGGTATGCTTCCGGTATGCCATGGTGGACTCAAAGAGGTTAAAGTGTTCAATCGGGTTCTCCTTTCCAGTATAGAGTTGCAAGCCAAGCTTCTACTTTGTCTTTGCTTGGAGGGGGGTGTCGAGGATCCTCCTTGTAAGAGGGCCAGGCCTAGGTTGGTTCCAATTAGGTATCTCAGCTTGTCGTTCAGCCTTCAACTTGTTTACTTCCTTAAGGAGTAGTAAAACAAGAGGATCCTGAGTTGAGTCATGTACCAGTGGAGCTTTCTTTCATAAATCTCTATCTCCTCTTGGAAGTAGGAAGGTTTGATCAAGAGCATGTGATTTTTCCCTAGACTCGCCGTATTGACTTCTAAGGTATGTCTGTCGGAACATCTCTGAGTCCCTTATACCTTCGTGTTCTCTAGGACTTGTTGCCCCTTCCCTAAATTGGTAGCCGGCCTGGGACATATAAGGGGACTGAGTCTTTCAGAGACCCTTGGGTCATTGATCTTCGAGCTTACATGGACGGGATTGTCTCGACATTGCTTTAGGAAGTCTCAACAGTCGCGAAAAACGGCTTTCGATCCTTCCACTCCTTCTGTAAGGAGGTGTCTTTCTTCACTCCTGCTTCGGGTCGAAACAGCTGGGTTGAGAGAAGTCTCATGTTGGTCGCCATTTCGATGAGTAGCTCGTTCCTTAACAGAAATACCCATGTCGAGGGCAAATGACCCTCTGCGTTGGGGGGCACCCAGTTGATGGTTGACTTCCACATAGGTGATGAGCTCGTGTGTTTTAGTATATCTAGCCTCGTGGAGCATCTCGAAGACCTTCTCACACTGCTCTTGGAGGATCTCATTCTTCATCACTATCTTTTGTTCCTTCTTTCATTGCTTCACACCAGGTGCAAAAGGGGTGTCATTCTGTGTGTTGTGGCTTCCTTCACTCCCCATGTTGGAAAGGGATGCCTGGTCAAAAGAAAATGTACGAATGTTGGAAACTAGCTTAACAAAGCTGAAGAGAGTGGGAATAAGTGTCGTTCCCACAGACGGCGCCAAATGTTGATGCACAAAATCAGTGAGGACTTTGGTATAACAAAAAGTGTTAAGTTTGTGACCTTCGCTAGATTACTCCGGTCACTAGTGTGGATAAGTATGCAAATGGATAGGGACTGGGAAGCAAACATAAGATGTACGTGGTTCACCCAGATTAGCTACGTCCACGGAGTAGAAGAGTTCTCATTAATTGTGAAGGGTTTACACAAGTACATAGGTTCAAGCTCTCTTTTAGTGAGTACTAGTGAATGATTTAGTACAAATGACATTAGGTAATATTGTGGGAGAATGATCTTCTTTTATAGAAGAGAGTTTATAGCTTTGTTTTGACGTTGACACGTGTTGTGTTGTGATTGGCTTCTGATGTTGACACGTGTCGTGCTATGATTGGCTTCTGATGTCAACACGTGTCACGCTGTGATTGGCCTCTTGGTTGGAGGGAAACTCTTACGGGTTCTTGACGGTGTAACGTTGACTGGTGCTCAGTAGTTTCGGGATTGGTCAAGTATGGTACAAAGAAACTCAAAACTTTCTCAGTCAATCTCTTTTTTTTTTCTTTGTTGATTGTAATGTTTGCACTCTTAGCATCAAAGATGAATGTCTCCAGTTTAGTACAATCGTCTAGATCCAATTACTCCAAAGAAAGAAATTCAATGTAACTTCCTGAGCAATCTAGTGAGGTTTGGAAGATTTGTTCATATGCACCTTAAATGTTATAAACTTCTTCTTCAAAAAAAAAAAAAAAAAAAAGCACTACAAATGTCTCAAATCCCTTCGAATTCCTCAATTTTTAAAATTCTTTAAAATCAATTCTTAATTTTTATACACTATGAATATTATAAACTTCTTTAAAACCTTAATTAAATATACCCATATTTTAAAGAATGAATGAGGATCCTCTTCGGATCCTCTTTATGAGGATCCGCTCCGGAAGATCATCAAATCGTATCCGTTCATCATACATGCTGTTAGAAATTATTTTAAATTTTTATTTAAAATTAAACATGAAAAATACTTAACGAAAGCTAACCGCACGATGTACGATAAACTGATACGATTTAAGAATCCCAGGATCTTAACAAAAAGAATCCAAAGAGGATCCTCATTCTTTAAGAATTTTAATAAATCGGCTTAAAATCCTAACATTGTTGTAAAATCGACGGTGTGTGCAGTGGAATAAATAAACAAGACACAAAATTTACGAGGTTCCTCTACAGTCAGTGTGACTGGAGTACGTCCTCGGGTCAGCAGTGATGCTTTCATTATAATCTGAAATAATAAGAGTACAAAGATAAGTCTCTCTATTATCTCCTCTCCTCTTCCTCATCTTTTCTCTCTTCCTCTTCTCTCCTGTGAGTCCCTCCCTACTTATCTCCTTGTAATGCTCTATTTATAGAGCAAACATTATGAAAGCAAACAAAAAGTTCACTATTTAACTTGTGAACCTTTACTATATACGTGTGGGCAAACATACCCATTGGTTTACAACACTCCCCATTGGATGCCCACATAAGTCTTCAATTAACTTGTTAAAATCTTGATCTGTTTTGGATGCTCCCCCTGATGAGTATCTCCCCTTGATCTCAAAACATTTAGGCTGATCGTTAATCATTCTACTTCAGTCTCTCAGCAAAAAGAGTTACCAAAATAGGTGTTTTACTTATTGTTAACTTTCCACATGCTTGTTCTTGAACTGGGCTGGAGGGCCTTCTGCTAGACTTACCCCAAAGGTCTGAAATTACTCATTTTATCTGGAGCGAAATTTGATTCAAGGGTGGTGGACACTTGATTTTGAATCGGACTTGTGATTTCTTCAAGGACCTTCGAGGCTTGATCTTGAATGAAATTGGACCATGAGAAGCTTCACGTGGCAAGTGATCTTCGGTTTTGTCGAGGATGAATCAACACGTGTTTGTTGCGCTTGTCTCCACATGCTTCAATGTATCATTTTCACTTACCTTACTTGCTCCCCTTGCTTAAGTAGTATTTTCCCTGGTTTTTCCCCCATGCATGTGTGGCATATTCTCCTGCAGTATTTGCCCTCTGATGCAGGAGTAGAATGCAACCCTTGCATTTGGATGGTTCATCACTTCTTGGTGACTAGAAACCCAGCTCCAACAATAGTTGAAAATGACTACTCGAGAGCTAGGTAAGCAATCAGGAAAGGTTCCAGGCAATCAGATCCTTACTGGGAGTTTGAGTGGAGGTTCCGACATATTGCTTTCTTTATCCTTGTCTTTGCAGGTAAGAACAAGGACAAAGGAAATGATAGGGAGATTGCATGATATGAGATAATCTTACTCTCGTCCCTGAAGATATGAGATAATCTTGCTCTAGTGTGACTTGTTTGAAGAGGTATTCTCGGAGATGAAGAAAATTGAGTATTTTGATATGCTTTGTTGAAGATGCATTCTCGAAGATGAAGAAGAGTTAGGTATTCTTGCAGGTCTGCCTTGTTATGGATAACGGAGGTTGACATATATAGAGATTTCCCCAATAACAGGTAGTGGTGTGGATGTGGTTTTTTCATCCACACTTGTCGGCAACAGTGTTGTAGTTGGAATAGTAAGAATTACGCATTTTCAACTTTGTCAGAGATCTTTGACAAAGTTGCACGCGATATCAGAAAAAGCTAAGATTGCGTCTGAAAAATGCCAACAAACTTTATTCAGGAAAATCTAGCTTTTGAAATTCGGAGAGCGGTGCCTCTTCGATCTCTGAACGAGTGGCTCTGTTGCCTCTTCTTTTATAGAGACATCAATTGTTTTCAAGAGTATGCTCAGAAAGTTGCTGCCTGTAGAAATTTCCCCATTCTTGCACTTCTAAAATTTTATTTGACCTCTTTTTTCCTTCATCATTTTTTAAAATGACTTGCCCATCTAACATTCGCTTAGATTTGAGTTTTAGGAGTGATACAGACGAGCAACGTCAGGATAATATATGGCGTTTGTCCTTCTTATCTTCTAATGGTCATTTTACGGTTGGGGACTCTGTGATGAAGAATAACATGACCGCTACTGTGGTAGCTAGGAATCTTCTCACTCCAAAAGATAACATGATCCTTTCAAAACGGTGTGATGAGTCGGCCGTTTAAGACTCATTGGCTCTCAGTGTTTAGTGTGCTGGCTCTATTTCTAATATGGGCCAACGCCTACTTGCTCAAATTGGCCAAGTTGAATCATTGATGGCTGAGGTGGCAAGTTTTAAACAAGATATCAGAGGGTTCAAGCACGAGAATAGAGTGTTACACATGCTTGCAAATAATTACTCGACAAGCATGAAAAGAAAGCTCAACCACCTGCAAGAATCTGAAAGTTCGGATTCAAAGTGATCACCAGAGGTTCGTTGCTAGATTCCGAAAGCAACTGATGCCTTCCTCTTCTGGTGTTTTGCTAAGTACTGGGGTGCCACATGATCAATCTCCAGTGCATCCCCCTTCTGGGGTACTTCCGAGTACTGAGGCTTCACATGAGCAACATTTGTGAAGGCTCCATCATGTTTGTTTGTTTTAACTCATATGTATGTACATATCTGTAATTTCTCGGAGATATTAATAGATAAGCTTTTTTTCATTCAATGTATTGTGCCAAATACAATAAAGCATATACTTCACTAAGATGTAGTACTTCTAGACCAAATATTAATTTATCTTTACCCTCACGAAGATAAATGATCTTTCTTAGTGTCAACATCATTTGAGTATTCAACTCATAATCTTCAATCCATATGGTTCTTTTAATATTATAAACATCATGGATAAGATTCGTGTTGGTAGATTGTTCGATCTGCAGTTCGATACAATATTTCCTTCAACACTTCAGGAGTCCCAATTTAATATCATCAACTCTTCAGGAGTTCTAATTTAATGTCATTGACTCTTGCAAGAGATTTTAGTATGTTGCAACAATATCATAATGATAATACTCACTAAGGCAATTTATACCATCCATTGGTATTGAGTACATAATTTATGCTTCACCCTTCGGGGGCTTACTTCAAGCAATTTGAATCCTTCAAGGATTTTCTACACTTCATGACACATTTTCCTTTGGAATTTATACAGAGCAATTTGCTCCCATGTATACTTAAGGGATTTACTTATGGAGATATGATGTGTGTGACACAACCCTTCGTATATAATTCTCCATTCATATGAACTCGTTTACAAGAGTATAATTAGTAACCTTATGTCATATCATGTAAGTGTAATTCACTGTATTACAAATGCCCATATGTAACCCCCTTGGTTCAACATCTTTTGGCTATTTGTATTGTATTCAAGTATATAGGTCCATTTTTCCATGTTCTTACAAAATTGTAATGGAATTGCCTTTCTCCATTTTTGGCCAATAATTTTTCCTTTTTTGTCAACGGAAAAAGATTGAGACTCAATATCAACACAGCTCATTGATGATTTTGTAGCTACTTATAAAAACCAAAATTACCATTGGTTATCATCAATCCGTAATCCCATATTCTCATGTTCATGCGCATGCATAAAAGCTTTTCATTTCTTTGGATATCCATTGCCTCTTCAAAGACATTACACTATCTCTTCCAGGATAGTCATAATTTAGAGAATGCGAATCATAACCTCCTCTTAAGCGTTATAGAGCTTGGATTTTAATCTCCACTTCCGGGGAGTTGAGTCATTGGAACCTATATGTCTATCATGCTTCATGCGCGAGACATCAACATTCCCATATCCGCAGATTGTCGTATATCTATGCGGCGACTGTCATGCTTCTAGCATGCAACAGTTATGCTTCCGGAATGCAATAGTTTAGGAGTGCAATATTCTTCCTCTTTTGAATGAATGAACCTTTTGAGTCTAAGGGTCTGCCACGCTTCAGGTGTGCAACAGATAAATTATTTACTGCCATATTATTTTGTCCAACAGGGACATCAATTCTTGTAGACACATTTGCAGCAAGTATATATGATTTCATCACTTTCGTTGCATCATTCAATTATTCTTACTTCATTTTCATATTGATTGTTTCGTGAATCAAAATAAGACAAATTCTCTTTGTTCTTCTGGAACGGTCTTTTCTTATCATTCTTCTGGAATGATATTTTCTCATTGTTCTTCTGGAACAATGTTATTTTCTCCCCCTAATGGCAGGAAAACTGTCTTATCAAAATCATAGTCCGCAAATCATGCGGTAAATATATCCCCAGTTAAGGGTTCCAAATGTTGAATGATAGATGGTGGATTGAATTCAACATAAATTCCCAGTTTGTATTGATGCCTTATTTTAGTACGTTATGGCAGTCTTACAGGCACATAGATAACACAACTAAAAACTCGTAAATGTTAATGTTTGGCTGGTGCCCAAACACGAGTTGTACTGAGAAATATTGATGGTTGGCAACTGGTCTCAACCAAATTTAATAATGAATTATGTAAAATTACATGTCCCCATGTCAAAACTGGGAATTTCATTTTCATGAGCAGAGCGCGGGTAATCAATTTCATCCGCTTAATAAATGTTTCTGCTAAACCATTTTGAGTATGGACATAAGGAACTTCTGGTCCTTATTAAATAGTTTGTAGACTGAGATTCTTATGGCTTTTATTACAATTAAGTTGAGGCACTGTGGCACTTCAAACTTACAGTACTCATCAAGGAATTTCATGTCTTGATCTTCAGGATCAAGGGATTTCATGCCTAATCTTTTTATATGATGGAACTTCAGGTCCAATCATTTTATATGTTGAGGATCAAGAAACTGCAAGTTCTAATTTGATCAATGAACTTCAGGTCCTATATATACTCATTGTAACAAAAGATAGGTACAATGAATAAATTGCATTTAAGTAAATAAAGCTTGTGACAAGGGCTTTAATTCAGCACCATTCACATAAATCAAAACTTAAACCAACAGGCGGTAAAACCGTCCATGGTAAATAAATTGCTTTAAAGTAAATAAAGCTTGTGACAAGGGCTTTGATTCAGCACCATTCACATAAATATCAAAGCTTTAAAGTAAAGGGTAATAATTCTACCCACTGTAAATAAATTGTTTTAAATAAATAGAACTTGTGAAAAGATTTTAAGCCATCACCATTCACATAAATAAATAGTATCATAACCTTTTATTTTGCCACTTCCTTTTGTCCCTTTTATTTTTTAATTAATTTTTTTTCTTTCTGTCAGCACCAAGCTTCAAAACCTTTTCTTTTCTCACATGCTGCACAATTCCAAAAAAACAACTTTACCTTTTGTTTTCTTTCACATGGTGCAACATATCTTTTCAAGGCTTTGGTCCCATTTCCCTTTTTATTTTTGTTTTCACAGTTCTGAAGTCATTTTGGTTACTCAAGAAATAATAGTAACAATAAGTTCCAATTGGTGTTCCTCCTCCGTGAGTTTCGAAAAAGTCAAAACAGTTTCTATAAGTTTTGGAGTCAATAGTGTCTGCAACTTATGAGAAGATCAAACTATTAGATTTAGCTCAAATTTTAGTATGAAATGGATAAAAGGATACCGAACAACTTTCATGAAGAAACAATTTCGATTTGAGCTACAGAAATGGAGTTGTGGTACTCATAAGATGGTTGTCCAGTTTTCTGCGGAAATTGGAAACTGGTTTGGTATTTCAGACATCTGCGACGATCGCACCGTTAAAGTTTTCTGAAATTTAGATATGTTGTAGATACTGAGCGGACGAACAACTTTCAAGAAGAAAGTATTTCAATCCGAGGTCCGCAAGTTGGAGTTCCGAGGCTATTTACATGGTTGTCAAATGCTCTACGAATTTTGAGTCTGTACTCTTTTGCTTCTGTAAAGAATGATATACAGTCATGCAACAACATATATATATATATATATATATATATATATATATATATATATATATATATATATATATATTTGCTTCAGGAAAATCATTAGTACAAAGATTTTAAGATGAAATGAAAAAAAATTCTTATATGTGAGATTCTAGCTGAAGGAGGTGAACATGATTTGTGGCGCTATGCTTTCCACTGACATGAGAGCTTCTCGTGCTGATAACGTGTTGTAAAATCGACGGTGTGTGCAGTGGAATAAATAAACAAGACACAAAATTTATGAGGTTCCTCTACAGTCAATGTGACTGGAGTACGTCCTCAAGGCAGCATTGATGCTTTCATTATAATCTGAAATAATAAGAGTACAAAGATAACTCTCTCTTTTATCTGCTCTCCTCTTCCTCATCTTTTCTCTCTTCCTCTTCCTTTCTCTCTTTTATTTCTTTCTTTTCCTTCCTCGCTCTCCCGTGAGTCCCTCCCTACTTATCTCCTTGTAATGCTCTATTTGTAGAGCAAACATTATGAAAGCAAACAAAAAATTCACTATTTAACTTGTGAATCTTTACTATATACATGTGGGCAAACATACCTATTGTTTTACAACAAACATAAGTACCAAATGCCATCAAGAATCTATCGCTCCCCTTTGATTTCATTTTAAGCCAGACCAGAGAAGATGAACGGCCCATAACCTCAGACAGAAGAGGAACGTTTGGTTATATTCTGTTTTGTCGTTGGTTTCCCTCGGCTGCACCAGTCTCAGTACAACTCGGCAGCTCCTCCCTCTAGTCTACGCTGCCGGCATCCCGGCTCCACCCTCCACCCGCCTTCCGTCCTTCCTCCGGCAACTGTTAAGTCCTTATTCAGTTGTTCTTTTTCTTATTTTCCTTTTTCTTGTAAATTAATTTATAAGATTGTTTCTGAATTCTGATATTGTGATTTTAGATTTTTTTTAGGGATTTTAGGACTTCAATAAATGCCCAGTTTCTAATTTCACATAATTCCTAACTTTTAAGGGATTTAAAGGTTCAGTTGAGTAAACAGTAAAGATGGGAGTTTTGAATAATTTCACTTAAACGTCTAATTTCAAATTTGTGAAGCGCTCCGGCCGAATTGTGCTTCCTGACTGGACGACGTTGTGAGTACGGCCACATTCAAGGAGCTCGCAGCATATGAGCCTGATTCGTACTACATTAGATCTGCGTCCATGGCAAACGAAAATCTACTTGACGGGTGGTCTTGGTGTTGGTGTCTTCTGCAGGATCTATGGAGGGAGCAAGAGGAACTGAAGGGAAACAGCGAAGCATGCAACTCTTTTTGCTTTGCTTTTGCTTTTTTAACTAAGCTTCTTCTGGACACAACTGCCTAGTAGAAGAAAAAGTCGGGTTATAAAGCACTTGCAAAGTAGAAATTATGCTATGAAACGGATGTTTCTTGATCATCAAACAACAAAGACTAAAAAGATGATGAACGACTTTCTGAAAACAATTTTTATAATCTAAAACCTTGCTTGGTATTGAGCTTAGAAACATGCAAACATGTATGATTTGCTTTGAATTTCACTGAGACATTTTAACAAACATCATACCTGCACACTTTGAGCCCCGCAGAAAATGACATGAAGATCAATTCTCTTGTTGAGTGTCTAGTGCCCATATCTAAAATGTCAAAAACTAGTAAATTTGTGTTTGGTAGTAAAGTTTTTGTAATATAAATTTTAAGATGGTAACAATGGGGGTGGCGATGGTGTTTGCGGCTAGAGTGGCGTTGGTGGTGGTGATGGTGGCGTTGGTGGTGGGAGATGGTGGTGACTGGCATTGCCATATCTCCAAGGTGTCTAGATTATTCAATCTTCCCATAAAGAAAGAGAAATGCACGAATAATTTACCTTTTCTTCGAAAAGAAAATATTGTACGGCAGTCTCAAGATTCTTCTTCCATCCCTTCTCTTCAGTTTCTTTGTGTTTTGTAATACTTTCACTCTTACCATCAAATATGAATGCCCTCAGTTTAAGACAATCTTCTAGATGCAACAGCTTCAAAGACGGAAGTTCAATAAATATAATTTCCTGAGCAGAATCTAGCAGGAGATATTGCAGTTGTAGATGTTTTAGCTTGCAAAACCTGTTATCCATACTTACATCACTATATTCTTCGTTTGCTACAATCTCTTCCATTTTCTGAATTTGGATACCTCAAGATGTTTGAGTTGTACAAGACTTCTAGCCATGGAACAAGAATCTAAAACCGTAAAAGTTCCGTAAGCCCGGCAGTTTCATTCACCATAATGATTTCTTCGGCTTTTGTATATGTTGTTAGTTGTTTTTGAGTCCTTGCAGTTACAACAGAGGTGCTGCGGTTGGAGAGAAACCTATAAACTTTGGTAGATTCCACAACGTCAGAGATGGTAATTTTCAAAACTAACGAGGTTATAAAGAGATAGTGACTCCAAATTTGGAAAGATATAGCCAACAATCACCAACGTGGATGGTGTAGCTTTTCAACTTATCCGAGAACATGTATGTTTAATGCAGTTAGCTGAGACAAGTGCTTCGGCATCAGGAACATTATTTCTTCCATCGACCAGACCTTCCACCCTTCCATTGCTCAATGCTGTTTATTCCCGTTCTCTAGTCTTCTAGTCTTTTCAAGCTTGATGAAACATTAGGTGGAATCAGTACAATCTCAGAGCAACCACTCAAATCTAACCGTAGACGAGTCAGTTGCTCTGTTTCATCATGCAACTCTTTAACCTGGGAGTGGGCAAAGAATTTTCAAGTTTCTTAGCTCTCCAACTAGAACAATATCCCCCAACACGCACTGATCTAAGCACAATGTTTGAGGAATTGGTAGGTATTTAAGAGATGGAGATAATGATGGAAAATGAAGCACAGTTAAATCCAACACTTTGAGCTCTTTCATCTCTCCGCGATTCTTCTTCGCAAAGTCAAGCTGAAAATCTTTTTGGGTATGCATCTCATATACACATTTCGCTCTCTAGATGTCAAAAGTAAATTACAAGTCGGTGCCCGGCGAAGTCCCACAAGGTCCAAATGAATTCTTCCCAAAACATCATCTAAAATAACAAGTGTTCTCGTCTTTTATCCTGTCCCATAAACAATTTGCCCTTACCGCCATACTCTGAGATTCATCAGCGTGCATACCGAACTTTTCGGCAATTTGATTCTGAATTTTCTCCAGGTCTTCTTTTTCTTTGACATTCAGTATTATAACCACATCATCATATAACTTAACTTGTGCAGCTTGTCTGAAAACTTGTTTGGCATCAAATTAGAGGACAAATGAAGCATGTGTTCTTCAAGTGACTCCTTAGGTTCGAAGGTTGATTCTGTAGTGAATTACGAATCCCACTTAACGTCCAACTGGAAAAACTGGGTACTTGATTATTTTTCCGACGACCTTGGGAATAATTGAAGGTAAGTCGAAACTCCATGCCACTTTCAGTTTAGTAATATATCTGTTGAACATAAACGAAGCCAAAAACATGGAAAAAGATGTAGAAATTTATGCAACAAAATAAAATGAAAATTTGAAAGACAAGAATAAAATGTGATTGAAATTGAATAATGGAACAGAAGACATACCTTAGCTCGTGAGAGCGAGACTAACGGCAAAGTAAAAGCAAAGTGAAGGTGAATGACAACAGCAATTGCAAAGTTGAGTTGTGAAATGAAATTAGAGGACAAATGAAGACAAGTGAAATAAGTGGGGTTTACCGTATTAAAACAAAGTTGGATGAGTTGCTATTTAGTAATACGGTTTAGCTGTATTTTTCTTTATTTGTAAGCGAGAAGTCTTAGGTTCCAATTCATTCTTCCCACCTTTAGTTAAGCTCTTTATGGCCTGATATTGTGTTTATTGATGCTCAATATTCATCTCATTTCTGCACCTGGAGTCCAATGTGAGATAACTTGCATAAGAATCTTTTTTCTTCAAGCTCTCAAAATTACTCATTCCACACATTGTAGAAAGATGGTGATGGTCGAGCCTTAACAAAGGGAAGTTGCGCCTGTGAATTTTGGTTCTCTTTCGAAATAATTTTTTTTAGGGAGGTGGTAGAGATCGTACGGTCAAACGAACTGATTAAGGTATGGATGACGGGGATTTGATATGAGGAGGCAAGAAAGTGGCTTTCAAAATTGAAACATCAGTGGTGTATTTTGTGGAGATTATACCTATACTAAAACCGAGTTCAAAAACACCGTTCACCAACTGGAAAAGGACAAAAAACTGAGTTCAAAAACATTGAATGGACATAAAGGGTGCGTTTGGTACGCAGACGGGACGGGACGGGACGGAACGAAGGTGTAATTTTTGAAAAAGACCTGGGGTATATTTATCTTAAAATGGTAAAACATTGTGTTCCACAGACGTGGAACAAACCCGTTCCAGGGGGGGAGGTGGAACGCAAAAACACCCAAAATCTGTCCCGTGGAACAGCCCGTTCCACCCATTTTTGGCGCACCAAACGCGGGACGGAACGCCTCGTCCCGTTCCGTCCCGTCCCGTCCCGTCCCGTCCCACGTACCAAACGCACCCAAAAGGCCCCTAAGTTGCTCTCCATTTCTTTTTTGGGTTAATTACACAAACACTCCCTGATATTGATTTAGTTTTCACAAAACCCATCACTTTTGAGACATTACACAAATACCCCTCACGTTTTAGTGCCCTTTCATATAACCCCTTGAGTCAAAATTTGGCTTATGAATTTATGATTTACCCTTATTAATTACTTGAAACTAATAAAAGAACTTCATTATTATATAAAAAAAGTTATAAAACATTAAACATTTAAAAAACAAGAAGAAAACCATGTGGACAAAACAAATTAAGAAAAAAAATTAATTATTACTTTGAAAATAATATTTTACTAAAAAAGAAGTTGTTCATGTTCTTCTTTCCCTCCCACCCGATCAAGCAACCACCTCCATCTCCATGTCCTCATTCTTCTTCCATCACCACCACCCATTCAAACTTTCAACAAACCAAAAAACGATCATTCTCTAATAAAATAATAATTTAGTAATCAAGATCATATCCCTTCTATTTGATTCCGCACTAAATTAGGAATTAAAAAAAATCATAGAAGCCGCGGAGAAGGGTCTATGGAAGCGGGGGAAGTCGGGGGAGTGGATGACTTTGGAGGCTGATTGAAAATGGAAGGGAGGGGAGATTTGGGGGATTGAGAGGGGTTGAGAGACGGGGGAGATTTGTCCACATGGTCTTCTTCTTCTTCTTGTTTTTTTTTTTTTTTTTTTTTAAGTATTTAATGTTGAGAGCTGCAATAAAATGTTATTTTCCCACCTTCTATTATTCCTAAAATAATCTTATATATATAATTAGAGATAAACTTCTCTTAAAAAAAAAAAGAATATAAACAAATAATATTACTCTCTTCTAAAAGCCAAAAAAAAAAAAAAAAAACAGTTTAGTTTCCAAATTCCAATTGGGGTGAGAATGAAGAATTCTAGGTTTTCATTCTTTGCTTTTCCCATTTTATTTTCTTTTTCATATGCATTTTCCATTTTTTCCACATATGTTGGAGATGACTAGCGGTCGTCACCGTAATGCAGCAGCACCAGCAAAAGATTGTGACGCCGTTGGTGGAACCTCCCCCGCCCTCACTATTGCCTCGCTGGACCCTCCCTCCGCTCTATGTGGGAATTGTTTTCCGTAAACAAATTTACCCTAACCTAATGAAAATGAATCCGAGGAATTGTCATAGGAAAACGTGAAACAAATTACACCCTAACCTAATGCAAATTCAAATAAAAAGTCACAGAGCTATGCTTCAATTGTACGATGTCGACAAATCAAGATAACTCACATAAAATTATCTTTTATCTCTTCGACGGAAACATAATCATCTACTTCTTCCATAGAAACGTCATCTTCTAAGTTCATTCTTTTTGCTTTCTCTAAGTGATTTTGTTTTCTTTGAATGAAAGCAGATGGGAAGGATGAGTTAGGGTTTAAGAAAGACAAATTTTATAAACATAGCGTGAAAGTTATCATGCCCAAATTTTTTTTTTAATAAAAAAAAAAGTAATGCAAAAGGGGGTAACTATGTGACAACCCGTCCCTAGTTCTAGAATTTTATAAATTTTAAAGGTGTGAATTTACGAAAATGCCCTGAGAGGCGAGGGTATTGACTTACGTTGACCAACGTACAATGAGACGTATGAAATATTCCTTTAGCGTATTTATGTAGTACTCGACAATACGGCCACGTAGATGCAAGTAAAAGCAGATTGGGGGATTGATATTATCATTTATTATTTTATACTTTTTTAAGTACCATTACATTATTTTAAGAGTAACTTTGGTAAGAATTGAGGGAAGAAGAAGAGAAAGAAGAAGGGGGAACGGGAGAGAGCAGAAAGAAGGGCTGCTGCCCAATCAGAGGAGAGGAAGAGAAGAGACTAACCAACCAGAGAGAAGAGAAAGGAAGGAAAGGAGGGAAGGTGAGAAGGAGGGAGAAATCGGGTCTCCTCCTTGACCCGTGCGACCCGGCCGAGTATCAAGGCCAAATCCGTGCATTTGCCGGCCAATTCCCACTGAATTGTGTTGAATCACTTCCTGGAAATACTACCCTAACCCTCTCCTTTTCCATTTTCATCCCAAAATTAGAAGAATTTGGTGGTATTTTGAAGGAAAAACCGACGGTGGGCTGTGTGGGTGTATGACGACAATCCGTAAAAATTGAAGCTAACCCAACCAATTACCACCACCCGTAGACTCCCCTCAACCTCAGGAACAAATCCCAAAAACTTGTGGAGGCGTCGGAGTGAGCATGGAGGTTGAATCGAAGCACACCTTATTTAGGGTTTCCGACGGATTTATGTAAAATTGAGGTGTTTCTCGGCCAAATTGGCCTTGGTCACAGGTATGAAACTTACTCTACTCATTGAGATCTTCATTTCTATAAATTTTGGTAATTTTTGAAAATAGTTGGATTTTCCGGTGAATTGGGGCGGCCGACCGCCACCCACAGCGGCGCGTGGCCAAGGGACCGTCGATGCTACTCTTAGGTTAAATTAGATGCCTTGAGTTCAGTTTTGGTAATTGTATAACGTAGGTTGATCGTTTGAACCTAAATCCCTTATGATACACTACTTGGTAAAATGTGAATCGACGATCCGACCTTTGGATCGTCACCAAACTTTAATACATTATAGTACATAATATTTAAGGACCATAGAAACTTACAGATCAAGAATCTGATGTACGGATCTTCCCAAATTGGATTTGTAAGTTCATAAAATAAAATGTTGACCGACACTTGGTTTTTGGCAATTGACGGAGATTCGACCGTTAGATCTAATGAAATTTTAGGATGTTGTTCTAGAAGCATAATGTGTATCTTTGGAAGTAATGGATCGGAAATCAGTGCTGTAGATTTTCCGGATCGAATCTTAAGGGTGTGTTTTATGTAAATTATGTATTCTATCGAAAAGAATTCTGAGATGTGATTTGATAATTATTCTATAAGCCGATCGTTCGTGACTCCTCTATGGGTGTGCTAGGGAGTTGTAGCGTAAACTCCAGGTGAGTGAGTCTTTTCCTTTCTATCGTGTATATATATATATATATATATATGATTGATAATTCCATAAACGTTTATAAATTGATTATTGCTTACAATTACTGTGAATGTTTTGAAGTAATTATTATGAACTACAAATGTCTTGATCCCTATTTAGGGTACGTAGACAGTCTAATGAGATGTTAGATGCATCCATTCAATAAATGAGACTAAATAATTGAGACAATAGCCTTGTTTAGGGAATTAAGTAATGTGAGGGACATTGGTGGAAAATGTGAGATTTAACCTTATGAATTAGTGGTTAAATGTTAGTCATAAATCAATATGTGAAGAATCAAGAATTTGAAGTACAGAAACGTAATTAATGATAGTTAATTAAACTAGTGTCTAGTTGGGCTTATCACCGATAATTATTCCCGAAAATAAATAGTTAGGGCGTTACAGCTTATGCATTTTTATGCCATTATATATATATATATATATATATATATATATATATATATATATATATATATGTATGTATATAATTGAAAATACTATAACATGTTTGAGTATTAGATTGCATCATGGTTTATCTATATGTATATTACCTGCACATAATTATTGTGAACGCTTGAAGTACAAAGGTGAACACAGGACACCTGAAACGCCCCGGCCCCGAAATAATAATTTTCAGGAATTAATTTTGTTGATAGGCCCAAATTAAAATCATAGTTAATTTATTTTCATTAATCATATTCCTCTAAGTCAATAATTCAAATCCTTACAAGTTATCCATATTTTCTTAAATGTCAAAAACATAACCTTAAATTAACAATTGAATTCATTATCATTAATCATCATTCTCCAAATAATTTCCTTCATCCCACGGGTAATTCATAACCATTATTCATTTACCAAAACATACAATTTAACTTCGTTAGAACCATTTCCTTCTCTTAGGCCAAAATTCCATTTTAATATTAATTCTCGATTATTTAATCTCACTCATTTTATGGTTGCATCTAACGTCCTTGTTAGACTGCCTATGTACCCTAAACAGGGATCAAGCCATTCGTAGTTCGCCAATTCAAATTTAATTAAATTTCAACATTTCTACAAATAACTAATAATCACTATCTAGCTTCAAACAAGTGTATCACACCAAGTGCTTACAAACTTTGGTTTCAGAACATCAAAATTAGCTTAAAAATACGATGTCGACTCATTGGCCACGCGCCGCCTATGGCGGTCGGCTACCCCGAATTGTCGAAAAATATCAATGCGTGGAGCAAGTTTCATACCTGTGGCCAAGTCCAATTTGGCCGGGAAACACCTCAATTGGCCACGAACCGCGCGGAAACCCTTGTTTTTTTCGGTGTTCTTGATTCATCTTCAACACAACTAGAGAATCTCTAGTACAATTTGGTCGGAGTTGTGTTGAAGTCGAATCAAGAACACCAAAAAAAAACAAGGGTTTCCGGCGGTTCGTGGCCAATTTGAGGTGTTTCCCGGCCAAATTGGACTTGGCCGCAGGTATGAAACTAAGTGTAGTGGTGGTGGTTATTGTCCAAGTTAGCTTCTGATTTGGTGAATATTCACCCAAACCGTCGCACCTCCGTGGGATTCTTCGTAAAATCGAACCTCATTTCATATGTTTTAGGGTGAACTTGGGAGGGGGATCGATTGGCCTTGAGGTAAAGGTCATTTTGACACCAACCCTGATGTCAACGATCGCCAGAGCGGGGAGATAGCACTGGGTCGGGTCGGTGGTTTCATTGGATCCGGTTTGGTCAGCTCCTCCCTTTCTATATATATATATTTTTTTTCTTTTTCTTTTTCTCCCCCTCCCCTTCTCCTCCCACTACAACCCTCATTTCTCTCCTTTTCTTTATTCCCTCACCAACCACAATATGACACGTGGCACCCTCACAGCTGCTCCAACAATTCTGAAGCCTTCTAGATTCAGGGGAAATTGACAATTTTGCCCCTTACCTTTGTTCGTTTCTATTTCACTCGTTATAACTCCGCTTCACGCACGGTTTGCGCCTACGCGTTCGAGAGACAGGGCTCTATTCAAAAATATAATTTGTGACCTCGAAAGGTCTACGGATTTTAAATAGTTAATTTTCAAACTTTAAACCTCGTAACTTAACTCACATCATAAATTCTCGAAAAATCATATAAAAGCTCAATAATACAAATACGTTAATTATAATAATTTCCCAATTCTATTTCTATAACCATAAATTGATTTATTTTCAATTTTCTCCACGTATTTACAATTATGAATATCTAATTCATATATTTAAATTTTCAGGGTATTACATTCACCCCCCCCCCCCGTTAAAATAAATCTTGTCCCCGAGATTCCAACCATCGAATTACAAAAGAAATTTGAACCATTCCCACCATTCCTTTAATGGTGAATCAGTCTACAATTTTATTCAAGCTTTATAAATAAATAATTGGGTAAAGTACAAAAAACTACCTCAACTATTGGTCTCACGACACTTTCATACCTCTTCTTTTTAAAATGACAATGTCATACCTCATCTTACGAATTTGTGTCAATGTCATTACACCGTCAGTTTTTTTGTTATTTTCTCTGTTAAGTGCTGACTCGCTTAAATAAATTAATAAAATATTAAAAAATTAATTAAATATAATATTTTAAAATATAAAAAAAAAAAATTTAAATGGCCTAAGGTGCGAGCCTGCCCTTTCCTCCACCCGCACCAACCTTCTTCTTCTCTTCGACATCCATCAAACCCAGAAACCTTCCTCCACCCGTCCCCCAAACCTTCCCCAACCCACATCCATCCCCCACATTTTCCCTTCCCCTACCTCTTCCCGTTCCTTTCGAACGCAAACCCTAACCCTAATTCCCCATTTTCAAACAGAAGCCCTCGACCCTATCACTCTGATTCTCTCACAGAACCCTAACCCATATCAGCATCCAGTTCCCCTGAGGTTCGCCACCGAGAGCTACTCCATAGAGAGAGGACTTAGATATAAAGCCTACGCGGAACTCAAGGAATCATGGCTAAGGAGGAAGTACATGAGCCCAGAGAAGTCCAAAGAACCTGAATCGAAATTGACCCTATGGAAGAAACAAGTCAAATTTCAGACCCATCTGACCGATTCATGAAAAGGGTCTTCCGTTCTTGCTCAATCGATGCCTGATTTCTCAACCGTGTTGCGGAAAGAGAACCACAACCCATCGTCGAGGCTTCTGTCAATGCAGGAGATAACTCTGCCAGCGAAGAGTTAAGCGAAAGAGGAGGACGGGGTTTTGTCGAATTCAAGGGGGAGTAAATCAGCGATCGCGTGAGAAAAGAGGTACAACCCACCCTCTCTCTCTCATCTCTTTCTCACCTTTCTCCTCTCTCGCCGAACATTTGCATCCCCAAAACCCAGAAACCCTTCCTATCATTCCCACCCGTCCCTCTCAACCTTCATCCACCATCATCTCTCTTTCCTTAGTGGCCCGAAAATTGACGAAACGTTGACACTTTTTCTCCCCAATGCCATGAACTCCCTATCCTCCCCCACGAAGCTATTATGCGTCCTACCGTCGGTAATTCCGAAGCTTGGATTCTCCGCCATCAAAACCCTGTCGTCATCCTCGTCGAGCTCGAGATGAAGCATCTGCTCGCTACCCGCCACATCAATATCCGGCGATGTCCATGCCTGAGTGGTACACACTCATCTGGGAGCAGAATCTGACGATGTCCGACTCACTCATCGGCGACTCGGCGTTCTCGAACGAGTCGAAGATTTTTCGATCGTCGCGGTTCAAAATGAGTAGGGTGCAGGAAGAGCTGCAGGTAGCCCAGATAGAGAGAGAAGAGAAAGAGAGAAAGAGAAAGAGAAAGAGAAAGAGTGACGAGAGAAATGAGGGAGAAGGTGGTAGAGGAAGGTTGGGGGGACGGGTGGGGAAGGTTAGGGTTTTCTGTTTGAAAATGGGGAATTAGGGTTAGGGTTTGGGTTCAAAAGGGTCAAGAAGAGTTAGGGGAAGGGAATAGGTGGGGGATGGGGGTGGGTTGGGGAAGGTTGGGGGGATGGGGAAGAGTTTGGGGGTTGTCGAAGAGAAGAAGAAGGTTGGTGCGGGTGGAGGAAATGGAAGGCCCGCACCTCTAGGCCATTTTAATTTGTTTTGTTTTTTTTTATTCTTAATTTTTTAATTTTTTAATATTTAATTATTTTTTTTATCCAGTAGGATTAGTGAGTGGGCCCCGTCTCTAGCCACGTCAGCACTTAACAGAGAAATTAATAGAAAAACTGACGAAGGTCTGACATTGTCACAAATTCGTAAGTTGAGGTATGACATTGTCATTTTAAAAAGATAAGGTATGAAAGTGTCGTGAGACCAATAGTTGAGGTAGTTTTTTGTACTTTACCCTAAATAATTTAACGAAATAACAATCTATTAATCAAACATTTGCCTTCATTTCAGTACCTACTTTTCTAGCCTTGTCAGCACCTGTCACACGCACACTCAGCTTTGCAGAAATTATGGGCATTCTGTCGAAGACTTCTGGTGAAGTAGAAAGCACATCAATCTTACTGTTCAATCACCCACTTCCCACACGCAACAATAGCTCATGGGTACCACAGATAACTTTGCCAAAGTTCTCTGCCAAAGTTCAGCACGTGAAGCTTGCAGCTCCCACTACATCGCTCTGACCAAGAAAGGTAAAAGAATAGCAAAGAAACAGCACTAACAAAGTTTAGACACATAAATTTTGAAGGTCTAGCTACCATATTATTACCTACAAGGGTAAAGGAACAGTACCACTATTGGATAATTGGAAAGTCCATGTGTGTCAACCTCTGTGCTTCGTGGTAAGGTAGACTAGCAAACATGCCCAACCTTTACTCACATTCGAGAAAACACTCCCAACAAGATTGCTTGCTCCAAAATCGAAGAGGCACCGTCCTCCAAATCTCGAGAGCCAGACTCCCAACATGACTACTTTCTCAAAATCGAAGAGAGGGTAAAGGAACAGTACCATTGCTGGATAATTGGAAAGTCCCTGTGTGTCAACCTTTGTGCTTCGTGGCAAGGTAGACTAGCAAACATGCCCAACCTTTACTCACATTCGAGACAACACTCCCAACAAGATTGCTTGCTCCAAAATCGAAGAGGCACCGCCCTCCGAATCTCGAGAGCCAGACTCCCAACATGATTACTTCCTCAAAAATCGAAGAGACACTGCTCTCTGAATCTCGAGAGCCAGACCCCCAGCATGATTGCTTTCTCAAAAATCGAAGAGGCATCGTTCTCCGAATCTCGAGAGCCAGATACCACAGACCACTTTTTCAAAGTGCTCTGACAGAGTTAAAACATGTGAAACTGGCAGCTCCCACTACCGTGCTATGACCAAGCAGGGTAAAGGAATAGCATTACTACTTGTTGTTAGGGAGACTCATATATATGTCGACCTCCATCCCCAACGGACAGGCAGACCTGCAAAAATGCTCAACCCTTCATCATATCTGAGAGGGCACTCCCAACGAAGCCTTTCGAAATATTCAGCTTTCTTTCCCCCCGATAATACCTCTGCAAACAAGCTTTACTAGAGCAAGAATATCTCATATCATCAGGGTTAAAAGCAAGAGTATCTCATATCATGCTTTTTCCCTGTCTTTTCCTTTGGCCTTGTTTTTACCTGCAAGACAAGGAGAAAGAGAGCAATCAGTCAGCACTTGGAATCAAGCTTCCAGCCAGGAACTGATTGCCTGGAACCCCGTACCTGATTACTTACCTGGCATTGCTCTCGAGTACTCATCTTCAACATCTTATGTTTCCAGGGAAGATTCCGCATCTGCTTGAGGAACAGATAGGGCAAGTGCGAAGGATACAAGGAAGCATGTGGAGACAAGCGTAACAGCACACGTGCCGATACATCCATTACTCTGTCAAAAGCAAAAGTATCCCATATCAGCAGGGTGGAACGTACTTTAGATTTGATGGACTTGTTTTGACCCTCAAATTCTTCAGTCGGCCTTATACTCTGGAGGAAACCAGAAAACCCTCCAGCTCAGTTCAAGAATAAGCCTGTGGAAAGTTACTTCTTCAAAAGCAAAAGTATCTCATATCATCTCTTCTCATTTTTCTTCTCTTTATCCTTCATGCTGCTGCAAGATGGGGAGAAGGTGAACAATTAGTCGGAGCTCTGATTGCTTACCTTGTCTGTCACATCTTTCAGCAGACCCCCTAGCTCGGCGACTTGGGGGACTCCTACTACATGGTTTGTATCGCGCTTGACCAAGCCTGAAACTACAAGTAAGCTTCAAGTGAAATTGATACATTACCTTGTGCATCTCCACCAGTTAAAAGATACCACCCCTGGATGGAGGAAGAGTACTTCCAGAGAAGATGCCACATCTACCTATGAGACAGATAAGGCAAGTCAAGACGACACCACACTCCGATACTTAGAAGTTTCGTGATTACGAGATCATTCTCCCATAAATAATTTTCCTAATGTCATTTGTACTAAATCATTCACTTGTGTACTCACTAAAGAAGAGCTTGAACCTATGTACTTGTGTAAACCCTTCACAATTAATGAGAACTCTTCTATTCCGTGGACGTAGCCAATCTGGGTGAACCACGTACATCTTGTGTTTGCTTTCCTATCTCTATCCATTTATATACTTATCCACACTAATGACCGGAGCAATCTAGCGAAGATCACAAAAAAGCGACCGTTTTCGCTACCTAGGATCTATCTTGCAAGAGAACGGAGAATTAGATGGAGATCTCAACCATAGAATACAAGCTGGATGGATGAAGTGTAAGAGTGCATCCGGCGTGTTGTGTGACCGTCGTAGGCCACTGAAGCTCAAGGGAAAATTTTATAGGACGGCAATAAGGCCAGCGATGTTTGTATGGCACAGAATGTTGGGCGGTGAAGCATCAACACGTACACAAAATGGGTGTAGCGGAGATGAGGATGCTTCGTGGGATGTGTGGGCACACGAGAAAGGATAAGATTGGGAATGAGGATATCCGAGGTAAAGTAGGAGTAGCCGAAATTGTAGGAAAGATAAGAGAAAATCGGCTCCGGTGATTTGGACATGTGCAAAGAAGGCCGACTGACGTTCCGGTTCGAAGATGTGATTACGGGACAGAGGTTCAGGGCCGAAGGGGTAGAGGAAGACCTAGGAAAACTTTGGAATAGACTCTAAGAAAAGACTTAGAGTACTTGGATCTAACGGAGGACATGACACAAAACCGAGCGCAATGACGTTCTAGGATTCATATAGCCGACCCCACTTAGTGGGAAAAGGCTTTGTTGTTGTTGTTGTTGTATATTTTTTTCCTATAACTTCCTAAGCCATTATACAACATTATATAACTTCTATTTCACTTAGCACTTGGATTTGAATTTAAGTTGTAGTTTTTAAATAATAAATTATGTTTGGCCCTATAGCTCTTTGACTCTCGGTTAGAAACGGTTTTTTGTGACATGGCTAAAACGAGCCCTCTGGCCCTCTGTTAGAGACGGAGGCAAATATGACCATGTTCATTAAAATATTAATATATTGAAAGATATTGGAGGGCTAAAACGAGCCTCTGCTCAGCTATGGGTTGGAAATGGCCTAAACGGCGCTACTTTGCCGGCCGGCCTTAGTCAGCCGAAAAGCAAAGAAGATCACGTTCAAACTCAATTCCCTTGACTCGCTGCGAGCTCTGAGGCACCTCAACGCTTCCCAATCCGCCGGCGTCAGAGCGCTCACCACCTGTTCGTCATTAATCCTCAAACAGTCTAACCCACTTCTCTCTCCCTCTCCATCGCCGTCTGCCTTCGCACCGTCGCACAATCTGCATGTCGTTCGAACTTCTAGAACAGCCGCGATCTCAGGTAATTTACCCTTTTGTGTGTATTGGGTTGGTGGGTTATTGGTAAAATCTGAATTGACTTGCATATTTGGTTTGGATTTTTCGTGTTTGTGGTTGTTGAAATTATGGTTTGTTTTTGGGATTTTATGGATTTTATGTGAAGTCAGTGGTGAAATTTGGATTCCAGTGAAGTCGGTCGTGAAATCCCTGGAATACCAAAACCGAAAAACCTCGAGATCGTTCAAGTTCTACTGCCGTTATGCAGGTAAAGCTTCAATTTCCATTTAAAATTTTCCCCGTTGAGGTAAACTCTCTGCCAAAAACTTCTAATTCATCCTTTATTTCTTTTTTCATCTGGGAATTTTTTTTATGGATTTATATATATATTTTACTGTTGAATTCGAACTCGAATCTGAATTACGGATTCAGAAAAAACAAATTGAAGAATTTTTTATTTGCGTGTATGTCGGTCCTGTCACCGCATGATTTGATAATCCGACCGCGAAGCTAATCATTTCTGTTTGTTTTTGGGGTTGCAGACCTGGACTGTCGAAGGGAGATGATGAAAAGCAACTGCAGACCTGGACTGTCGAAGGGAGATGATGAAAAGCAACTGCAGGAAAGCAGCAATGGAGACCCGGCAGCAGCATATTCAAGTCTATCTGGGTAATGTCATGGCCTTCGACCCTCATCACAGCTTCCCTTCCATCCCCTTCTCTAAGTTATTTTTCTCTACTTATTCAATATATCTCTATTTTCTGGTAATATTTTTGTATACTTCTGGGCCTTTTGAAATGATTGCTTTTGAGAAATTAATTGAATTTTACGTTTGGAAATTAGGATTTTATTTGGATTAATCCCATCAGTAAAGTGGCAGTCTTTAAGTGAAATAGTGAATTTTTCGCACTATGCTGATGGGTTTTTGTTCACTGGGTGAAATTCTGATTTGTTTTTTCATGGTATTTAGGGAGGAATTAATGAAGGAATGTATAACGAAAGGGACCGAGTTGGTTTAAGCTATTGCGAATAGTCTTTTCAACTCACATTCAATTGAAGACATAGACAGTCCCATTGTGCAGTTGTTCGCTTCCTGAAACTAAACTGCCAAGATAGAAGCATCTAAGTCATTCCTCTTAGTTTACGATTCTCCAACGATGTTTTTTGGTAGGTTAGATCATGTATATGAGCATTTGATAGTGAATATTTGTGTGGTGCTTCACAATTGAAAATAAGTGGAATGGTAGTTTCAGGTAACTATCGAGATTTTTGTTGATCCCCTTTTGTTGTGCTGCCAATTTATGGTTCCTATCATATGGTTGACTAAAATGTTAGTGCATGCAAAAAGGCTGTTGATGATGCTGGTTTTTTTCTGTAACCGATTTCAGAGTTGCTATTGTATTCTTCGCATAATCGTCTGACTGCCAATGGCATATTCTTTTGTTTTCTACAGCTGCCAGTGCCTAAACCTCCAACAAAATGGGAAACTTTTGCCATAACAAAAGGTAAATCATTACTGATACTATAGGAGTCGAACAGTACCTTTCTTCCGTTTCTTTTTTCTTTCTTCCCCCCTTTAAGGCTCTGTTTTGGTTTCTCATATGTGGACATTTGGGGATTGAGAAATGTAGTTGGATTTAAGATTTTGAGAAATTGGAATATTCTCTAGGAAAATGACAAAATTTGGGGTTGGACCTGTCAAGTTGTTGTAAGAAAAGTCATAGGTATCCACACTCACCATTTTTATAATTGTTGTAGGGATTTCCCCTGAGAGATGGTTGTGTGAGACATTGAGAACCTATAAATTTGTGAGCTGTTCCATTTCTGAAGGTATCACTCCGGAGAGAGAATTGCTGCTAAGGTCCAAGTTGCAACTCAGGTGTAAGTTACCAATCTGTGCCAGTATTTCCCCACTCAAGTGGTTCTGGTTCAAGTTTAGAAGCTGCTGTTTTGTCATTTGTCCGAGCTCAGGTGGGATTAGGCCTGAAATTTTATTTCAACCCATACGCATATATGTGATGCTTATGCATTTTCCCCACTGTGGTGAGAGTGTACCAACAAACTGGTTCTCATTAAGAGTAATGAATTCAAGACTGGGATGCACACCAAATGCATTTATAATGTTCCCGGTAAATTGGTTCCCATCAAACAGGACTCTAGACAATGCCAAACAATTCCTCAAGCACTCGGCAAATACCCTGTTAGATTGTTATTGTTCACTTTGAAACTTGCAAAGCGAATCTGCTACACAACTCCGGTGACAGTTACAAAACCAAGCTCGAAAGCAATAGAAGACTGAGGAATTCTTACCAAGGTCAAGGTAATGAAGCTTCCTGAGTTCGCCTATTTCAATGGAATTTTCCCTTCCAAGGGAATTTTGAGATAGGTCAATATGTTGCAGTCCAGACATTAAACCAATATCTTAAGGAATTTGGCCACTAACGTGTATTTGTCCTTGGTAGACTTTGAAAATTCTCATTTTTTTGTTCTTGGTTATTTTCCCCATAATCTGTTTTTGACCTGTTTGTACTTTTGGTTCAAGTCTTGTCTCTTTATTGTGTTGTTTGTTGTCGTCTGTGAGGATGGTTTTTTTATTGTTTGCGTGATGTTTTGCAGGATTCGTAGATAAGAGATTTGGTATGCGCTGCCATGCATGTAACTGTGTAAATATTACTCTCTTCGTTTCATTTAAAATGGTACATCGATTATTTATGTTGATTGTTGTCATAGAGCCCAAGAAATCTCTCTGTTTTTGCCATGGCTGCTGAGGGTATTTTTCTCCACATATTTTTAGTCTTTCTTTTGTTTATCTGCGGCTTTCATGCTGAATTATTGCTCTTTGAATTGTTTTGAGAATAACTAATTGCTCAAATTGTTCAAATTTTGTAATTCAGTGACCTTTTCTTATTTGAAACGAATGGAATTGAATATTTATAACCAAAATAATTGATTTTTCTAATTGCCCAAATTGTTCAAATTAGGTAATTTAGTATGCTTTTATGTGCATTTCTGGTTTGGTTCTTATTTGAAATGAATTGAATCGAATTGAATATTCAGTAAGCTTTTTATGTGCATTTCTGGTTTAGTCCACAATATTTATAATCCGTTAAGACTCTCCCGTGGCAACGTGCGGGCTAAAATTACTAGTCCTCTCTAAATTCTTGTTAGGAGCTCAGTGGAGATGTTCTTAAGTAGATTGGAAATGATATTTTCATGCATCACAAGAAGTAAAATACAAGAAAAAAAGAGGCAAAACATGGGAAGAAATAAAATGAGTATTTCATTAAACCAATTCACGGATAAAGAGCCCCAGAATCATTTAAACCAATTTAAGCCTACATTTTATGAATGAAATATACAAACATACACACGTCCAGATTTTTAACAATCCCCACACAAATAAGAAGAGCACTCCAGTATAAACCAGCTTCAGAGACACATGCACTGTAATGCATGATGCACACAAGCACCACTTGTAATGCATCAATGTTTACAGAAATTGCACAAGCATTATTTCCCAAACACCAAGACCGAAAATGTAGCAAACAAAGCTCCAAATACAAATCACACTTTTACGACGAAACACATAAGTCAATACAAGCATAACATGACATGGAACATGCATTAGTTCCATCCCAATTTCCATTGAGGCCGCAGCTTGCAGGCTTATATCAAACAAGATGAGATCGGCCAGGGAACCAAGGCTGGGCACAGACCATTGAGGGGAGAACAGAATAGTTAGAGCAATTAACAAGAAAAATTAGAAATAAGTATACTTAAAGTAGCAACCACAATAACACCAAAGCCAAGATAGCGGATCTCCAATGCGTATTTCCTGACTCCCAAGTAGCAAAGGTTTTCTCCATCTAAAAATTTGAACACACCAATATGATTTGCGTGGAATGTGTAGTGTGGTCCAACTGATCAGAGTGCCTTCCAGTCTGCTCTCCAGGCTGATATTTCTTCCTTTAAAAGGAAGAACAAAAGGAAGAGGAAAATAACACACAAACACGCAATCGCACACAATCGGAAAACCTTAACACGCCAGCCAAAATATGAGGATTCCTTTTTGGCAGAGAGTCTTGCAATTGTAACATCTACATTTGAATCGGCAATCATCAACTGGTCCTGTAGAAATCTATATTTAGTTGAACATTACAAATAAACACAAACTGTTCAATATGAAATCTGACTGAACAACTATGAATATAATGAATAAATCAGACTTTTAAATTTGACGGTTCAAGGTTCAGAAAAAAAGCTGAAAAATTGGAGAGTGAAATAAATAGATGTGTACTTAGTGAACGAAGTACTTACAGTTTGATCATTTTCCTTTGAATCACTTGGCATCCGTACATCATCAGTTTCCTCTGCTATTTGTTGTCTTTCTGGTCTTGGATCACTTTGGAGTAACCCATCAGGAGAAATCTTTAACTCAATCAGCTGACACTTCTTGACAATCAAATTCTTGGACTGTAAAGATGGGACCTTGAAAATGCAATTTCCAGTGCAAAATCCTTGCAGACTTGGTAGATCACAAAGTTTCAAATCTCGCAAGCAACTGAAAGTAATCTCATTTTCTGCATCATCTCCGTTGCTTGCCACTATTTCTACCATTCTTTCACAGTAACCAACATCCAACACCTGGAGTTGCCGCAAATTCTTAGCCACAGAATAAGGTATTAAGTATTGCAGTCCGTGACAGTCCAATATGGTCAAAGTGGTTAGATTCCGAAAAGATATCAAAGTTGAAGCTAGATTCTCTAATTTGCCACATTTTTCTAGCCGTAGGAATTTCAAGTTTGGAAAAACAGGGCCCCCTGATTGGGAGCTCTCTTTTTCTAGATGTATCAGCTCCGGCATATTGTTGAGCCACAAAACCTTTACACGTGGGAGGGTTCCAACTTCATGTATTTCCCCTCTACTACTTCCTTGGTGGTCGTGGACAATTAATTCTTTCCAAGGAGCACAGAACACATGGAGCACTTCAATATTCTGGAAATTCTCAAAGAAAACATCTGACTTGGGATGTGAAGTTGCAAAATCAATTCTTTTTAGTTTTCTGAACAACTCTGCCAGGAGTGGACCATACAAAATCTCTGTGTCCTCGTCCAAAATCAAGTATTCCAAGTTGAAAAATGACTTACCCTGAAATATAATAAACGGTAATGGCATGCATTAAAATATTTTAAAAAACTAGACACCACATAATAACTTTAATATTAAAAACATAATAAATGTATTTGCTTGAAGGTGTATGTTTAACTAGTATTTAAAAATCACATAAAATTTTGAATATCAAAAGAATTGGGTACAAGTATGGTTACCTTCTCAATTAAAAAGAAAGATTGTTTAGTTGGCTTTGGGTAGCCCAACTCAAGCTTGTCTTGATATGTTAAAAATTCGGCAGGCAAAATCTCCACACCACCACATTTCGTGAACTTTAAGTAGTTGAGTGATGGCCAATTAGAAACATGCAGTCCTGGATAGAAACTCCCAAGTTGGGGCAGGTTATGAAATTCAATCAATGTTACTTTAGGGAACCCGAACTCCTTGTATGTCGTTTGTGGTCCTTCCTTCGCAACAATTTCCTCCATTAAACCACAATTCTTAACCATCAACTTGCTTAGTTGCTTAAGATCTTTGGCCACTGAGGCGGGAAAGACATTTTTCAAACTATCACACGAGTCTACCTCAACTGAGTTTAGATTTGGGCACTCAAAACAATTCAACTGAGTGGTAGCTGATGTGTCATATACCATTTGTAGTGCTTGACATTTGGATATCTTGAGATGCTTGAGTTGCCTGAGACATTTAACCATAGAACTTGAAAACAAGAATCTTAAACTATCACATTGATGCACAGTCAAGCTTATTAAGTTCGGCATCAAAACCTGCATGGTACAGAACAAAATTCATATTTATTTTAGAAAATTACAGTTTACATGGTTGTAACCGTAAATGTTCCAAATGTGCAAACATAAAGTAAAGGTAATGGTCATATATTAAAAAAGTAAGCTACTAGGCTACTAGACAGCTGTAAGTCTTTCTACTTTCATTACTTAGCAGAGAACAAATTGAAGTGTAATAAAACTATCTGAAAAATGAAATATGGGGCCAAAATTGGAATGCCAGGATCCTCTTTGTGAGAATTTCAAGAATCTTTCAATTGTGTTCACTCATCGTACATCGTACGGTCAGAAATCATTATAAATTTTTTTATTTAAAATTGAAAATAAACCGTACCTAACAAAAATTTGTCACATGAGGTACGATTAACGAGCACAATTAGAGAATCTCCAGTAATTCGGAAATGATCCTTATTCCCAAAATTGTGTCAATTTAATTCCAAATTTGAACTATTTTATTTAAATTGATACCAAAAACACATTATTGTGAAACTTTGGTGGTAGGTGGTGGTCTCTACTGTGATAGGGCCGAGTTCAAATTTTCTGTACTTAAAATGGGTTTAGCTTCTCTATGACATGTCTCATTACCTGACACCTGGCCACAAACTTGACCTAACTTAACCATGTCAACTACCAATAAAATTAAATAAAAATAAAAACAAAAGTAAGGAAAAAGAAGCCGGTCATCGTCCATCTCCCTCTCTTCCCCAAGATCAATTGCATCTCCTTCGCACTTTAAATCCATAAAATCCAAATTTGGGAAGATTGAAGAATAAATCCCTTGGGCTGTCAGATTTGTGAATGTAAGCGCCTCCCCTGAAATTTCTTTTGGGCTGTCAGATTCGTTGAATTTACACCCTTGTCGATCGAGAAGGAACTCGACGTCACCATCGACGATCTCCTATTGCAAATCCTTGGGGTCCTTGCCGTTGACCGTGCAGCCCACAAAAACGCAGGTTCCGAGAATCTCCTTCACCGTTCCCGTAAGCTCCTTAGGCCATGGATCTGTTCTCATAACCTTGGCGATCTCGATGACGTCATCAAGGGAGATGCTGCAGCTGTGGTTGAAGAGGTGGTGGTCCGTGAGGGAGGGGGCGGTGATTGGTGGCGTTGGGAAGGAAGGGGAATGGGAGAGGTACACAGTACGCTGGGCTACGCTCTGATTTATTTTATTTTATTTTATTTTATTTTATTTTATTTTATTTGAACTTGTTAGTTGAATCAATGCCTAGGAAGAAAAAAATCTTAATATCAAAACCTGATAACTTAATATGTCATTTAAATGGTTTTGGCTTATTGAAAAAAATAAATAAATCTTAAACATTTGTATTTTTTTTCTTATTGAAAGAAAAAAAAATTATTTGGTCGAAATTGGAAGAAGAAAAGTATTTGGAGAAAGAATCATGCAACCATTTTGCTAGAAAAATAACAGAGAAAGTACCTCCTCATTATTGAAAAGTCTCGGTGGTCCACCAGCTTCATCCTCCAACACGATTTCGTCGGCATTTGTATCATTCGTTAATTGCTTGCCCTTGGAAGAGAAACCAATAAGCTTTGGTAGATTCTGCAGTGTCAAAGATTTTAACTTTTGGAAAGGGTTGCCTATGAGTTGTCCATAACATACACTTTTCAAACTCACAATGTTTTTAAGAGATAGAGATTCCAGATTGAGGAAGGCATTTTGAGAATAACTCCAACTGACGGAGTTAATAACATATGTGACTTCGTCGTTGTTTTGGACGTGGAGATGCGTCAGGTGATTAACAGCTTCACTGTCAAATAGATAGGAAATAATATTCACTATCTCCACCCCATCCAAGTACAATTGCTCACTTCTCTTTACCAGCAACTTTATACCTCGATCGAACTGATTACTCCCGGTGAGCTTGAGTTTTAGCATGTTAGAGGAGGTTGCAAGGATGTTAGGATACTCCCAACAATCACCGACAAGTATGGTGTATCTTTCTAACTTATCGGAGAACAAGTTGGTTGGAAGAAGGTTAGCATCTGGAATGTGTACGTCCAATGCGGATAGATGAGATAAGTGCTTCAGCTCTGAAACGCTGGCATTACTTCTGCCGTCGACCAAACCTTCACCCTCCCATTGCTTGAAGCTTTTTATTCCCATCCTCAAGTCTTCTAGTCTTGTCAAGCACGATATAGCATCAGGTGGGATCAGAACAAGTTTAGAGCAACAGGTCAAATCCAATAATTGTAGGCTAGTCAATTGCCTTATTTCTTTGGGCAATTCTTTAACCTCGGACTGTAAGAGGCTAAGGATTTTCAAGTTTGTTAGCTGTCCAACAAGAGCTATGTCTTCCAACTCGCAATGATCTAGACACAATGTGTGGAGATACTTTAGGGATAGAAGAGACGGAGGTAGCGACGGAATACGGATTCCGCTGACATCCAACACTTTGAGTTCTTTCATCCCTTCAAAAAATTTGCTTGGGATTTCCTGGGAGTTGCCCATATAATTATCGGACAAGATTAACAATTTTAATTCTGGGCATTCCCAAGGTACTTCAGGAAGCCTGGGGATCTTGCAACCTATTAAGGACATCCTTGTACATTTTTCAAGGAAATCCTCAGCGGGCCATTCTTTAACCTCATCTCCATCTGCTTTTGAAAAGGCCTTTTGATCATCAGATGCGATCCGGAAAGCAACATCTCGTACAAGCTCATGCATTCTAACAGTCCTATCATCATCACTGTCCAGCAATAGGCAAGAATGTTTTAGTTTTTTAACCATTCTATTCAATGAAATCCGTGCCTCTTCCACTGTCTCAACACTTCCAACCAAACCCAAACCCATAGCACAGTGCAACAAATAAAAGACATAAATGGTGCTACCCCCATTTGCAAGAATTCCGCAAAGCAAGAACAATTGCTGAAGCTCTTGATCTTCCAATCGTTTGTAACTCCACTTTAGAGCCAAGAATGCTTTTTCATGCAATTCTTCCTCGGCAAATCTTTTGAAGCTTTTCAACGCATCTTTCCATTCCTGCAAACTACTATCCTTTAAAGCACTTGCAACTGCAACAACCAAAACCGGCAAACCTCCACATTTCTTTGCTAGTTGGGTTGCTTCTTTCAGTATACGGTTGTCTTTAACGACATTACCTGCCACCTTCTCAAACAAACTCCAACTTTCTTTTTCTGTTAAAAATCCAAGTGGAAATTCTTTTTGCGTACGCATATCAGATAATAAAACTGTACTATCTCTAGATGTCAACAATAACTTACAATTCGGCACACCAACAAGTCCCATGGCCTCAAAGTCAATTCTTTCCAAAACATCATCGAAAATGACAAGAGTCTGCTCCTCTTTTATCCTGGCTCGTAGGAGATTCGCCTTTTTTCCCATATCCTCAGATTCATCGTCCATCCCCAACCTTTCGGTAATTTCCCTTTGAATTTTTTTGTCTTCTTTTTCTTTGACATTTATTATTATAACCACATTACCAAATAACTTCTCTTTCACAGCTTCTCTGTAAACCTCTTTGGCAAGTGTTGTCTTCCCAACGCCCCCTAATCCGTACACCCCAATCCTGTTGATATCAGGGTTTTTCAGTTCCGTAATGATAGCCTTCACCATAGAAATCCTTGATTCAAAGGCCATGTAGTCGTGGGAGGCTATGCCAGATATGTCTTCTACGGGAGCATCGTAAAAAAGACTCTGAAACCCTTTTTTTTTATTTTCATGTGCTTCAATCTTTTCCATCAGTTTTGTTGACTTCCTGCTACGCTGATGATAGTATATCAGATTAGGACATATAATGAGACACTTTGTCTTTGCACGGCCTTCATCATGCAAGAGTGCTTCTGCCTTCAGAGTGGTCTTCTCTGCATCTGACTGCCATTTCTCGACATCAGCTTCCAGTTTTTTATCAACTTTTCTTCGGACTTCATCAACGTCATGCTTCATCCTTTGTTTGACAGAATCAAAATTCTCCAATTTACTCCTTAGATCTTCAAGGTTGCTTTTGTAGGAAATGATATAACCCACTTGGCGTGCAACTGGTCTAATTGTGTAGTCAATTATTGTAGGAATAATTGCATTGAGTATCTCCATCGCCATGGCACCTTCAGCTTACCAATTCGTCTGCTTCTCTGATCTGTTGAATATATACGAATCCACAATGAAAAAAATTCAAGATACGAGAAAGGAATCCTTTATTTTTAAGCAGATGAAATTAAAAAAAATGAAACAATAGGTCATACCTTAGCTCTTGATCAAGACTAGGCTTGAAGAAAAACAGAGCAGTATGCAAATCTTTTGGTTTTCTTTTGGGTTTGGAGAAATCTGCATAGTAAAAGCAAAAAGAAGGTTATACCACACTTGCAAAGTAGAAGTCGAGACCATGAACAAGTTTTCACATACAATTATTATACTAAAAAAATTTGCTTGGTACGGAATTTAGGCAACTGTTTTCAAATCCTAAAAACTATGAAAAACATATATAATCTGCTTTGAATTTCAGTGAAACATTTTGACAAACACCGTATCAGCACACTTAATTTAAAGCCGGTGCATGAGGCAGAGATCGAAATGTAGAACGATTTGCTCGTTGAAGACCACCAAGGCTCGTTAAACACTGTATCACGGAGCTACTGAGCTATATGGTACTACGGAGTTGACCCCCGATTCTCGCAAGCTGACCGAGTTAACTCTGCCAAGGCTCGACGAGTTCTGGAGGCTCATGATGAGCTCTAGTTTACGAGAGAAATCTGAGGCCATCAACTGCGAAATCCAGGCAGTCATGAGCTCGAGCAACGTAAGGTCAGGAACAGAGACAACCTCCCTCTCTCTGAAAGGTCGAGCAGAGAGAGGAGGCTGCCAATTGTCTGATTTTCTTCATTTTAAGAGAATTTATTTTATTTTATTTTATTTACAAGTATGATAAATGGCTGCCATGGTGGTTGTGTTGTGCCTTGGTTGTTCGTCAGTGTGGAAGTGAGATTCAGATTGTCTCACCAAACTACAGACCCACAGTTGAACAGTTTAAATTACAAGAAATAAATACCCTGAGAAATTTACGAGGTTCGGCAAAAATCTGCCTACGTCCTCCAAGAGATATTGCCCTTCACTATGAGAATAACTAGTAAAAGATACACTTGAGTTTAATCAACATAACTCAAACCCCAATCCCTTGTACCCTCACAGAATTTTACTAAGAGTCCCACTCTCCCCAAGAGTTTCTCACTCTCACTCTATATTTTCTCTCCTTTGTGTTCTCCTTTGGATGCTCTCTCAATGCATTTCTAAATGCACAAATATTGCATCTAGTTATAGGCATACACTAGCAACTATGCCAACAAACAAGACTAAAAAGTCTTAAGTTCACATGACATAATTATCACCTAGCCTACCTAGCATGCATCAAAGTCTATACCTAGTCTATAAAGTACAACTTTTCTCCATTTGTCATTTAATGCATATAAAATAAAACATGCACAATAAAACTTGCACAATTGTGTGCAAGCAACCACAAAGTCAAGTCTTGCTTCCAACTTTGCTTGTGGTAGTCACCATGTCTTCTCTTGAAACAAGACATCCATGCCACAACCGAAAGCCAAACACAAAGTGGCTACTGCCATTTCCCTGTAGCACTCAGAAAGTTACACTATCAAAATTGTTGCCAACTCATAAGTATATGAGCCAAACACAACAGATTGGTCCTAGAAGAGGAAGGTGGAGGAAAAATGGTGAAAAAGTTGCAGGGAGGAAGAAAGGAGGTGTTTGGTTGTGTGTTATTTCTTATAATAGCAGGCGTCTTAAACTTAGTGGACCACATAAGCAAGTCGTATTGGGTACTCAAAAGACAAATACAAGTTTACATTTTTATCATTAGATAATGTATATGTTTGTTTAATTTAATACAATGATTTTTTTTTTAAAGGAAAATATTAAAAACGTATCTAGTATTCAGATACATAGATAATGTCAAAAGCTAATAATTTTGTGCTAGATAGTAATATCTTTGTAATGTATAAAATAATGGTAGTGTTGCTGGAGATGGTGATTATGGCAAGAGTTGTGCTAGAAGCAATGGTGGTTAGGTTGGTGGTATTAGTAATGGGGAAACGCCCATTGAATAGTGACAATAGTGGAGTGGAAAAAGGGCAATGGTAGACTGGTAGTAGGAATGGTGGTGACGGCCGGCGATCGTGGCAGAAGGTGGTTGTGGTTACAATGCTACAGAGGGGCGGTATAGGTGACGTTGATTGAGAGGTGGTGACGGTGATGATGGTGAAGATGGTAGAGGTTGTGCTGGTCATGGTGGCAGAGGTGATGACATGGAGATAGTGGCGATGGTGGTAGTAGTGATAATGACGACAATGGTAGTGGGAGGTGGTAGTGGTAAAGATGGCATCGATACTGGAGGAGAGGGTTGAGGTAATGGTGAGGGTAGTGGCGGTTATGATTGTTGGAGTTGTACTTCAAAAATCTAATATCACAGTATTAGATATTTATATAACAATTCCATTATAATGCTAAGATTTCGTATTTAGAAAATACATTTAGTATTATTATTGTACAAGAGCTATTTTGAATTGTTTTTATATTACATTGGTTTATATATATGTATGTTTAGGTTTGCATTGTTTGCACCACGTGATACCTTGTTCCATAGGATAGGACCGGACATAGTTTTATGTTATTAGAATCTTCATAGCTTCCTATCTAGTTTAGGTTAAGGTGGCATTGTATGATGGTTCAAGCCAAGGTGCTTTATCGGCACTCTCCTAATATATAGATGAGAGATCCACTAATAGCTAAAGACGGCATGCATCCAAATGACAGTTCATTTGCATGGGAAAAGTAGAAAGAAGGGGAAGGCAATCACAGGCAGAGAGAAGAAGGAGAGCAGCGAATAATTAAAGAAGGCAACATTGCGGTAATCAGCAGCAAGTAGACCAAAGCCACAAGAGAAGACATTGTCAAATCGAGAAATTAATCAAGATATAATTAATGTACAAAGTGGCGAGCATAAAATTGAAGAGCTTTTCTGTTTTTTATCTTCTAATGTTGTCAATAAACGAACTTTAAGCCGTTGTCAGTTAGGGAGAAGAAAATGGAAACAGAAGAGGGGAAAGAAGAGACAACTGGTCCTGATGGACTCAGGCTTTTCCTGAACTTAGTTTTCTTAATTTTATTATGCTTTTTTTTTTCCTGAACTTAGTTTTCTTAATTTTATTATGCATTTAGTGACAACTTCAATTATGTTTTGGAACTAATTTATTTTCCCTAGAGCAACGATGTAGCCCAATCATGCTTGCTTAATTCCTCAGTTATGTTATTTTTAAATTTTCAGTAGTATTAAGTTTTTTTGTTGTGGATTTTACGCTTGATTATTATCTTGTTGTTTTTAGAACAATGATATATTTAGGTACAAACATTTCAGTACAATAGGTTATAGGTTAGTATAATATATTTAGGTACAGATATTTTAGTACACTAGTTTAGTATAATATATTTTGGTACATATATTTTGGTACATTAGTTTAGTATCATATCCAATTTTCGGTACACTAATGTTTTTGTATAATTTCTTATGTGCCACTAATTCACTACAATATATTTAGGTACGAACATTTTGGTACACTAATTTAGTGAAATATATTAATTAGAGGAAGTTAAATAAAATTTGTTGATGCACAAAACCGAAGGTCTTGTAACAATGTAAATCCGACCATGAATCTATAAGAAATGTAAAGAACACAAGATGTATTGTGGTTCATCCCAATGTTTGGGCTACATCCACACTGATATTGTATTTCTCTCTAACTGTATGTATGAATTACAAGGGTGAAGGGGAGTCCTCCAGAGAAAGAGAGAGTTTGAGAGAGCTCTCTATTTGTTAGGATGAGAGCTTTGTAATGTGAGAGTGAAAGGGGATGTGAGGCTTAAGGTTTGTGAGGGTAAGGAGGCACTTTTATAGACTAAGGGCTCCTCCCCTTTTTACATATTTGCTCCTTCATTTATTACATAATTACATTTAAGTCCCGAGTATTTATACGAGATCTAAATACGGAGGCCCTAAGTATGGTACAAACAAAATTAATGAATTAAAATGTGTATAATAACAAATTTAAATACATTACATACTGGCACATAGTACTACGGTCTAGTGGTATTCCTCTTCACTTGTAAGTAAAAAGTTTTAGGTTCGATTCTCGCTAAAGACGAATTTAAACCACATTATTGTTAGCCCATTGTGAGGCTAGCCCCTCCCCCACCCTCTTAGTGTAGATAATATCGTTGGTTAAAAAATATATATATATACATATATATATATATATATTAAATATTAAATAAAAATATAAGATGAATTTGAATTAAGTACACATTAAAGGACTAAAATCAATATATAATCTAACACCAAATTTTTATTAAATTTTAATCTTCTTCGAGGATTAAAGTTAAAAAACCCTTGTTTTTTTAAATCCTGTTAAATCCTATTTTGACAATAACATGATTTCAAATTATTTTAAAATTCTATTGACCACACCTTGATTCTAAAATCCTTTAAAATCTTAATTTGATTATATCCCGAAGATTATATTATTAGAGCATTGGGACTTTCACCACCACCTTTGAGTACTCATTTAAGAACTTAAAAGGAATCTTTGTGTCCTTAAAGGAATATTGCCTTCAATGGAAGAGTCATTATTGTAGAATCCCAAAATTTGAAGTTTTTATGATTTTATATGACAATTTGATTAGGTGCACATTTTTTGTTTACGTTAAACATTTTGAATTAATTAAAAGCTTCAATCAAGATTGTGGGTTCTACTCAAGATTGTCTCCCTATACAGTTCCTATATTTGGGTACGTACATTATATATCAAGTGAGTCTCTATATTTTAGGGACTCACTTTCTGATTCATTGGAAATTCATTTTGTCCTATATTTGTTTTATACCCATTTTATATAGTATTTGTCCTTATTTAGGGACTTCATTGGAGATCCTCTAAAGAGTGTAGTAAGTTTTTTTACTGTAATTGTACATACGAATACAAGTATGATTTTTCATTAAATAAAATCGAAGGGTGTCTAGAAAAAAAAGTTGAGTGTAAACAAAACATAATTGAGGAATGCTAGCTACCTTGTCTTCTTACCTTTCCCTACTTGCCTTCCCCAGTCGTTAGTTGGCATGTGAACTCCATTACTACTTTTTTTTCTTGAACAAACAATAGTATCTACACTAATAGGTGGAAGATTTGGCTAAGCCTCATAACAGACTAACTATAATAATGTGGTTCAAATTCACCTTTAGCGAGAATTGAACCCAATACCACTAGATCGTAGTACTAAGTGACAACTCCACTACTACTTAAAGGTCAATATTTAATGTGTTAAAATATTAATTATTTAGTTCCCACATATGCCCTCCATTAATACACCAATTTTTAACTCACTCAATACTGCTTTAAATTTTATAATTTCCACCTCAGCCGTTCCTCATTCCCATTAGGCCATTTCCAACCGACCTGGCCAAAGGATTATAGAGCTAAAAATAGCTCGAAATGACACAAAAATGATCTCCAACTGAGGGCTAGGCCAAATGACTTGTGGATCCCATTGGGCCAAAACCACCAAATTAGGCCAGCGGGTTAGCCATTTCCAGCCCGATGAGCCCAGCCCACTTTTTTTTTTTGGACGAATTTTTTTCCTACACTATTTCTCACATGCTTTTCACCATTTCATACTATCTTTCCTCATTTTATTTCAATTTTTCACATTCTATTCTCTTCCAATAATATTTCCCTTAATGTTTTCAGTAATTTTCAAATGGCCACCTCTTTCTATAATCTTCTAATATGTCCGAAAATCTTATTTGAATATAGTAGTTTACTTTAATTAACTATATTAATTCAATTAAAATGATAAATTATGTTTGGCCTATGGCCCTTTTGGCCTTCTCGGTTGGAGATGATTTTTTGTCAAATGACTATGTTTGGCCTATGGCCATTTGGCCCTCTCGGTTGGAAATAGTATAAAATATGACCTGACACTATTCATTAAAATATAATTTCTTGTATGATTATAAGGCTAAACATAATCATTTGGCATTCCTTCGGTTGGAGATGAACGTCTTCTTTTTTATCCTATTCATGTATTTTTTTTTCCTTCTATTTTACAGGACTTCTGTTCATGTTCTTCTACCAAAATACTAAAATATTCATTTTTTTTTGTTATCAAAATGTTATGTTTATTTCGAGCAACAAACCTTTACCACTGAACACCACCATCATGCCATTCCTGGCCCTTTCCGACTCCCCGATTTGCCCTCCTCCCAGTCCGTCGCCCCAACCTCCATTTCCCAGTCCGGCCCCCATCCCCTTTATCTATCCCTCATCTAGTGATCCCACCTCTGGTTTTGGAGATGACGGAGGCATGGAGGTGGCGACTGGTCGTCACAATTCCTCTAATAACGAATCTAATTGTTAATTTTTGTTATATTGGTTTGGTTTTAGTGATTTGGGTGGGCAGATGAGTGTTTTCAGTATTTTACTTGTGTGGATTTCGTTTGGTATTTCTGTAATTTTGGGTTTTTTTTTCTTCTGCAATTTGGTAGAAAGGGGTGTAGTCAAACTTGGATTTAAGAAGATTTTAAAAGACTTTAAAATCCTAGTGTAGTCAATTAAAATATTTTAAAGGATATTAGAATCCATTCAAATCTAGATGTAGTCAATTAAAAGATTTTAGAATCCATTAAAATCTAGGTGTAGTCAATTAAAAGATTTTAAAGGATTTTAGAATCCATCCAAATCCAAGTGTATTTAAAAAATTAAGATTTTAGAGGATTTCAATAAGTTGTGGATTTTGTGGGATTTGAAAGCAAAAAGTATGTATAACCAAAACTAAAAAGAACCCAACCTCACCCCTAGGATTTCAAATCATTCCCCCACAATCCACCACAATCCATTCAAATTCTTTAAAATCCATATAAATTTTGTAGACGTCTTTAATTCTCTTTAATCCTATCAAATCTATCACTTTTAAAATCCTTTAAAATCCTTTAAAATCTTAGTTTGACTACACCCCCAAGAAACAAGAATCCCCTACAATCCACCACAATCCATTCAAATTCTTTAAAATCCATATGAATTTTGTAGGAGTCTTTAATTTTCTTTAATCCTATCAAATCTATCACTTTTAAAATCCTTTAAAATCCTTTAAAATCTTAGTTTGACTACACCCCCAAGAAACAAGAAAGGGAGACCGGGAAAGGAGGGAGACTTTTGAAGTTAAACTTTTGGTAGGTTAAAAATTGGTAGATTAATGAGGGATATCTGTGGAAATAAAGTAATTAGTTTTTTATATGAAGTTTTGTAAGTGATAGTGGAGTTCACTTTGTCAAAAAAAAAAATAAAAAAAAGAAGTTATAGTGGAATCCACACATCACTTAGTGAATGGGAAAGGCAAGTGGGAAAATGTAGAAAGCATTCCTCTTTATTTTCTTTGGAAAAATGCTAAGAGACTCTCCCAAAAGTAGACATTTTCTCTTAGCATTTCTCATTTTCTTTAAAGAGTCCCCCTAGCATATCTCATTAATGAGGTGGCAAAAAATCCATAGAGAGTCATACTTTTGAGAGTGTCCCCTAAACATTTATCTTTCCTTTAGAAAACTTCAACTCCAACCACACTCTCTATCATGTTTTTTTTTATTTTTTTTTTATGAATAAATGATATTATCTACACCAACGAGAAGGGGATAAGTTTAGTCTCATAATGGACTAGCAAAAATGTGGTTCAAATTCGCATTTAACGAGAATCAAACATAAGACCCCTCTCTTACAAGTGAAGATGAATACCACTTTTTAGTAAAGCAGATTTGCTAGGAATTCTTGAATTTAGGAAGTGAGAAAGAAGCTCTTAAGGGCTTCTATAACGTTAATTACTTTCTTTAATAACTTTTTTAAATATATGTTTCTATCAGTACATATTTATTATGACTCTCTAAATTAGATTAATTACTATTCCCTTAATAACTTTTTAATAAATAAATAAAAACTTTGTTTCTATTAGTACATATTTATTATGACTCAATTAGAGATTACAGTTTAGTGAAGATTATAGTTTAGTCGCATCTTCAGCTCAGAGTAGGCCTTACGTAACACCTCAGGCACGAGGCAGCAAAAAACTGGACAACATAGAGGTAGACAGCCTGGAAGAGGTTAGTAGGGAGTAGAAGCTCAGAGCAGTAGAGTTGGGATGCCACATAAAGGTTTTCAACAAGTTGGCAAAGATTATGCATTATCTGCTTTGAAGGGTGAGGCGAAGCCTCACACAGTCACATGTATTATTCATATTGATTCGCTCTTAGCTAAAATAATGTTTGATCTTTGGATCTACTCATTGTTTCATATCTAGTACTTTTGCTGAGTCGTTGGGTAGAACTATTGAGACGATGGAGGTAGCGTACTCCATTTTCTATCATTTTTCGAGGTGTTATATTGTTAATTGAGTAGTTCGATCCTATGAGGCTCATGTGGTAGGGTGAGATGACAGTTGATTTGATGGTTCCTCCAATGCGAGATCTAGATGTCATTATTGGCATGGATTACCTATCCATGTATCGTGTAAATCTTGATTGTGTTTGAAAACTTGGTGACCTTCCGACCACTTGGCAGACTTGAGTTTCAATTTACTGATGTTCATAGAGTTACTTCACCACCAGTGATGATATCAGCCACCAAGTCTAGGTGACTCATGAGACGTGGATGTTAGGGTTATCTAGCTTATGTCGTCGATTTTGATTGACAAGATAGTAGGATTGATGACATACTAGTCGTTAAAGAATTTCTAGATGTGTTTACAACAGAGTTACCGAGCTTGCCTTTAGCGAGAAAGATCGAGTTCACTATTCACCTCGTGTCAGGGATATCGTCTATTGCTAAGGCCTCGTATCATATGGCACTTTTGGTGCTTAGAGAGCTTAAAGAGCAGCCGTAAGAGTTGTTGTATAAGGGTTTGATTCGACCAAATGTTTCACCGTGGGAAGCTCTTATTCTCTTTGTGAAGAAGAAAGACGAATCTATGTATTTGTGCATTGATTATCTTAAGTTTAACATAATGATAGTGTGGAACAAGTATGCCCTTATCGAGGATTAATGAGCTGTTTGACCAGCTACAGGGTGCGTAGTACTTTAGTAAGTTGGATTTGCGAGCTAGTTATCATCAATTGAGGATTAGAGAGAAGGACATACCGAATAGGTTTTCTAGACTCGCAATGGTCACTATGAGTTCTTGGTATTACCATTTGGTCTGACTAATGCACCTGCTACGTTCATGGATGTGATGAACAAGGTGTTTCGATCGTTTATTGATCATGTTGTGTGGGTGCATCGATGATATTTTAATCGATTCACGGAGTTTAACCAAGCATGAAAAGCATCTGAGACTTGTTCTGCAGGCTATGAAAGATTGTCAGCTGTCTACCATGTTAAGCAAGTGAGTTTTGTCTAGACCATGTTGGTTTTCTTGGTCATGTGATCTCGCAAGATGATCATGGTGGATCTTGTGAAGGTTAAGGCGGTTGTTGGTTGGAGTCGACCAACTACAGTGACTGAGAGTTGATTTCTTACCATTCATATTTTCTTTTACGAGACTGATGGGGAAGACTACTCATTTCATTTGGGATGACAAGTGTAAGGCCAACTTTGAGAAGCTAATGAAAAGACTCGTAAATGCACATGTTTTTACCTTTCCTTTTAGTTTTGGGGATTTGTAGTTTACATTGATGTTTCCTGTAAGGGACTAGGTTGCATTTTGATGCAGCATGGTAAGGTAGTAGCCTTCGCCTCTCGCTAGTTGAAACCGCATAAGCTTAATTATTCGCCCCATGATTTGGAGTTAGTTGTTGTGGTCTATGCACTGAAGATCTAATGACATTATCTTTATGGGGAGTCTTATGAGATTTACATCGACCACAAGAGCCTGAAGTACATCTTTACTCAACGGGAGATGAATTTGAGATAGAGATGTTGGCTAGAGCTGGTGAAGAACTATGACTGTCAGATTCTCTATCATCTGGGCAAGGTGAATGTAGTTGTCGAAACCTTTAGCTGAAAAAACTTAGCCAGTGCTACAGCTTTATTACTTTAGGTTAGTTAGTTAACAGAGGATTTGAGGAGGATAGAGATTGAGACTATTGATCAAAGTGGTGATCATCTACTCGTAGCCCTTACCATGTAACCTACGTTGATCAATCAAATTGAGGCAGCTCAGAGCGAGGATCCAAATTTGGTTTGGATCATGGATGGAGTTTGAGTAGGTACTCGCTTCGAATTTTCCATCTCTGATAGTGGTGTTCTTTATTTCTGGATCAAACTTAGTGTTCTGAATGTCAGAGATCTATTGATGAAGGCCATGGATGAGGCTCATACTTTTACTTTTTATATTCACCCCGAGGGCACGAAGATATATCAGGGTCTTGGTGAGAGTTTCTGGTGGGGAAACATGAAGAAAGAGATTGCAGAGTTTGTAGCACATTGCTTGACTTGTCAACAAGTTAAGGCAGAACATCAGCGACCTACATGCTTACTTCAGGACTTCCCTATTCCCGAGTGTGAGTGAGAGCTCATTACCATCGATATCGTGATAGGGTTACGGAGGGCTAAAGATGAGCATGATTTTATTTGAACAGATTGATGAAATTCGATCATTTTCTCGAAGAATATTCTCTGGAGTGACTTGTGAGACTCTACATGGATGTGATTGTGAAGTTGCATGGACTTCCAATGTCTATTATTTCTGATTGAGATCCTCGTTTCACTTCTCTTATTTTAATAGTCTTCATAGAGTTATGAGGACTAAGTTGAGTTTCAACATAACTTTTCACCCTCAGACAGATGGTCAGTCAGAGTGTACTATTCAAACTTTGAAGGATATGCTTTAAGCCCGCATCATAGACTTGAAGGGTAATTGGGACACACATCTTTCGTTGATTGAGTTGGCGTATAATAACAGCTTCTAGACGAGTATTTAGATGGCACCTTACAAGGTACTATATGGGATGAGGTACATATTACTGCAAAGAAGGTTGCTCTGATTCGTGCACGTTTATTAGCAGCTCATAGTCGACAACGGAGTTATGCCAATCCTTACTGATGTGAGGTGACATTTGAGAATGGAAGGTAAATTTCCTTACTGTTTCTCATATGAGAAGCGTCTTCATATTCGGGCGGGAAGCTTAGTTTGGGATATGTGGGATCGTTTAAGGTCTTAGAGAAAGTTGGTAAGATTGCCTATTGCCTTGCATTGCCACTAGAGTTATCACACATTCATTCGGTGTTCCACGTATCTTCACTTTGAAGGTATCGCAGTGATCCGTCTCATTTCATTTCTTATGAGCCAATCCAAATTAGAGAGAACCTCACTTATTACTAGTGACATGTTGAGATTCTTGATTGAAGAGAGAATGCTCTCTGCACCAAAGCTATTTCTTTGGTGCGTGTCTTGTCGAACAATCCTAGGGTGTTTGTGTCCACCTTGGAGACAGAAGACGAGATGCGCTGGCATTATCCACATTTGTTTGATTTAAGTACAATGAGTTTAGGGGACTAAACTCTTTTTTAAAGGGGGAAGGATGTGAAATCCCATCCCAAATTTCATTATTTAAATTTTGTATTTCATAGTTGTTGCGACGCATCCTTAATTATGGCATAAATTTTTTTTTTTCGAATTTGTAAAATGACGAAAATGCTCCTGTTGGACTAAACGGAGTCCTACGTGCACTTTTGAGCTCATTTGATTTTTTGTCTCTTTTCTTATCACATTTTGGTATCATGTGTTGATCCTAAATGTATCTTGGGATCGGAGCGTGACATTTACCCTACTGAGCTGGAAGGTCACCTCTTATGAATATTTGATAAGTGAGTCCTGAAAAAGTAGTCGACTTTCACAGAAAGTATAGAGAAAATTTTGCAATGTAATTTAAGAGATGTTTGTTTTCTTTTTCTTTTTTATTTTCTTTTTTATCCACGCATCGAGTTCGGGACTTTAATTGTTCCGCCGATTCTAAATCTAAGGCGTGACAATAATAGTGGATATTATTTAATAACATACAACATGACGCCTTTTAGATTGTCAATAACAACTCTTTTTGTATATAATATGTTAATATACAAAAAAACTCAAAGTTGCCGCAACCATATGCAATTATTGCGTTGCAACTAATACGTCAAGATTTGGTCTCATCTCATTGCACTAAAAAATAGTACTGTAAGAAAAACAATGTTTGACAAAAAAGAAAAGAAAAAGAAAAACAATGAGAAATGATAATCACATTTAAGAAAATCATAGATGGATCGCCTTAGGCCTACGACATGATAGCCTAAATCAATGTGACAGAGTATTGATTTGAGAGAAAGATTGTATTGTATTGTAATTTAACTAAATAAATTTTGATAATAATAACATACTACTTGGTATCATTCGTGACTTGTGAGAATTAGAGTTTATTTTAATTTACTAATCTTTGAAGAAAAAGGTATTACTCACTGCCTTGCTAATTAAAATATTATAGATCATACACCCGTTTGAGAAATAGATTGAAGAAATTAACAAGGATAGTTAAGATCAATATTTTTTATTTGTTGGAATAGTTAAGATCAATTAAAATAGTTAATTCATTAAATGAAGAGATTGAAATAAAAGTCGATTAATCCTACAAAGTACAAACATTGGGAATTCATTTGGGTTTGAAATTAGTCACGGATTTCAAAGTTCATTGGGCCTAGACCAAATTGGGGCCCATGGATTTAAGTTGTGAGACAACATAAATCCATAAAGTCCAAAAGAGGCTGAATGAAACTCTCTTAGCCGGTTAAAGAGGGAGGAGACATCGTTAAGTCCGCTGCTATAGCATCTAAAATGGGCTATTTAAATAAGGTCCCAACTTAAAATTTAGGAAGAATATAGAAAAGAGAAATTTTGTTTACACCCAACTTTTGTTTATGGACAAGCACATTCACGAAAATTTAAATTCCAACTATGTTTGAACGAGGGAAATAAACTTGAAATTTGAGTAAAAATCAAAATTTATAAATTGACATGCACTAATTTCCTTGTTTGAATTTATAAACATATAAATTTACAATTTTCGTGTGAAAAAAAAAAAAACTTGGAATTTGGGATCTCCAATTCCCAAATTTGAATTATACGTAAATATGCGTAATTTCTCAATTTCTATGATTGAGAGTTTCAAACTAACAAATTCCGTATTTAATTCCATTGTTCTTTTATGTTAATCAAACAAGAAAATTCACAAATTTTAGAAAACAAAATCCCGTAATTTTAATTTCAGTCATTTTAAAATTTCGTAGTAATCTTAGATTTCTTCATCTAAACATAATGTTAGATGTTTACTTTTCCAAACGTAGTGTTAGATGTTTACTTTTCCGTTGCTAAGAAAAATGTAAAAATATAATTAAAAAAGTTGTACTTGATGACATATTTCTTTGTATACAAACCCTAGTGGCTCTTCAATTTGGGTGTCAAAGAAATTAAGATTATGTTAAAGAGTCTAGTAAGTCCTTTATAGTAATTTTACATATGAGCATAAGTATTATTTTACATTTGGGAACTTTAACGAAAAGCTCCCGGTGTTGTTCACTTTAACGAAAAATTACATTTTTACACTAAAAAGTCAATCCTGGTACTATTCACTTTACTCTTTATTTTGTTTTTATCGTTAAAACTCAAAGTTTTCAAGCCATTTTCATTAATTTTCCTTAAATAAAATTGAAAGGTATCTAAAGACAAAAGTTTAGTGCAAACATAATTTCCCTTTAAAAAATTCCAACGCCAATCACACTCCCTATCATATTTATAGGATTGCAAAATGGCTAGGAGCTCCTAAATTTAAGAAGTGAGAAAGAAGCTTTTAAGGGTACATATTTATTATGACTCCCTAAATTAGAGACTATTGTTATATTAGAAATTTTTTATGGAGCTCCTAAAATGGCTTTGTAACCTTTTTAGCTAAAATTTAACTAAAAATAGAGTACGAACCTAATTCTAGGATTGTTTTCCCAGATTCAAATGCTTGATCGGAAAAACCGTAATTGATCGCCATTCCATTTTGTGAACAGTGGCAATCCGATAGTTGAATTGTCATGAATTTTAAATATATTATTGTTGGTGCTATATGTGACTTGTAAAAACTTACGTTCATGTACCTGAAGTTCGTAGACTTTAGATCAAAGATTTTAGGGTTTAGGACCCTAAAGGTGCCGCTTTGACCAAAGGGTTGACTTTCGTATTAGCGATTCTCATAGCATCATAGTGTGTCATTGCCAACGTGTACGACTCAGATTTGATAGTTGATGGACTTGAATCTCAGCATAACTAGTAAAGCAATAATCTGGGTTAAACAAAACGGACAAAATCCACACAAAAAAACTAAAAAACCCATAAAGAGCAGAGGAATGAAATAAAAACAAGGAAAAAAAAAAAATCAAAACACGTACCTTATACCTTATCTCTCCAGACTCCTTTGCCTACAGAAAGCCGAAGTACAATCGGTCCGTAAATGAAGCTGAACATAGTATGTATGCCATTTTTTTTCCTTTTAAAGTAAAACTGATCGACCGGAAGTTGAAATTGGCAGAAAATGAAATCAAGAGACACAGAAAAACAACGAAATTGAAAGAATGTAATATTTTTTTTGTTCTTCTGGGTTTACAGAATTGATTTTTCACTTTTAGAAGTAAAGCAAAGTAGATTAAGCAAAAGAAGGTTGCTGTGATGAAAAAACAAAACCAGACAAGTGTGTGCAATAAGAAGATGGAGCAAATAATGAGAAGGGGGATGGGAAGAACAACTCTCTTAGCACAAGAAGAGGAGATAATGAATGCATGAGTGAGACAATAGAGAAACTCTCACGTAGTATGTAATTACCCTTACAAAAGACTTAAGCGACGACCTACCTATGACGGCAATTAATTTTCATGGCAATTATTTAGCACTTTGGTGTGGGAGTCAACACCAACAAATTAACAATATTTATTGTATTATAACATCAATGGGGTGAATGTTCTCCATGAAGAAAACCTCACAATAAGACTATAGAGGTGCTAAAGACACTAAGTAAATAATTTAACCTTTTTTTTTCTTTTTAAATTATTATTATTTAGGAAAGGGGGAGGATTCAAAACTATTACAATAATTTAGAGGTGGAGAGTTTCGAACTCTAAATGCATGGGTGGAAACCTGATGCTCTGTCGACTAGGATTTTAAACCACATACAAATACAATATTTTAGCTTCCTAAACATTTTTTTAAACTCTTAAACTCTATACTGCTAAAATTTAACACCTCAGTTTTACTAGATGTCCAAAAATTGTTTACCGAACACAAAATGGGTGTCCAAAATCACTCCTCAAACTAATTAAAATCTTCCAATTACATCTCCAACATTGGATGCGAAGCTATTCTATTCAAATTTTCTTCAATTTAAGTTACGTTATTTGTATATGATACACTTGGTCAATTTTTTGTCAATTCATCTTGTTTTACCAGAAAATTAGTTTAGAGACCTAATTTTTATTCAAATGTTAACTCAAGGATTAAGTTAACAATTTATCCTACCAAAAATAAAACTTGAAGTATAATTCAAAGACTATTACTATAGTTAAGCCTTTGTAATTTTTACCAATATTTGTCTAAATTTAGACTGGAAATACATGCACCGGTTCCTCGATAGAAATTAAAGCTGGGTTGGAGGTTTCTCTGCTAATTTGAGTATTTGATCCACAAATTGAAGTTTTTCTCTAATATGGCTTGGAAGAATAAAAGTTGACTGTTTTCATTTGTGCTATCAAACTCAATCGTACAATCTGAATCCACGAGTTAAGGAGAACCACACCTTTATCTCCTCCTGCCTAACAATTTAATGTTGGTTGTTAGAAATTTAATGTTGGTTGTTGGTTGTTACTAGTAATTTAATGTCGGTTGTTAGTAATTTAATTGATATGGGGCCATTGACCCCATTGACTCTTCCATCATCACACACGCTACCGTCATTGAAACATTTGAAATTGAATCACCATAACACCGAAAGGGGTTCCCTTCGGGTTTTCTTTACGAGGATTTTAGAATCTTCTAATTATATTCGTTTATTGTAAATCGTATAGTCAGTTTTCATTACATATGATTTATATTTAATTTTAAATAAAAAATATTATAATGATTTCTGACCGTACGATATTACAATAAACGGATGTGATTAGAGGATTTCCAGAATCCTCACAAAGAGGATCTAGGATCCTCATTCATAACACCCATTTGTTCACATGTAAGTCCTTCCTAATATTCAACCTTACAGAAAAGAATTTGAAATCTAACATTATAAAATAGAGAACTTTAACGAAAAACTCCCGGTACTGTTCACTTTAACGAAAAATCACATTTTTACACTAAAAAGTCAATCATGGTACTATTCATTTTACCCTTTATTTTGTCATTATCATTAAAACTCAAAGTTTTCAAGCCCTTTTCATTAGTTTTCCTTATAAAATAAGGATGTTTTTTCTGCACCAAATTATCTTAGATTGAACTAGTTTCAGAGACAAGAACTAGGCTTAGCTTAAACTAAGTTGAATAAAAATAGTGAAGCATTTAGTATAGTGTCAAACTAAGTCGCAAACTGAAATATTTTAGACTAAATATTTTTGTTCAGGACAACAGAAAATTAAGAAACAAATGTAACACCCGGTTGTCCCACCATCTAGCAAAACCATTTCTATATACAACTAAGCAATTAAAATATGTCTTCCCTCACAACGAAGCAAGTCAGTCATTCGATTCCATGAGCACTAGTGCTAATCCAGTGAAAGGAAAAACAGATGAGAGAGGAAAATGCCACCAATTTAATCAAACAGTTGGATGATCCAACTAGAACAAATGGAACATCCCAATACTAAATTAACCCAGTACACAGCAGAACAAGGTAAACTGCTTAATTGTACATTCTACAATTTTTTACAATAAACTCTGAAAAATTACTAACTGCCTCAATCATCCGAGCTATATTCACCCGATTCAGGAAGAACTGCAACAGTAGCGCATCAACACAACTCTTTATCCATTAGGAGGAGACAGGTTCCATCTGAATTCCATTTTAAATCAACTATGCTAAATTGTGGTTGCGGCGAGATGCTCACATAGTAGGCATCACCAGGAGTCCACATGTACAGATGAGAATTTCCCCTGAAAAACAAGACGAGTGCACGTAGTCCACTACAACACACATGCGAATGGACTAAGGCCATCTCCAACCGATGGCTGGCCAGAGGGCTCGTTTTAGCCCTCTGGCCCTCCAAGATTCTTCAAGATATTAATATTTTAATGAACAGTACAAGACCATATTTGCCTCCGTCTCCAACCGAGGGCCAGAGGGCTCGTTTTAGCTCTGTCACAAAAAACCGTCTCCAACCAAGGACCAAAGGGCCATAGGGCCAAATATAATTTATTATTTAAAAACAAATTTTGTGAAATAAAAGTTATAGGAAAAAAATGGAATTTAAAAACAAATATGAAATAAATTTTATGAAATACAAGTTATGGGAAAAAATGGAATTTAAAAAAAATATGAAACAAATTTTGTGAAATACAAGTTATAGGAAAAAAATGGAATTTAAAAAAAATATGAACCAAATTTTGTCAAATATAAGTTATAGGAAAAAAGTTATAGGAAGTTTTTCTCTAATATGGCTTGGAAGAATAAAAGTTGACTGTTTCCATTTGTGCTATCAAACTCAATCGTACAATCTGAATCCACGAGTTAAGGAGAACCACACCTTTATCTCCTCCTGCCTAACAATTTAATGTTGGTTGTTAGAAATTTAATGTTGGTTGTTGGTTGTTACTAGTAATTTAATGTCGGTTGTTAGTAATTTAATTGATATGGGGCCATTGACCCCATTGACTCTTCCATCATCACACACGCTACCGTCATTGAAACATTTGAAATCGAATCACCATATCACTCGAAAGAGGATTTTCTTTGGATTTCTTTATGAGGACTTTAGAATCTTCTAATTACATTCGTTCATTGTAAATTGTGTATCAGTTTTCATTAAATACAATTTATATTTAAATAAAAAAATTACAATGATTTTTTACTGCACGATACTACAATAAACGGATGTGATTAGATGATTTCCAGAGTCCTTACAAACACCCACCTGTTCACATGTAAGTCCTTCCTAACATTCAACCTTACAGAAAAGAATTTCAAACCTTACATTATAAAATAAGGATCTTTTTACTGCACCGAATTATTTCAGACTAAACTAGCTTCAGAGACAAGAACTAGGCTTATCTTTAACTAAGTTGAATAAAAATAGTGAAGCATTAGTATAGTGTTAGACTAAGTCGCAAACTGAGATATTTTAGACTAAATATTTTTGTTCAGGACAACAGAAAATTAAGAAACAAATGTAACACCCGGTTGTCCCACCATCTAGCAAAACCATTTCTATATACAACTAAGCAATTAAAATATGCCTTCCCTCACAACGAAGCAAGTCAGTCATTCGATTCCATGCGCACTAGTGCTAATCCAGTGAAAGGAAAAACAAAATGAGAGAGGAAAAGGCCACCAATTTAATCAAACAGTTGGATGATCCAACTAGAACAAATGGAACATCCCAATACTAAATTAACCCAGTACACAACAGAACAAGGTAAATTGCTTAATTGTACATTCTATAATTTTTTACAATAAACTCTGGAAAATTACTAACTGCCTCAATCATCCGAGCTATATTCACCCAATTCAGGAAGAACTGCAACATCAGCGCAACAACACAACTCTTTATCCATTAGGAGGAGAGTTTCGAACTCTGAATGCATGGGTGGAAACCTGATGCTCTATCGACTAGGATTTTAAACCACATGCAAATACAATATTTAGATTCCTAAACAACACAACTCTTTATCCATTAGGAGGAGAGTTTCGAACTCTGAATGCATGGGTGGAAACCTGATGCTCTATCGACTAGGATTTTAAACCACATGCAAATACAATATTTAGATTCCTAAACATTTTTTTTTTAACTCTTAAACTCTATACTGCTAAAATTTAACACCTCAGTTTTACTAGACGTCCAAAAATTGTTTACCGAACACAAAATGGATGTCCAAAATCACTCCTCAAACTAATTAAAATCTTCCAATTACATCTCCAACATTGGATGCAAAGCTATTCTATTCAAATTTTCTTTAATTTAAGTTACGTTATTTGTATATGATACACTTGGTCAATTTTTTGTCAATTCATCTTGTTTTACCAGAAAAATAGTTTAGAGACTTAATTTTTATTCAAATGTTAACTCAAGGATTAAGTTAACAATTTATCCCAACAAAAATAAAACTCGAAGTATAATTCAAATACTATTACTATAGTTAAGCCTTTGTAATTTTTACGAATATTTGTCTAAATTTAGACTGGAAATACATGCACCGGTTCCTCGATAGAAATTAAAGCTGGGTTGGAGGTTTCTCTGCTAATTTGAGTATTTGATCCACAAATTGAAGTTTTTCTCTAACATGGCTTGGAAGAATAAAAGTTGACTGTTTCCATTTGTGCTGTCAAACTCAATCGTACAATCTGCATGCACGAGTTAAGGAGAACCACACCTTTATCTCCAGCCTAACAATTTAATGTTGGTTTGTAGAAATTTAATGTTGGTTATTGATTGTTAGCATGATCTTAAATATTCATAATATCCCGATATTTCTATCGAGATTTTCGTGTTTTTGAACTACTGATATTTTTTTGGACTACCGATATTTTTTATATCATCGATATTTTAGACCTTGCTAAGTCACTCATGTATCTTACCATGCAATGTATAAAGTGTAAAATATTATACTAATTCATTATATATAAATGATTATGGTGTGTTTAAACTTCTTTCATTAATTATTACATATTTTCTACACTCATAATATTTGTCAGCTTGCTATATAATCAACTTAAATCAGTTATATCTATCATGCAATGCATTTCCTTTTAATTTTTTGTGATAAACTAATAGATAATTGACTAAACAAAGTTTCAATAAAAATTTCCAAGTTTTTCTTACAATTTTCGTGGTTTTTATTCAATTTTTATCGATATCGATAATATCTCGATATTTCTATCGAAATTTCCGTGTTTTGAGACTACCGATATTTCCAATATCATCGATATTTAATACATTGGTTGTTAGTAATTTAATGTCGGTTGACCCCATTGACTCTTCCATGATCACACACGCTACCGTCATTGAAACATTTGAAATTGAATCACTATATCACTCGAAAGAGGATTTTCTTTGGATTTTCTTTATGAGGATTTTAAAATCTTCTAATTACATTCGTTCATTGTAAATCGTGTAATCAGTTTTTATTAAATAGGGTTTATATTTAAGTTTAAATAAAAAAATTACAATGATTTTTTACCTCACGATACTACAATAAACGGGTGTGATTAGATGATTTCCAGAATCCTTACAAAGAGGATCCGGAAAGGATCCTCATTCATAACACCGACCTGTTCACATGTAAGTCCTTTCTAACATTCAACCTTATAGAAAAGAATTTCAAACCTAACATTATAAAATAAGAATCTTTTTGCTGCACCGAATTATTTCAGACTGAACTAGCTTCAGAGACAAGAACTAGGCTTAGCTTTAACTAAGTTGAATAAAAATAGTGAAGCATTTAGTATAGTGTTAGACTAAGTCGCAAACTGAAATATTTTAGACTAAATATTTTTGTTCAGGACAACAGAAAATTAAGAAACAAATGTAACACCCGGTTGTCCCACCATATAGCAAAACCATTTCTATATACAACTAAGCAATTCAAATATGCCTTCCCTCAGAACGAAGCAAGTCAGTCATTCGATTCCATGAGCACTAGTGCTAATCCAGTGAAAGGAAAAACAAATGAGAGAGGAAAAGGCCACCAATTTAATCAAACAGTTGGATGATCCAACTAGAACAAATGGAACATCCTAATACTAAATTAACCCAGTACACAGCAGAACAAGGTAAATTGCTTAATTGTACATTCTACAATTTTTTACAATAAACTCTGGAAAATTACTAACTGCCTCAATCATCCGAGCTATATTCACCCAATTCAGGAAGAACTGCAACATCAGCGTAACAACACAACTCTTTATCCATTAGGAGGAGATAGGTTCCATTTGAATTCCATTTTAAATCAACTATGCTAAATTGTGGTTGCGGCGAGATGCTCACATAGTAGGCACCACCAGGAGTCCACATGTACTTATGAGAATTTCTCCTGAAAAACAAGACGAGTGCACGTAGTCCACTACAACACACATGGGAATGGACTAACTGTTAGTCCAGTCCAATGAAGTTTATTGAATGTAAACAAACACACACTAAAGGATTAAGTACAAATAACTATTCAGCTTTTAAAGTGATTCCAAATTGATCTAATTCTTTTAAAATATTCTAAATAGCTACATAACGTTTTAAAGTGGTCATTTGTTAGAAGACAAGCATTCAGTGATGATGTCACAACCTTTAATAGATAATGTCATTAATATTAAGTGATGGTTCGAACGAATACTGAAACTAATTTTTACTAATGAAGCTAATTTTTACTAACACGTCATTTATAGAGTGATGATGAATCCCCAAATGGACTCCTATTTGTCTAGCTAAAAGGAATCAGTTTAGAGATCGATATTATGCTTTGTTGAAGATCGCTATACTATTGTATTTTCTTAGTTTTCCAAGTAACTAGCGACTTTCCAAAAATTGTACAATATCCACTGGTACAACTTATAGTGTCTCGACACATTGCCAACTGAAATCACACAACCAAGGCTTCTCCCTTGAGGCCAAAGCTTGCAAGCTTCCATCCGATAAGGTGGTCGCTGACGATTATAATGGTGCCTATCTTGTTCTTGGAATTACGACTAATAGTCACAGTACGACTCCAAGTAGAGTAGTTGTCACATCTCGGTTCGAGTCCCCACCACATTCCGGGCTCAACTCCACCGTAGCACGATATTGTCTGCTTTGGGCCTCGACCACGCCCTCACGGTTTTGTTTCTGAGAACTCACACGAGAACTTGTGGGTCACCCATCATGGGACAGTCTCATACATCCGTTAGTAGAACTGTTAAGTCTCCCGTTAATTGTGATGTGGCGCCCATGTGGACAATGACTGAGCGCCACGTGTCATTTATGTGGAAATTAAAAATAAATTATTTATAATATATATATATATATTAAAAAAAAGAAAAGCCTTCACCTTCCCCAAATCCCACCCGTGCCCACCCTCCCATCACCCACCTCTTCGTCTTCCCCAAATCCCACCCTCACGCTCAGGAAGAAGAAGAAGAAGGAAGAACAAAAAAAACCCAGAAGAAGAAGAAGAAGAAGAAGAAGAAGAAGAAGAAGAAGAAGAAGAAGAATGAGGAGGAAGAAGAAAAGCTTGCTAGCTTCCATTCGATAAGGTGGTCGTTGACGATTATAATGGTGCTTATCTTGTTCTTGGAATTACGACTAATAGTCACAACACGACTCCAAGTATTGTAGTTGTCACATCCCGGTCCGAGCCCCCACCACATTCCTGGTTCGACTCCACCGTAGCACGATATTGTCCGCTTTGGGCCCCGACCCGCCCTCACGGTTTTGTTTCTGGGAACTCACACGAGAACTTCCTAGTGGGTCACCCATTATGGGAATGCTCTCGTGCGAACTCGCTTAACTTTGGAGTTTCGATGGAACCCGAAGCCAGTGAGCTCCCAAAAGGCCTCGTGCTAGGAAGAGATGAGAATATACATATAAGGCTTAGAGGATCCACTCCCCTGGGAGATGTAGGATGTTACAATCTACCCCCTTAGGGGCTCGACATCCTCGTTGGCACACTTTCGGCCAGAGATTGGCTTTGATACCAAATTGTCACATCCCGGCCCGGACCCCCACCACATATCGGGCTCGACTCTACCGTAACACGATATTATCTGCTTTAGGTCCCGACCACGCCCTCACGGTTTTGTTTCTGGGAACTCACACGAGAACTTCCCGGTGGGTCACCCATCATGGGAATGCTCTCATGCGAACTCGCGTAACTTCGGAGTTTCGATGGAACCCGAAGCCAGTGAACTCCCAAAAGGCCTCGTGCTAGGAAGAGATGGGAATATACATATAAGGCTTAGATGATCCACTCCCCTTGGCGATGTGTGATGTTACAATAACAACTAGGTAAGTACAAAACCATTGAACATATATATATTTGAAAAACAACTTCATAATATAAAGTCATCAATCATCTATACTATAAAGAGGTGTTCTAAACATGTTCTAAATATCATATCGTCATCCATCAGATATTCTATAAGAACACGGGTTATAGAAAAAATAGTAATAATTCAAAGGGCAAAAGACTGTTTACTACCCTCATGTTTCGTGGTTTTCAACATTTAGTACATCAAGTTTTTTTCCGCCCAGAGTCATACCTAAAGTGTAAATTTTGGGACAGTCTTATACATCCGTTAGTCAAACTGTTAAGTCTCCCGTTAACTATGACGTGGTGCCCATGTGGACAATGACTGGGCGCCACGTGTCATTCATGTGGAAATTAAAAATAAATTATTTATAATATATATATATATATATATATATTAAAAAAAAAAAACCTTCACCTTCCCCAAATCCCACCCGTGCCCACCCTCCCATCACCCACCTCTTCGTCTTCCCCAAATCCAACCCTTCCATCACCATCTTCGACTCCACGCTCAGGAAGAAGAAGAAGAAGAAGAAGGAAGAAGAAAGTGAAAAAAAAAAAAAAAAAAAACCAAACCCAGTTCATCCCCCCAGCAAAAACCCAACCCCCTGCAACCCATAAGAAGAAGAAGGAGGAGAAAAAAAAATCCCATGAGAAGAAGAAGGGAAAAAAAAAACCCATAAGAAGAAGGAAAAAAAAAATGGAAGGGAACCCAGTTCATCCCCTCGAGGAGGAAGAAGAAGAAGAAGAAGAAGGAAGAGGAGGAAGAGAAAAAAAAAAGAAAAAAAAGAAAAGAGAAAACCGAACCCAGTTCGTCCACCCCCCCCCCCCCCCCCCCCCCCCCCAAAAAAAAACCCAACCCCCTGCAACCCAGAAAGAAGAAGAAGAAGAAGAAGGAAGAGAAGGAGGAGGAGGGTCCACCCCCCCCCCCCCCCCCCAAAAAAAAAAACCCAACCCCCTGCAACCTAGAAGAAGAAGAAGAATGAGGATGAGGAGGAGGAAGAAGGAAAAAAAAAAAAAAAAGGGGAACCCAATTCGTCCCCCCGAGAAAGAAGAAGGAGGAAGAAGAATGGAAAAAAAAAAATAACCGAGCCCAGTTCGTCCACCCTCTGCAACCTAGAAGAAGGAGAAGAAGAAGAAGAAGGAGGAGGAGGATGAGAAGGAAGAAGAAGAAGAAGAAGAAAGAAAAAAAAAAAGGAACCCAGTTTATCCCCCCGAGGAAGAAGAAGGAGGAGGAAGAAGAATGAAAAAAAAAGAAGAGAAAACTGAACCCAGTTCGTCCACCAGTCTCCAACCCCCCGCCCCCCAAACCTAACCCCCTGTAACCCAGAAGAACAAGAGAAGAAGGAGGAGGAAGAAGAAGAAGAAAAAAAAAAAAAAGGGAACCTAATTCGTCCCCCCGAGGAAGAAGAAGAAGAAGAAAAAAAAAAAAAAAAAGGTACATGATTTTGTTTTTAAAAAAAAATTTTGGCGGGAAAAAATGTAAGGTACATGGTTATGGGAAAAAAAAATTGGGCGGGAATTTTTTTTTTTTAACCCCTAAAAAAAAAAAAATCCACGTGGCGCCCAGTCATTGTCCACGTGGGCGCCACGTCACAGTTAATGGGAGATTTAACACATTAACTAACAGATGTATGAGACTGTCCCAAAATTTACACTTTAGGTATGACTCTGGGACGAAAAAAACTTGATGTAGTAAATGTTGAAAACCACAAAACTTTAAGGTAGTAAACAGAGTTTAACCCTAATTCAAAATAGCCTCAGTTAGCATGTTATCTCATAAAATGTTTCATAAAATGTAATCATTAAATCATGCTTTTCATGTATGCATTTATACTATTAAAACATGCATTTTAGAAAGGGTCCACTCATAGATACTTCGCCGCTGAAGAGCCATGCAAATTAGCAAAGACAGAAATGCCACAATAATTGCCCATAAGCACATAAAGGGTCCAATTAATAAAACTTTATTCTAACAATTGAATTTGGGAATGCGGACGTCGGAAACGGATTCAGGACGTCAAATTATCCTAAGAGAGTTCCGGGCAACGGTTATGGTGTTGGCATAGGGCCTGAAGTGTTTTTCCTCTGGTTATTAGCACAAGGACGAGGAGCCGACATGGGGCCTGGGGTAATTTTCCTCTGACTGTTTGTTTAGAGACGGGGAGCCGGCATGGGGCCTGGAGAGTTATTGGACATTCACTAGTGATTATTATATATACAAGTTATGATTTGAGACATTGCACGACATGCTAGGTTTCGGAAAACCTATGTTTATCATGATATATATGTGTTTTCATAAAACTTGGGGGTTAGTACGTTGATAACTGTTTCGTGAACGGTTTTCCTTTGCGTGTTCGTGGGATCAAGCTCTATCAGAAAATGCTAAAAGTAACCTCGAAAGATGTACGGATTTTTAATGAAAATTCAAACTTTTGAAATACTTAATTAAAGCTCTAAATTAACGAAAATAAATTTGCATAATTACGAAATATGAAAAATTAAATATTGAAATTCGGGGATGGGATTTCATACTTAGTGTGGCATGTGTTTGTTCTTCGGTATCGGTAGGACAAGACATGGACAATTACAAAACAATAAACTTGTTTTAAATATTACTACCACTAAGATATTGTGAGGTAAAGCATGAGCAGCAATTACTTTCACTTTCACCTGTGTACCTTATATTTGGTAATGGACAATTCTGCTTGTCCTTGGTCCATCTCCAATATTGACTTCATTTCTCTTTTCGACTTGTTTTTGACTCCCCTTTTCTTTTAACTTGAACTGGATATTTAACCACCTCTCTTTGAGAACTCCTACCTCCCTATTCACTTTTTTTTTCGACCACGGTTACCAAAAACCAAAGAGTTCAACTTCGACCACGACTACCTTCTTCTGACATCAATGCCTTGTTAATAAGATCTGAAACTTTTTTTTTTATAAAAAAAACAGAGCTCTTTTGGACACGATAGAAGTGTCGTATCTTTGCCTTCACTATCCCAAAATAATACTGGATTCGGTGGTTGAAGCCACATTTTCAATATGTAAGATTGAGGCAGCAACTCTATTTGTTTCATTCTCAAATAGACAATATGTGCCGACAAGGAATTCCGCGAAACTCCATCTCTTTGCAGCTACATTTAGCAATATCTGAGACCGTATCAATCACCATCTTCTTTGTCTTTGTCACTTATGCAACCTTTCAAGTACTTCATACATGTCCTCATTCCCATCCACTGACTTCTCCCTCAAGAAACAAGTTATACTCTTCAATTCGTCCACTTAAAGCCCTTCAAACATAAACCTGGTGTGCAATTTGGCCATTTGAGCTTCCATCAGGGTGCGAAACAGCATAAGAAGGACACAGTTTTCATCATTATGGTCTTTCTGATGTTGGCGTCCAAGGGATCAATTAAACGAATGATGAATTCAATTAAAGACTGCTTTCTATTAGCATACTGCTTGAAAAAGTAATAAGAACACTAGGCATGTTGACTGCTCAACATTCTGACAGAAAAAGCGTGCTTACAAAATGTAGAAACCCAAGCCAAGTTTCATCGGCTAACCCAACATAGCTTTAAGGAATTCTTCAAACAATCACTCAAAGCTCTCGATTTTTTATTTTTCAGGAATGCACAACCCAATACCATGGTTTGATCATGGTTATTCACTCTTAACAAAGAAGCAAATATCATCCCATCCACAATGATGTTGAATGTAGTGTCAAACACAATCACATTACCAAAATGGTTATAACCACATCTTGACTTAGCATCCGCCCAAAAGAAATTTCTAAGTATTCCGCCTTAATTCATTCTCCATCTTGTAATAGAATGACTTGTTTCTTTTTCTCATCATCAAAATTCTCTTTGAGCATTTCCACATCATATGCTCAATTAGATGAGCTCGCAATTGTTGTTCGACGTTATACATATCCTTGGGGTGCAACCAATTATTCTAATTCCTCCACCTTGCACCTCTAATAAACCCACTTGTATACTTATGGAAATATTCGTTTGCGCACATTGTTCAATCATCACCTTCTTTTCCTCTGAAACCCAATGATGAGATTCAAATCAGTGTGATGCACTTGCCATAGGTGGTTGTGTCTGGACTCCTTCGTTGAAAACTGTTCAGTAAACTTATCGCGACCAATTTCCTTATATAGCGCAAGTTTCGCCTGGTAGTCACTTCTAGAATCTTCCCTCCTCCCTTTCTAATTAGTCTGAGATTATCATCTATCCTCTTTTTGCCTTGTTTGCTACAAACAAATTTTTTGTTTTATATTAAGGTTTAATAGAAACAAACTCTTTATTTTCTAGATTAGGTCAGGGAAACTATGAAGCAACAATGTTTGTTTTTTATAAACATGAAGCAACAATGTTAGGGCAACGTATTGGATAAGTACTCAATGACTGCACTAGATATTTCTAGTCGTTTAATTAGTTTCTTATGAAAATTTAAAAGGAAAGTGTTTTATGCACACTTTTTTCCTCATTTTGTTAATTTAGTTTCTTGCAGGCTTATATCAAACAAGTTGAAATCGGCCACGGAAGCAAGGCTTATATCATTGCTGTTGGAAGTTTTGAGACTCTTGTTCCACATTGGAGAAAACAAGATTCTCAATGGCCTTTATATAGATTTAGTGCTTTAGTCTAGTAGTTAAAACATGGACCATTTGGAAATGGATTGAAGGTTTGGGCCTTATGGTTGTGTGGATTAGGCTTGTATAATATAGCCTAAATACAATTAATATTAACTAATCAAGAGGCCCTTGGGGCCTTGGAATTTAAAATTAATTTGATTCATTAATTTTAATTTTCGGATTAAGTTTTTAATTAATTTATTAATTAAAAACGTTTTGATTAAAAGACACAGCTCTTAGAAAGAGTTGTGTACCTTCAAATACATTGAACAGGTGTTTGAAAGGGTGTGAAACAGCCTATATATTTGCAATCACAGTATCCAAATGAATTATCTTTTCTTGCTCTTTTCTTCTGTACGAATTTTCTAGAGAGTAAACACACAAAAAGCAAATTCGCTAGAGTTCTAGAACCCAGTGCAGATTGTAAAATCAGGTAGTTGAATTCTGGTCGAGCAGACGTTGTAGAACCACAAGCACATGAGCGAGACGTAAATACTGTTCGAAGGACATAGCTTTTACGCTAGCCTCTACCTTCTGTAATCAAGTTAGTAACATTAATATTCTTATATTAATTTCTGTATTATTGTGTAATTTTCTTTTTGCATAGCAAGTATATTTTGGTTAATAAAATATTAGAATTTCTGTTATTTTTGTTTATTTCTGAATTGTTCTCTAACAATCTTCGAACAATATGGAACAATCAGGAACTAAACCTCATTCTGAGAAGCCTGAGAAATTTAAGGGCGGAGATTTCAAAAGATGGCAACAGAAGATGCTGTTTTATTTGACAACACTGAACTTGGCTAATGTTCTGCGCGAAACTGAGCCTACTGCAGATGGAGAAAATATATTTTCTGTAGAAACTTTAACGGCCATAGATGCCTGGAAACATAATGATTTCCTCTGCAGAAACTATATTCTCAATGCATTAGATGATTCGTTGTATAATGTCTATGTGGTATTCAAAATAGCCAAGGAACTTTGGGAATCACTTGAGAAAAAATATAAAACCGAGGATGCTAGTTCAAAGAAATTTGTCGTGAGCAAATTTTTGGACTACAAAATGGTGGATTCCAAGTCTTTTGTCTCTCAAACTGAAGATCTCCAGAAAATCATCCATGACGTTCATGTTGAAGGGATGGTAATCAATGAGTCTTTCCAAGTGGCGTCCATTATACAAAAACTGCCACCTTCTTGGAAAGAGTTCAAGAGTTATCTCAAGCACAAACGTAAGGAGATGACCCTTGAGGATCTCATTGTAAGGCTGAGAATTGAGGAAGATAACAGAAAAAATGAGAAGGGCCTGGTTTCGAGTATGGAAGCCAAGGCGAATGTTGTTGAAGGAAGTTCATCAAAGCAAAGGTCGAAATTCTAGAAAACTAAGAAGAAGGAAAGCCACTTTATCCTTGGTGTGAAAGGCAAAGACTTCAAGAAAATCAAGGGAAGTTGCTGGGTTTGTGGAAAGCAAGGCCATAGGGCTCAAGAATGTCGCCATCGAATGGATCAAGGTCCAGGAAATCAAGGCAACAACAACCGCGCAAACCTGATTGAAAACAATGTGGATGCCCTGGCTGCAATGATTTCTGAAATCAACCTTGTATCTGACTACGCTGATTGGTGGATAGATACTGGTGCAACTTGCCATGTATGTGGTGACATAAATATGTTCTCTTTGTACCAGAAAATCGAGGGAAACAAGCAGCTGTTTATGGGAAATGCATCTGCATCTGTTGTGGCTGGAATAGGGATGTGTGTTCTGAAATTCACTTATGGAAAGGAGTTAACCCTCCTTAACGTGCTGCATGTCCCCGATATAAGGAAGAATCTTGTTTCTGGTCCTATCCTTAGTAATAAAGGATTCAAACTAGTTTTTTAGTCCAATGAGTTTGTACTAACTAAAGGGGGAATGTTTGTAAGGAAGGGTTACCTTGCTGATGGATTATTCAAACTAAATGTACTTGCTAATGCTATGAATGAAATAAATAATGCTTCTGCTTATATTGTTGATTCGTCTCATTTATGGCACTCTAGGTTAGGATATGTAAATTTTTCGTTCTCTTTTTAGAATGCATAATTTAGGTTTGCTCCCCAAAATTGATTATCTAGATAATGTTAAATGTGAAACTTGTACAGAATCGAAATTTGCAAGTCAAAGCTTTAAATCAGTGCATGAAAAATCCAATGATTTGTTAGATTTAATTCATAGTGACTTGTGTGATTTTAGATCATATCCAACTCGTGGTGGAAAGAACTATTATGTAACATTTATAGATGATTTCAATAAGTATTGTTATGTTTATTTACTTCATAGCAAAGATGAGACCTTGGATATGTTTAAGACATATAAGGCAGAAGTTGAAAATCAACTTAACAAGAAGATTAAAGTCTTAAGGTCCGATAGGAGAGGAGAATATGAGTCTCATGCATTTGCTGAATTTTGTGCCACACATGGCATAATTCATCAAATAACAGCCCCCTATACACCACAACAAAACGGTGTTTCCGAACAAAAAAAAGGACTTTTAAAGACATGATCAATTCCATGTTGAATAGCTCTAGGCTTCCACACAATATGTGGGGCGAAGCTTTACTTACTGCAAATAAAATTTTGAATCGAATTCCACCTAAAACGAGAAAGGAGTCACCATATGAATTATGGAAAGGAAGAACTCCAACGTTTAAATTGCTTAAAGTGTGGGGTTGCCAAAGAGAACAAAATTAGGGCCTAAAACTATAGATTGTGTTTTTATTGGTTTTGCATCTAATAGTTCAGCTTATAGATTCTTAGTTTTTCATTCCGAAGCAAGTGATATACATGTCAATACTATTATAGAATCTATAAATGCAATATTTTTTGAGGATATTTTTCCATACAAAATAGGCAAGTCTAATTTATTAAAAAAAAGATTACATGATGATGTATCTAAGGTTACTAACGAACCTAGAGAACATGATGATGGTTCAACCTCGTCTAGAGTTCAAGAAGAGGAAGAACTTGAACCTAGAAGAAGTAAAAGGACAAAAATTTGAAAGGACTTTGGGCCTAATTTTGTGACCTTATTAACCGAGACAGAACCTCAATCATTCAAGGAGGCCATTTCCACTCCTGAAGCTCCATTTTGGAAGGATGCAGTTAATAGTGAGATATATTCCATTATGCAAAATCATACATGAGAATTAGTCGATTTGCCCTCTGGCAATAAGCCAATTGGGTACAAATGGATCTTTAAGAAGAAATTAAAACTAGATGGTACAATTGACAAATATAAGGCTCGTTTGGTAACTAAAGGATACCAAACCATTATGAAGTAATTTTTCGTTTACCTTATGGATGCATCTAACTTCCTCGTTAGACTGCCTACGTACCCTCAATAGGGATCAAGCCATTCGTAGTTCACTTATCACAAAATCAGACGTTTATTCCACTAAGTTCAAGCAGAAAAGCATAGCATTCCTCAATCATTTATTATAACCTGTCAACATGTAATCCCTGGACTCAGGCTACATAACCAATCCCCATGAAAACATGATTTCTCTCCCATCCAACATATAAATCATTATGTCTCATCATGATATCGCAATTCACAACACACATCATATTTAAGAGCCGACGAAACACAAAACCATTCTTTAGCCGCATTAATTAATTAATTTGATCAAGTAATAACAGTCATTCCCATATCTTCTAAATTCATACCATATGAAATCATAATCAAATCATAGAAAATCCCGAAGGAGTCACTCAGACGTCCAACATCTTTTCTAACTCAATTCACAAGACTCTCGAAACCATTGACACAAATATATATAAAACTAAGGCTAGAGTGACACAGTTAGGCCAAGCCTACTTCTCCAAATAATGGGATTTTAGGCCACTCCACGAAATTCAACAACCTCGGGTTCCGGACTACTCAACGGAACCAACCCAAATATGATCGCCTATAAAATGTACCAGGTACAACCAATCATCATCACCTCTAGAATGCGCATGGTCCCCCATCGCGAATATACCAAGCAGAACCATAGGCATAATCTCATCGTGCATGCAGTGATCACCCATCTCGGATATACCAAGCATGATCACCCCTGAATACATATGGTCCCCCATTGCGGATATACCAAGCAGAACCATAGGCATAATCTCATTGCTATGATTTACATCGTAATCACTTGCACTATCAACTTCTCATGACCACTATCTTATCATACAAGCATAAAAGTTCTACATAAACTTCTCATAAGATTTTGGGTTTACATCGTCATAAAAACAATCATTCACATCATACATATCCAACCACATTTCATAACATTTCCAAACTACAGTAGATTCACAATTACTAAACATAGATCGATGCTAAAAATAAAAATAACAATTCAATAGGAAGCATATCTAATCAACAAGTATAACTCAATATGGTGCCACTAATACATATATCGAGACACACGTCAACTGGGAATGACACGTCATCATGATGAGCCAACTAAGCTCCATCAAGCCTCAACAACATACTAGAGGTAAGCGACCTCAAGAGTAGAGCACGTTGACTAGAACGTCAACCGTCGATAAGGTAGGTCCATTAAGGTCAACAACCTAAGGTTATTTGATCCAGAAGATCCACACATCGGATTTCCTATCTATAAGTTCTCAAAGGTCTAACAACTGATAACTAGGGTGTTCACAAAATTGTACGACGAACCAACGATCGGATTGTCATCAATCACACAAACAAGTGGCTGTCCAATTTGATTACCACACCAAACAATTGAATTTCGGGAAACCGAGCTAGACATAGGTTCACAAGGTCACTAGAAGGTATTTGATACTTAGACAACACTCGTGGATGGTCACACGCGGTGGTAGCCAAGGTGGAGGGTTTAGAAACCCCTAATTTTCAACATGAACTAAATGAGCTCAAATTTATATGGTAGCTAGAGCTCAACAAGGGAAACACTTTTCACAACTAGGCCAATGATAAATTCTAACCGGAAACTGTCCAAATTCACCGAAGAAAACCGGATTTCTAGGGTTCTAAACACCCAACTCTAAAATGAATACGAAAGCACAAACCAAGCATATCAACTTGAAGATTATGAAGAGTAGATGAAGTTTCCTACCTCACTCGAAGGAAATGGTTGCTGGAATCACATGAAAAATGACAAAATCGCCAGAAACCCACATAAATTTTCTGCCTCAAACTAGAAAAATGGATAATAAAATGGAAAATTTAACACTACAGAGATGTATGGCTCGTCAAGAGCTTTCTATGGACACCAAGATCACCCAAAACGGAGCTCGGATGAAGGAGATATGAGTGGGTCAAGTTGGCGGGTTAAAGGGTTGAAATCGCCCCAAAAAGGGGTCAAAATCAGACCCCTCCTTTTTTTTTTTTTTTTCAGAAACCTTCCCCCCCCCCCCTTTTATTTGATTGGTCCTTCTCCTGCTAGCTAATTAGTCCTCTTATTTTTGCTTAAATCTGATTAAGCTTCTTCCTCGTGGAAGTTTAATCGATTTAAAATCTATAGTTTAGTAACACAACTTCAAATGTCCGTAATTATACCATTATAATCCAGGCTCGCAAACGGCTTTCGCCAATACATTCGTGGTTTCGAGATCTATTCGAAAACGCTACTTGTGACCTCGAAAGGTCAACGAGTAAATAATAATTTTCCAAACTTCACTCTTTGTAACTAGTTTAATTGAAATCCAAATTCAAATAAATAAATATAAATTTTCGAAAAATAATACAAAATCTCAATAATACAAATACGTAGATTATAACAATGAAATCCAGGAACGGGATTTCACAAATTGGTTGAGTGATATCCAATTAGAAACATGCAGCCCTGGATAAGAACTCCGAACTTGGGGTAGATTATGAAATCCCATAGATGTTACTTTAGGGAACCCGAACTCGTGTTGTTTCTGGTCCTTCTTCCTTTGCAACAATTTCCCCCCGTTAAACCACAATTCTCAACCTTCAACTTGCTTAGCTACTTAAGATCTTTGGCCACTGAGGCGGGGAAGACATTTTTCAAACTTTCACATGCTTCTATCTTAACTGAATTTAGATTTGTTCAAATCCATTCAACTGAGTGGTAGATGATGTGTCATATACCACTTGTACTAATTGACATTGCTATATTTTTAATGTCTCTAGACCATTCAATCTTCCCATGATACTTGACCCAAAGATATTAATCAGACTGTGGCATCTACAAACATCTATAATTCTGATCCTGCCAAAAGAGTCTGGATCAAGTTGATTGTGGAATATTATCTTCAACTTAGGTAAGTCCTATATGTACAATCTCTCCAAGCTAGAAAATCCTACCTGCCACATATTTATTTTAGAACTTATGGACAAGCCTTTTTTTACTTTCACAAAAGTAGGACTCCATAACCTTAGACAGAAGAGGAACGTTTGGTTATATTCTGTTTTGTCGTTGGTTTCCCTGGGCTGCACTAGTCTCAGTACAACTCGGCGGCTCCTCCTTCTAGTCTACGCTGTCGGCATCCCGGCTCTGTCCTCTACCCGCCTTCCATCCTTCCTTGGCAATTGTAAGTCCTTATTCACTTGTTCTTTATCTTCTTTTCCTTTTTCTTGTAAATTAATTTATAAGATTGTTTTTGAATTCTGATATTGTGATTTTACATTTAAGAATCAATGTTGATGGGTTTTTAGTTGATAGATTTTTTTAGGGATTTTAGGATTTTGATAAATGCGCAATTTCTAATTTCACATAATTCCTTACTTTTTAGGGATTTAAAGGCTTAGTTGAGTTAATAGTAAAGACGGGAGATGCTATTCAGAATGCGGGAACAACTTTACATGGTCATTTTGGTCACCTGTTTGCTGATACATGGCTGATTATGCAAGAGTTCAAGCAATGGAAGATTTCCTTCGGACCAAGAGAGACGAACAGAGTGGCACATAGGCTTGCACGGTTGAGTTTAACGCTTGACCATCCAATTTCTTGGTTTGAAGAACCCCTGATATTATTTTTGATTTATTATTGGAGGATAGTCTTTATAGTTAAATTGGTGCGGGACACTCTTTTTTCCTTCGATTGGATTGAAAACCCTGACAAGGTTTTTATTGAGATTCGTGTGATGTATGCTCACCACCATTTAGTGTGGTGTATGCTCAACACCGTATTTATCACCATTAGATGAGTTTGAATTTCGAGATTCGCACGAATCTCGAAATTCAAACTCATCTAACGGTTGATAATGTCACATTCCGGCCTGGGGCCCCACCACATCCTAGGCTCGACTCCACCGTAGCACGATATTGTCCGCTTTGGACATCGACCACGCCCTCACGGTTTTGTTTCTTGGAACTCACATGAGCAGAATTGTGAAATCTCGTTCCCGGATTTCACTGTTATAATCTACGTATTGTACTATTGAGATTTTATATTATTTCTCCAGGATTTATTTTAAATTGTTTGAATTTAGATTTTAATTAAACTAGTTACGAAGAGTGAAGTTTGAAAAATAATTATTTAAAATTCGTTGACCTTTTGAGGTCACAAGTAACGTTTTCGAATAGGTCTCGAAGCCACGAACGCATAGGCGAAACCGTTTGCGAGTCCGAATTATAACAGTATAGTTACAGACGTTTGAAGTTGTGAACTATAGATTGTGGAAATTGTTTAAATTCCACATGTTGCTAAAGGTTAAGTGAGTCTAATAATATTAAAAGGAGACGATCAGATTTTTAAGGGAGGTCTGATTTTTTTGACCCGTTTTGGGCGTTTTCGACCCATTAAAACCACAAACTTGATCCACTTGTATCTTTTTCATCCGATCTTCGTTTTAGGTGATCTTGGTGTCCATGAAAAGCTCTTGACGAGCCCTACAACTCTGTAGTGTTAGAGTTTCCATTTTCTTATCCATTTTTCCAGTTCGAGGCAGCAAAGTCCTGTGGGATTTCAGGCGATTTTGTCATTTTTTCGGCGATTCCGACAACCATTTCCTTCAAGTGAGGTATGAAACTTCATCTACTCTTCATAATCTTCAAGTTGGTATGCTTGGTTTGTGTTTTTGTAGTCGTATTAGTGTTGGGTGTTTAGAACCCTAGAAATCCAGTTTTCCCGGTGAAATTGGATGGCATACGGCTTGAATTTGTCGTTGGCCTAGTTGTGAAAAGTGTTTCCCTTGTTGAGCTCTAGTTACCACATAAATTTGAGCTCATTTAATTAATATTGAAAACTTGGGTTTTCAAACCCTCCACCTTGACTATCCTGCGTGTGGCGGTGCGTGGGACCGTCCACGAGTGTTGTCTAAGTACCAAATAGCTTTTAGTGATCCTATGAATCTATGTCTAGCTCGGTTTCTCGAAATTCAATTGTTGGTGTGGTGATCAAAGTGGACCGCCACTTGTTTGTGTGGTTGATGACAATCCGGTCGTTGGATCGTCGTACAATTTTGTGAACACCCTAGTTACCAGTTGTTGGACCTTTGAGAACTTACAGATCGGAAATCCAATGTGTGGATCTTCCGGATTGAATAACCTTAGGTTGTTGACCTTAATGGACCTACCTTATCGACGGTTGACGTTCTAGTCAACGTGCTCTACTCTTGAGTGTCGCTTATCTCTTGTTTGTTGTTGAGGCTTGATGGAGCTTAGTTGGCTCATCTCGATGATGTTTCGTTCCTAGTTAATGTGTGTCTCGATTTATGTATTAGTGGCACTGTATTGAGTTATACTTGTTTATTAAATGTGCTTTCTATTGAATTGTTATTTTTATTTTTAGTATCGATCTATGTTTATTAATTGTGAATCAACTGTAGCTTGGAAACGTTTATGAAATGTGGTTAGATATGCATGATTAGTATGATGTGTATGATTGTTTTTATGACGATGTGAACCCAAAATCTTATGAGAAGTTGATAGTGCAAGTGATTACAATGTAAATCATAACGGATGAGATAAGGGTAAGTGGTTCATGTGTTGATCTAACTGCACCATGTAGACGTGGTACATGGATGGTCCTGCTTGGTTAATCCACGTTGGGGGACCATACTATATATGGATCGTGCTTGGTTAATCCGCATTGGGTGATCACTACCTAACAGTTTTGTAGGTGTGACTCTACTTGGTTAATCCACGTTGGGGGTCACTACCTACATGATTATCTTGACCTTGCTTGGTTAATCATCATTAAGGGATCACTAGTGATCCTGCTTGGTTAATCCGCGTTGGGGGACCATACTTTATATGGGTCGCGCTTGGTTAATCCGCGTTGGGCGATCCTTATGGCCATGTATGCTTAGGAATGATCATGCTTGGTTAATCCGCATTGGGTGATCACTTCCTAACAGTTGTAGGAGTGACTCTGCTTGGTTAATCCGAATTGGGGGGTCATTGCCTACTTGGATACTTTCTCAGGGGTGGCTCTGCGTGGTTAATCCGCTTTAGGGGGCCACTTCCTGTTTGATTACTTATGTAGGCTTCGGCTAAAATGCATTCCTCTAGCCCTAGTTTTAGTGCACATATGAATGATGGTTTTTGAGAATCTTGGTGGTTTGAATGGGAAATGTCGATGGATGTTTGGGTGACTCTTTCGGAGTTGCAGCAACTTGATTATAATTTCATACAACATGATTCTACACTCGATGTTTATAGATTGCGATCGATGATCTGTTTTTACTAAATATCACATAATTGTATTATTGTCACTTACCCGAGCCTCGCAGTTTATTTTAAGTGTCTGATTGGCCAAAAGTACCATTTCTATGATGTAGGCACTGCTTTTACATATGACAGGTCTGAGTAGATTATGAGAAACTGCTTGATATTTTGGTTCCGTTGAGTGGTCCGGAACCCGGTGTTGTTGGATTCCGTCTAGTGGTCCGGAATCTTTGCTCTTGCTCATCCCCATAAGATTAGTCTAGAACCCTAGATTCGAGTGAATGAGAATTACCCACAATAGACCTTGTGAATATAAAATAGAGTTACCATGTTATTGCTCATAACCCAAGTAGGGAATTATGTAGAGTTCCTTAATTAAATTCATGAAATAATATGCTATCTCATTGATTATTTAATGTAATTAAATATTAATATTATGCTTTGTGATTCCTTGGTATGTTATAAGCTATGGACTGAGATATAATGTTGGAAGCATAGTGATTGGTATGATGTAGTGAAATGTGATTTGACTTGTGTATTGGAAATGGTTGTGACATGTGATTGAAATGCATATTGAATTGCTTGGGAGATGTGAGGTCTAGTAATGGACCGATAACCTATTGTGATGGGGATTTGTTGCTCAATATTGTTTCATTTCGTTGAGTCTTTGTGAATTGAGTAACTTGAATCATGTCTTGTTCCTTCGAGCCGTTGTTATGCTTCTTGGACTTCCATTTAGTTCTGTTGAGTGGTCCGGAACTGAGTTCTACTTGGATTCCGTTAAGTGATGGTCCGGAATCCCTTCTACTCCGCGATTCTGTTGAGTGATGGTCCGGAATCGTATCCTGATTGGATTCCGTTGAGTGATGGTCCGGAATCCCCTTTGGTGCCTTGGTTCCATTGGGTGGTCCAAAGTCCCCTTTTCCAGAGATGTAGTCTTCGATTGAACTGTGTCGCTCTAGCCCGCATTTCAACTTGTTGTATGTGTTATTGATGATGTGATGGTTGGCATTATTATTAATTGATGTGATTATGGAATAATGTTGGTTGTGATTGTTGTCATTATGATTAGACTCGTTGATCATTTGGTTAAAGGATAACATGGTGAACTACGAATGGCTTGATCCCTAATGAGGGTACGTAGGCAGTCTAACGAGGAGGTTAGATGCAGCCATAAAATATACGAAAAGAAAAATTTACTATGAGAATAGATTCTCGAGTTGTGATTTGCCTTATTTCAGATGCGGGGTATGTTGAGATACAGGTTTAGGTGACGTCACGTGTCGATCCTGGACGTATGTCGGGATCGGGACGTGACAAGAACTTCCCAGTGGGTCACCCATCCTGTGAATGCTCTGACCCCATTCTTGCTTAACTTCAGAGTTCCTACGTAACCGAAGCCAGTGAGCTCCCAAAATGCCTCGTGCTAGGTAGAGATGTGAATAAATATAAGGCTTATATAATCCATTCCCTTAGGTGATATGGGATGTTACAATCCACCCCCCATTAGGGGCCCGACGTCCTCGTCGACACACTTCCGGCTAGGGATTGGCTCTAATACCAAATTGTCACATCCCGGCCCGAGCCCCCACCACATCCTGGGCTTGACTTCATCGTAGCACGATTGTCTGTTTTGGGCCCCGACCATGCCCTCATAGTTTTGTTTCTGGAAACTCACATGAACAGAACTTCCCAGTGGGTCACCCATCCTGGGAATGCTCTGGCCCCATTCTTGCTTAACTTCGTAGTTCCTACGAAACTGAAGCCAGTGAGCTCCCAAAAGGCCTCGTGCTAGGTAGAGATGTGAATATACATATAAGGCTTACATGATCCACTCCCTTGGGCGATGTGGGATATTACAAATCAATAGGGTAATGAACATACAACACACTACATGGTGGTGAGCAAAAATGCACTCCACTGTTAGCACCCTATCCTCAAATTTGTACATATTTCTACAATTCAATGAATATCGTACTTGCATAAAAAAAATAGTAAAGACGGGAGCTTTGAATAATTTCACATAAACGTCTAATTTCGAACTTCTGAAGTGCTCCAGCCAAATTGAACTTCCTGATTGGTACTTCATTAGATCTGCATCCGTGGCAAGGAAAGTCTACTTGAGTGCTGGTCTTGGTGTTGGTGCCTTCAGCAGGATCTATGGAGGGAGCAAGAGGAACTGAAGGAAAACAGAGCAGTATGCAACTCTTTTTGCTTTGTTTTGCTTTTTCTACTAAACTTCTTCTGGACACAACTGCATAGTGGAAGCAAAAGTCGGGTTATACAGCACTTGCAAAGTAGAAACTATGCTACGAAATAGATGTTTCTTGATCATCAAACAACAAAGACTAAAAAGATGACGAATGACTTTCTGAAAACAATTTTTATAATCCAAAAACTTGGTTGGTATTGAGCTACATGCAAACATTTATGACTGGCTTTGAATTTCACTTAGACATTTTAACAAACACATATCTGTGCACTTTAAGCCCTGCAGAAAATGAAATGAAGAACAATTCGCTCGTTGAAGACTAACAAGTTTCATTGAAAATGTGTCTAGTGCCCATATCTAAAATGTCAAAAACTAGTAAATTTGTGTTTGATAGTAAAGGTTTTGTAATATACATTTTAAGATAGTAACATGGGGGTGGCGATGGTGTTTGCAGCTAGAGTGGTGTTGGTAGCAAGGTGGTTGAGGTCAGTGGCGAAGCCAAGTGAGGGCGCGAAGTGGCGGCCGCCACTCCCCTCGCCGGGAAACACCACTGGACCCAGCTCTTCACCACTCCCCTCGCGCGCGCCTCGCCGGAAAACCCTGGTTCATCTCCTTTGTTTTTTTTGGGCAATCTGCAATCTATTCTGTGCGGAGTGCTGTTAATTTTTTTTTTAAAACCAGGCCAAAACGATGTCGTTTTGGGCCTGGTAAAAAAATTTTAAAAATTGTAAAACAAAAAGGCACCGTTTTTATATTTGAATTAAAAAAAATTATAAAGGGGGACCGCTTCTACGTGTCGCCCCAAAACCCTATATGTCCCCCCCCCCCCATACCCCATTCCCCTTTACTTTGCTTATCCTATGCTGTTTGTTCACCAATCAACACACAAAGAGAGAGGCCAAGCTGCTCCCCAAAATCCCAGCAACCAAGCCAAGGCAAGTCCCCTTTAATTTATGTTAAGCCTTCACAGTTCACAAGTCATTATCCTCTCCACCTTGAGCTTGAGCCGTCGGCTTCCACCAATCACCATTTAAAGGTAAATTTTTTAATTCTTAAATGTATAATCCCTAACCCTAATTAATTATTTAATACAAATTTCATTTAATTGGTATAGAATCATATGGTAATGCATTAATATGGTTATTGATTATTGATGTGAATCATATGCTTCTATGATTATTGATTTGAAATTATGAAATTATATTTTAGGGTGAAATTATTGATACGAATTGGGAATTAGAAGAATTGTGCTTTTAATTTGCTTCTTACTCTTATCATATGTATGTATAATTGTACATATAGATAAATTGGCATGTCAAAAGCCATCTTTAACTAAAATTATTGGTAATAAGCCACCAGGATGGACGCAATGAGCCATCTTTAACTAATATTAGTACTTTTGATTAATTGAATTGTTGGTTGGTTGGATTAGTTATTATGCATACTATAATAATAGTATAGTCTACTTTAGGATTAAGAGTCTAAGAATTTTTATTTCTTTCCATTTTACAGTTACGTAATAGAACGATACTATAAGAAACAATGCTTAAATCCTCCTTCAAACATTTCGAGTAGTCATTCTCCTTCAAATATTCCGAGTAGTCCTCCTCCTCCTTCAAATATTCCAAGAGGTCCTCCTTCAAATATTCCAAGTAGGTCACAACAAAGTGAAGCCACTGAGTTGGATGAAATATTGGCTAATCTTCCTGCAGACCCTGCACATAGACGTCGAATGTTTGATTATCCACCTAATTATCGTGAAGCAATTCGTAGACACTATCTCCAAGTCGATCCTTGTCAACCTAGAGACCACATCATGCCAAGAAAGGTTAGCGACAATCGATGTTTTATCATTCGTTGCTTTGATAAGTTTAAGTGGTTGGAGTATAGTAAATCAAAAAATGCTGCATTTTGCCGTTATTGTTATCTTTTCAAATGTGATTTTGATCAAACGGGTAGCACTGAAAGGGATGTCTTCACTGAGATAGGGTTTACAAATTGGAAGAAAGGACCCGAAAATCTTCGAGTCAATGAAGGAGGTGTTGGAAGTCTTCATAATAAAGCTATACAACAAGCTAGAGATTTGATGACACAAAAACAACACATTGAAACATTTGTGATTAAGCAAACCGATGAAGCTCGCATTAATTATCGTACTTTATTGAGTGCCTCACTTGAGTGCACAAGATGGTTGTTGGGACAAGGTTTTCTTTTTTGTGGCCACGATGAATCGTTGAAATCAAGCAATAGGGGCAATTATTTGGAGCTTATGCAATTTCTTTCCAAGCATAATGAACAAGTTAGGAAGGTTGTGTTTGAGAATGCTCCCAAGAATCTTAAGTATACTTCTTCTGATATTCAAAAAGATCTTGTCAGTGCTTGTGCCATTGAAACTGTAGATGCAATCACTAAAGATATGGAAGGTGCATTTTTTTTCTCTTTTGGTTGATGGAGCACGTAATTCTTCAACTAAAGAGCAAATGGCAGTGGTATTGCGTTATGTGAATAAAAAAGGAGAAGCAATTGAAAAGTGTTTGGGTGTTCAACATGTCTCCTCTACAACTAGTGGCTCGCTTGAAGAGGCCATTAAGAGATTGTTTGCTACAACAAATTTGAGTATGTCCAAGTTACGAGGACAAGGCTATGATGGAGCTAGCAATATGAAAGGTGAGTTAAATGGTCTTAAAACAAAGATTTTGAACAAATACCCTTAAACATTTTATATTCATTGTTTTTCACATCAACTCCAACTAGCTCTTGTATTCGTGGCAAAGGAAAATGAGGATGTTGCCAATTTCTTCATCAAAGCTAGTAGTTTAGTGAATCTTATTGGATCATCGTGTAAGCGTCATGATGCATTTAGAGAGAAACAACAAGAACAAATTCATAAAGCTCTTGATCTTAGTAATCTTGAAACGGGTAAAAGGTTAAATCAAGAAATGAGTCTCATGTGTCCATGTGATACACGGTGGAACTCGTATTATGGTACTATAGTTAGTATTATTGTTATGTTTGAAGCCGTGGTGGAGGTGGTTGAATGGATAAAAAGTGATCGCAACCAAGATAATCTCGGTGAAGCAACTAGGTTTTTCAAAGACATACAAACTTTTGATTTTGCATTTCACCTTTTCTTGATAAGACTTATATTGGGAATTACAAATGAGTTATCACAAACATTGCAAAAGAAAGATCAATAGTAGGGTGGCGGTAGAGGGGTGTTGGTACCAGTATTGGTGAGATATGCACATTGGGTGGCGGCAAGAGTAGGGTGGTGAGGGGAAAATAGTGGTAGGTGACGATGGTGATGCTGGCGCAGGAGGTGGAGATTGTGGTGGCTATGATAGCAGGGTGACGGCCATGGAGACAGTGGTGATGGTGGTGGGAGATAGTGGTGACTGGCATTGCCATATCTCTGGCATCTGTAAACATGAACGTTTATCAGCCTGGAAAAAGAGTCTAGCAAGTTGGTCGTGCCATATTATTTGTGATCAACTTAGGCAAATCGTAGATGATTAGTCTCTCCAAGTTAGGAAATCCGACCTACATACACACACACACACACACACACACACACACACACACACACACACACATTAATCTTTTTTAGTGCGATAGATTAATCGGAAATAAATGCATAAACAAAGAGAAATGCATGAGTAATAAACATTTTCATCGAAAAGAAAATATTGCACAGCAGTCTCAAGATTCTCCTTCCAATCCTTCTCTTCAGTTTCTTTGTGTTTTGTAATACTTTCACTCTTACCATCAAATATGAATGCCCTCAGTTTAAGACAATCTTCAAAGCGGATCGTTCAATATGTGTAACTTCCTGAGCAGAATCTAGCGGGAGATGTTGCAGTTGTAGATGTTTTAGCTTGCAAAACCTGTTATCCATATTTACGTCACCATATTATTCGTTTGCTACAATCTCTTCCATTTTTTGACATTTGGATTCCTCAAGACGTTTGAGTTGTACAGAACAGCTAGCCATGGAACATGAAAACAAGAATCTTAAACCATCAAGCTTGTTAAGTTGGGGCATCAGAACCAGCTGTATATAATGCACAATATAAGTGTAATTAGCAAGAATGACAATTTTCATGGTTATTAATTAGTTGTATTTATTCCAAAATGTATAGACAAGAAAAGATGAGTAGACATAAAGTAAAGGTCTAATATGAAACAACTAGTAACCCATTGTTAGTATGCGTTTTGTTCTTCCTTCTTTGGTTAACCAAACCATATAATCATACATTATCCTTTAAGCAGATTATTTTCTCTATAAGCTGAGCTACCATTTTGTTAGAGGTTTTTATCACAAATAATCCCATAAATTGACCTCACTCTTCACTTTGGTCTCTGAAATTGAAAATCGATCAATGTTGTCCCTGAAATTTTGTACCACAAATCATTGTCATCCCTAGTGTCCCATTCCATTAATTTTTCAGTTACCTTCATGATTTTAAATCTCATCATTTTAAAAAAAAAAAGTTTAGTCCATGTGGCACCACACCATTGGTTGTATGGGTCTACATGTTTGACACCTCATCAAAGTAACATAAAATAAATGGAATGAGACGGTATGAATGACATTGATTTGTGGTACCAAATTTCAAGGAAGACATTGATCGATTTTCAATTTTAGGGACTAAAGTGAGGAGTGAGGTCAATTTCAAGAACAATTTGTGATAAAAACCCTTTTGTTAACAGAAATCCATGTTCATGAAAAGAATAGATCATACTTCCCCAATTCATGAAAACTTTCGTAGCCCTGCAAATTACATTCTCCATAATGTTTTCTCCGGCTTCTGTATATGTAGTTGCTTCTGAGTCCGTGCAGTTACAACAGAGGTGCTGCGGTTGGAGGAGAAACCAATAAACTTCGGTAGATTCCACCACATCAAAGACCGTTGTTTTTAAAAGGCTAATTTATGAGATGACCGCAACATACACTTTCCAAACTACACATGGTTGTGAAGAGAGTGACGCCAAGTTTGGAAAGTCATTATGAGAATATCTCCATCTACTCAAGTTAATGAATATGTAACTTGATCATTGTTTTGGGCATGGAGATGCTTCAGTTGTTTAACACCGTCCATGTCCAATAAATGGGAAATAGTATTTACACCCCCCTTCCCATCCAAGTGCAAATGCTCAGATCTCTTTAGCAGCAATTTTATACCTTGATCGAATTGATTCTTCGTATTTAGCTTGAGTTTTAGCATGTTAGAGAAGGTTCATTAGACATCAGAATATAACCACCAATCACCAACAAAGATGGTGTGCCTTTCCAAATTATCTGAGAACAAGTTTTTCGGAGAAGGTTAGCATCCAGAACATATATATCTAATGCAGTTAGCTGAGACAAATGCTTCAGCTCTGAAACACTAACATTATGTCTTCCATCGATCGGACATTCACCCTCCCATTGCTCAAAGCTGTTTATTCCCATTCTCAAGTCTGCTAACGTTAGGTGAAATCAGTCCAAGTTCCGAGCAACCACTCAAATCTAACAATCGTATATGAGTCAGTTCCCCTATTTCATTGGGCAACTCCTTAACCTGGGAGTGTGCATGGCTAAGAACTTTCCAAGTTTCTTAGCTCTCCAACTAGAGCTATATCCCCCAACACGCATTGATCTAAGCACAATGTTTGAGGAATTGTTAGGTATTTAGGAGAAGGAGGTAATGATGGAAAATAAAGCACAGTTAAATCCAACACTTCGAGCTTTTTCATCTCTTCAAAAAAATTGCAAGGGATTGATTTCTAGCGAGCCATCACTACTCCCTAAGTAAAATATTTTCAGTTCTGAGCATTCCCAAGGTACTTGGGGAAGCGTGGGTATGGACAGTGTACAGTAACGGAGAGAGACCCATATCATAGAGGACTCTTTAAACAAATCCATATATAGCTGTCCATTCTTTCAACTCCGCATATGTTAAACAATCCGGACAGCAACATCTCGTACAAGCTCGTGCATCCTAGCACTGATCATCATAACCGTCTTTGAATCAACAAATGAAATGCATTTCGTGCCTCTTCCACAGTATCGAAATTTTTAACCGACTCTAAACCTATAAATATAATGAATTAAAATGTGTATAAAAATAAATAATTTTAATTTTAATGTAATGACATAAAATAAGATATCTATTAAATAAACAACAACAACAACAAAGCCTTTTCCCACTAAGTAGGGTCGGCTATATGAATCCTAGAATGTCATTGCGCTCGGTTATGTGTCATGTCTTCTGTTAGATCTAAGTACTATAAATCTTTTCTTAGAGTCTCTCCCAAATTCTTCCTAAGTCTTCCTCTACCCCTTCGGTCTTGAACATCTGTTCCATAATCGCATCTTCTAACCGGAGCGTCAGTAGGCCTTCGTTTCACATGTCCAAACCACCTTAACCGATTTTCTCTCATCATTCCTTCAATTTCGGTTACTTTACCTCGGATATCCTCATTCTTAATCTTATTAAATACTAAAACAAAAATATAATATAATATAAACTTGAATTAAGTACACATTAGAGGATCAAAATCAATATCCAATCTTACACCATATTTTTATTGAATTTTAATTTTCTTCAAGGATTAAAGTTAAAAAACTCCTAAAAGAAAACAAGTGAAGGTATAATTCACCTTTTCAGCTAAGAGCTCAAAATTCTCTGAGTCGATCTCTCTTTTTTCTTTGTTGATTGTAATGTTTTCACTCTTACCATCAAAGATGAATGTCACCATTTTAGTACAATCGTCTAGATACAAATACTCCAAAGACAAAAATTCAATGTAACTTCCTGAGTTGAATCTAGTGAGGTTCGGAAGATTTGCCCAAATACACCTTAAATGTTATAAACTTCGTTTAAAATAAGAGGTATGCTATCTACACACTCCATTTTACTTCTCACACACTCCTTGATAATTTCTGTTTGTTGATCTTTTTCAATTCATCCAATCCGACGACCAAAAATTAAAAAGGTGTGTGAGAAGTAAAATGGGGTGTGTGGATATCACACCCCTAAAATAAATGCATTACGAAATGTCTCCAATCCCTTCGAATTCCTCAATTTTTAAAATTCTTTAAAATTAGTTCTTAATTTCATTCACCATGAATGTTATAAACTTCTTTAAAACCTTAATTAAATATACCCATATTTTTATGAATGAATGAGGATCCTTACAAGATCCTCTTTGTGAGGATCTTGAAGATCATTAAATCGTGTCCATTCATCGTACATGCAGTCAAAAATTATTTTAAATATTTTTATTTAAAATTAAACATGAACAATACTTGACAAAAACTGATCACACGATATACGATAAACAAACACGATTTAAGGATCCCAAGATTCTCACAAAGAAAATCTGAAGAGAATCCGCAGTTTTTAAGAATTTTAATAAACCGTCTTAAAATTTTGACATAAATATTAAATGGGGTAAATTACATAATACCCCATCAGGTTTGAAGTCTATTACAACCCAATACAACATCTTTAAAACATTTCACTTTCATACCTCACGTACTATTTTATTTCAAAATAATACCTCTGTTAGATTTTCCATCCATTTGTCTGTTAAATGCTGACGTGGTTACCACGTTTGTGCTGATGTGGCTGCCACATGGCAAAAAAAAATTTATACATTAAAAATATTATAATACTAACCCTATTAAAAAAATAAAAACAAGAAAAACCCAAACCTAGAAATCCTTCCCCGCAACCCCACATCCTACCCTTACCCCCTTACCCATCTCTTCTTTCCCGTCCGTCCATCCCCTCCACCCTTCCATCCATCCCCTCCACCCGAGCACCCCTCAGCGTGGGTCCCACCTTGACCCCTTTCTTTCTTTCTTTCTTTCTCTCTCTCTCTCTCTCTCTCTCTCTCTCTCTCTCTCTCTCTCTCCTTTGTAAAATGTGGAATTTGAGATGCGGGTGTGGTTTTTGAGGTCTAGTGCCTCTCCTACACCGTCCTCCCAACCACTTCACCTACACCGTCCTCCACCAAGTGACTCGGTCATTCTCTCTGACGCTCAGCCTGGGCCAAGGCGGCTTCAGGTCTATGTTCTTCACCATTATCCCACACACCCGCCAAATCTCTCTTTTTAGCCTCCAAGCTCGATTCTCCGCTTGTCGTCTCGGTGCTCGGATTCTCCTCCGACCCAAAACAGTGCTCGGATTCTCCTCCACCGCCACCGCTGCCCACCTCCGAAGCCTCTTCGTCGAATTTGACTTTTTCGACGGCCTGGGCATGACTCTCTACGGGTTTGGGGGTTAGGTTATTAGGGTTTCGGAATGGGGATTTTGTAAATGGGTCGGTTGATAGGTAGAATTAGGTATGGAAGTGCTTCAATGGGGATGAACTGCGGGCTGAGCGGTGGATTTTGTAAATGGGAGTTGCAGAGAGGTGAGGGGCAAAGAAGGGGATCTGGGTTCGGGTTTTTCTGGTTTTTTTTTTAAAAAATAGGGTTAATATTATAATATTTTTAATGTATAAAAAAAAAAAAAATTGCCACGTGGCAGCCACATCAGCACAAATGTGGCAGCCACGTTAGCATTTAACAGACCAATGGATGGAAAATCTAACAGAGGTATTATTTTGAAATAAAATAGTACATGAGGTATGAAAGTGAAATGTTTTAAAATGTTGTATGGGGTTGTAATAGACCTCAAACTGATGGGGTATTATGTAATTTACCCGTATTAAATGCCATCGAGAATCTAATGCTCCCCTTTGATTTCTTTTTCAACCAGACCAAAGAAGATGAACGATCCATAACCTCAGACAGAAGAGGAACGTTTGGTTATATTCTGTTTTGTTGTTGGTTTCCCTTGGCTGCACCAGTGTCAGTACAACTCGGCGGCTCCTCCCTCTAGTCTATGTTGTCGGCATCCTGGCTCCGCCCTCCACCCACCTTTTGTGCTTCCTCCGGCAACTGCAAGTTCTTATTCACTTGTTCTTTTTCTTCTTTTCTTTTTTCTTGTAAATTAATTTAGGGTAAATTACATAATACCCCTTCAGGTTTGAGGTCTGTTACAACCCCATACAACATCTTTAAAACATTTCACTTTCATACATTTACTTATCATTTTATTTCAATTTCATACAACCATTAAAAAATATGTTAAATTAACCGTTAAGTGATGACGTGGCAAATATGAGTTCCCCATTTGTGATGACGTGGCTTCCACATGTGTGCCACGTGGCTAAACAATTAATAAAAAATCTAAAATATTAAAATAATTAACTAAAAAAGGTTATATTAAAAAAAAAAAAAAAAACTAGAAGTTGCCTTCCCCACCCATCCCTTCCCCTTCCCTCCAACCCTCCCCACCCCCACCCCCCCAACCCACTCCTCTCCTCCACTCTCTTCATCTCCGATCCCTTCTCCTTCCCCACAAACCCCCCCACCCCACCCCACCTAGATACCCATATTTGTTCTTAAAAAATTAAAAAATAAAAAATAAAAAAAACTAGAAGTCGTCTTCCCCACCCATCCCTTCCCCTTCCCCACAACCCCCCTACCCCTACCCCCCCCAGCCCACCCCTCTCCTCCACTCTCTTCACCTCCCCCAGCCGATCCCTTCTCCTTCCCCACAACCCCCCCCCACCCCACCCCACCCCACCCCACCCCACCTATATACCTAGGGGTGGAAAAAAATACCGAAAATCCCAAACCATACCGAAAAAATCCCGAAACCGAACCGAAAAAATCCCAAAAATTTTGGTACCAATCCCGACCTTTCGGTACAGGAATTGGTTTCACAATCTTATTTTTTCTATATTCCCAAACCAAACCGAAGTTAACATATATATAGTTTTAGATATTATAAGCCGTTGGATTGGTTGAGAATTAATCTCAGCTGTTCATTCAAAATGATACCCAACCTCACCTTCACCTTTGCTCTCTGACCTCTCCGCCAAACTCTCTGACCTCACCCCACCTCACCTCACCTTCACTTCCTTCCCTCCCTACTCCTATACTCCTTTCAGTTTAGAGTTCAAACCCACAAATATCTCTCTCTCTCTCTCTCTTTCTCTCGACCTCCACTCTTTCACTCTCTAACCCTTACCTTCACACTACATCCGGACTCCAGCCTTCCATTTTCTTTTTGCATTTGGCAACTTCTTCTGCATTCGATAATCAATATAGCCACCTCTGCTTCCTTCTACTTCTCTCTTCATTAAGGTAATATTCTTGTCTTCATCTAGTCATCTTGATGTGGTAAAATATGTTTGTGGCTTTAATTCGTTTTTAATTTGGGCATTTGAATTCTAGGGTTTTGGATTTGGGGGTTTTCAATTTCGTTTGAAATTTGGAGTTTTTAATCATATGGTTCTTATATAATTCGTTTATTTCCTCCTTGAAGCTAGCAGACCTGAGCTCCTTTGCCTCCTCCTCGAACTCTCTCCATGAAATAGGGACTTGCATGTTATCAAGCCCTGTAGTCGAAGAGAAAATGTGCAAATGTTTATTGTTTCAGAAATCGTTTTGCACAAGTGTTTGTGTTCTGCAATCTTCATTGAATCTAGCACTCTTCTTCAATAGTTTGTACTTTAATGATAGCAGCTGCAATTTGTGTTTCTAACAATATTGCTAGCAAGGCCAGTTTAATAATAAATTCATTTTTTTATCAGTTCACAGTATTAATTTTGGGAATTTTTAACCACGAAGCCTTCATAAAACATGGTGGATTAGATTTGTTTTATTAGCAAGATACCATCCATATTTAAATTATGTGTTTCTTACAGTTCCCTCTCTTTCTTTACAGGCATGAGAGAATTTAGGCCAATGAGTTACGATTGTTTTGACGCATGAGCCCAAAACTATTTCGGGATTGCCGATTTGTCCCGAAATCCCAAAACTATTTCGGGATTCCCGAAAATTTGGTTTGGGATCGGTCTTGAAATTGGAATTCCCGAAAACTTCGGTTTGGGAATCAGGACAAGGTTTTCGGTATGGGATCCCATACTGAACTAGCCCTATATATACCCATATTTGTTCTTTAAAAAAAAAACACAAAAAACTAGAAACCCAAATTTCTTCTTCCTCTTCCTCACCCATCACCCTTCTCCTATCCATCATCACCCACCCCCAAAAGTCCCACCCGAGCACACCCCCTTCTCCTATCCCCATCACCCCCCCCCCCCAAAAATCCCCCATCACCCATTTCAAAAATCCCACCCGAGCCCACCCCCTCCGTCCAAGCTCTTGCGTTTTCTGTGGGAGTGGAGACCGCCGATGAATGTCTCTACGAATTGATCGGCGATAGGAAAAGGAAGAAGAAAAGAGAGGAGTGCATGATATTAGGGTTAGGGTTTGAGGCTTTGCAGAGAAGCTCATCTTTGAGAGAGAGATGAGAGAGAGAAGAAGAAAAGCGGAGGAAGAAGCTATCAGAAATGGTGATGAGGAGAGGACTGAGAAGGGGATTTTTGGGAGGGGTGATGGGGGATGGGAGAAGGGGGTGGGCTCGGGTGGGATTTTTTAGGGTGGGTGATAGTAGATGGGAGAGAGAGGTGATGGGTGGGGAAGACAACTTCTGGTTTTTTTTTCTTTATTTTTATTTTTTTAATATAACTTTTTTTAGTTAATTATTTTAATATTTTAAAAATTTTATTAATTATTTAGCCACGTCATCACAAATAGAGACCCCATATTTGCCATATCACTTAACAGTTAATTTAACAGATTTTTTAACGGTTGTATGAAATTGAAATAAAATGATAAGTAAATGTATGAAAGTGAAATGTTTTAAAGATATTGTATGGGGTTCTAATAGACCTCAAACCTGAGGGGGTACTATGTAATTTACCCATTAGTTTATAGGAAAACTAATGAAAATAACTTGAAAACTTTGAGTTTTAACGATAAGAACAAAATAAATGGTAAAGTGAATAGTACCAGGATTGACTTTTTAGTGTAAAAATATGATTTTTTGTTAAAGTGAAAAGTACCGAACTTTTCATTAAAGTTCCCATAATTTATAAGATTGTTTCTGAATTCTGATATTGTGATTTTAGATTTGAGAATCAATGTTGATGGGTTTTTAGTTGATAGATTTTTTTAGGGATTTTGGGATTTCAATAAATGCCCTGTTTCTAATTTCACATAATTCCTAACTTTTGAGGGATTTAAAGGTTCGGTTGAGTTAATAGTAAAGATGGGAGTTTTGAATAATTTCACTTAGGGCTGGTTTGGTATTGCTGTGCTTTGAAAAAAAACTGCTGTGAGAATAAGCGGCTGTGCTGTGAAAATAAGCGGCTGTGAAATAAATCAGCTGACTGTTTGGTAAACTTTTTTGTAAAAGTGCTTTTAAAAAAAAAAACAGTCTGACAGTGTGTCTTTTTATTAAAGGAGCACTATAGCTCCGTGTGCTTTGAAAAAAAAATCAGTTTTCAAAGCTGAAAATAGCAGCTTCAGCTTTTTCCTTTGATTTCAGCTTATTCTCACAGCAGCTTCCAAAATAAGCCATTTTTTTTCAGTTTACAAAACATCTAAAACCTTCACAGCTTTTTTTCATAGGTGTTTTTTTTTTTAAGCACCTCGCTCTCAAACCATCCTTAAACGTCTAATTTCAAATTTCTGAAGCGCTCCGGCCGAATTGAGCTTCCTGCCTGGACCGACATTGTGAAGACGGCCACATTCAAGGAGCTTGCAGCATATGAGCCTGATTGGTACTACATTAGATCTGCATCCATGGCAAGGAAAATCTACTTGAGGGGTGGTCTTGGTGTTGGTGCCTTCCGCAGGATCTATGGAGGGAGCAAGAGGAACTGAAGGGAAACAGAGAAGTATGCAACCCTTTTTGCTTTGCTTTTTCTTTTTTTACTAAGCTTCTTCTGGACACAACTGCATAGTCGAAGAAAAAGTCGGGTTATACAGCACTTGCAAAGTAGAAATTATGCTATGAAACGGATGTTTCTTGATCATCAAACAACAAAGACTAAAAAAAAATGATGAACGACTTTCTGAAAACAATTTTTATAATCCAAAAATTTGCTTGGTATCGAGCCTAGAAACATGCAAACATGTATGATTTGCTTTGAATTTCACTGAGACATTTTAACAAACATCATACCTGCACACTTTGAGCCCAGCAGAAAATGAAATGAAGATCAATTCGCTCGTTGAGTGTCTAGTGCCCATATCTAAAATGTCAAAAACTAGTAAATTTGTGTTTGGTAGTAAAGCTTTTGTAATATAAATTTTAAGATAGTAACAATGGGGGTGGCGATGGTGTTTGCGGCTAGAGTGGTGTTGGTGGTGGTGATGGTGGCGTTGGTGTTTGCGGCTAGAGTGGTGTTGGTGGTGGTGATGGTGGCGTTGGTGGTGGGAGATAGTGGTGACTGGCATTGCCATATCTCCAAGGTGTCTAGATTATTCAATCTTCCCATAAAGAAAGAGAAATGCATGAATAACATACCTTTTCTTCGAAAAGAAAATATTGTACGGCAGTCTCAAGATTCTTCTTCCATCCCTTCTCTTCAGTTTCTTTGTGTTTTGTAATACTTTCACTCTTACCATCAAATATGAATGCCCTCAGTTTAAGACAATCTTCTAGATGCAACAGCTGCAAAGACGGAAGTTCAATAAATATAACTTCCTGAGCAGAATCTGGCAGGAGATATTGCAGTTGTAGATGTTTTAGCTTGCAAAACCTGTTATCCATATTTGCATCACTATATTCTTCATTTGCTACAATCTCTTCCATTTTCTGAATTTGGATACCTCAAGATGTTTGAGTTGTACAAGACTTCTAGCCATGGAACAAAAATCTAAAACCATCAAAGTTCCGTAAGCCTGGCAGTTTCATTCACCATAATGATTTCTTCGGCTTTTGTATATGTTGTTAGTTGTTTTTTAATCCTTGCAGTTACAACAGAGGTGCTGCGGTTGGAGAGAAACCAATAAACTTTGGTAGATTCCACAACATCAGAGATGGTAATTTTCAAAACTAACAAGGTTATAAAGAGATAGTGACTCCAAATTTGGAAAGATATAGCCAACAGTCACCAACATGGATGGTGTAGCTTTTCAACTTATCCGACAACAAGTTGTTCGGAAGAAGGTTAGCATCTGGAACGTGTATGTTTAATGCAGTTAGCTGAGACAAGTGCTTCAGCATCAGGAACATTATTTCTTCCATCGATCAGACCTTCCACCCTCCCATTGCTCAATGCTGTTTATTCCCATTCTCAAGTCTTCTAGTCTTTTCAAGCTTGATGAAACATTAGGTGGAATCAGTACAATCTCAGAGAAACCACTCAAATCTAATTGTAGACGAGTCAGTTGCTCTGTTTCATCATGCAACTCTTTAACCTGGGAGTGGGCAAGGCAAGGCTAAGAATTTTCAAGTTTCTTAGCTCTCCAACTAGAACAATATCCCCCAACACGCACTGATCTAAGCACAATGTTTGAAGAATTGGTAGGTATTTAAGAGATGGAGATAATGATGGAAAATGAAGCACAGTTAAATCCAACACTTTGAGCTCTTTCATCTCTCCACGATTCTTCTTCGCAAAGTCAAGCTGAAAATCTTTTTGGGTATGCATCTCATATACACATTTCGCTCTCTAGATGTCAAAAGTAAATTACAAGTCGGTGCCCGGCGAAGTCCCACAAGGTCCAAATGAATTCTTCCCAAAACATCATCTAAAATAACAAGTGTTCTTGTCTTTTATCCTGTCCCATAAACAATTTACCCTTCTCTCAGATTCATCAATGTGCATACCGAACTTTTCTGCAATTTGTTTCTGAATTTTCTCCAGGTCTTCTTTTTCATTGACATTCAGTATTATAACCACATCATCCTATAACTTATCTTGTGCAGCTTGTCTGAAAACCTGTTTGGCATCAAATTAAAGGACAAATGGAGCATGAGTTCAAGTGACTCCTTAGGTTTGAAGGTTGCTTTTGTAGTGAATCAGGTATCCCACTTGACGTCCAACTGGAACAACTGTGTACTCAATTATTTTTCCAACGACCTTGGGAATAAATGAAGGTAAGACAAAACAACATGCCACTTTCAGTTTAGTAATATATCTGTTGAACATAAACGAAGCCAAAAACATGGAAAAAGATCTAGAAATTTATGCAACAAAATAAAATGAAAAATGGAAAGACAAGAATAAAATGTGATTGACATTGAATAATGAAACAAAAGACATACCTTAGCTCGTGAGAGGGAGACGAACGGCAAAGAAGAAGAGACTATGTAACTTGTGAGAGTGAGAGTAACGGCAAAGTAAAAGCAAAGTGAAGGTGAACGACAACAGAAATTGCAAAGTTGTGTTGTGAAATGAAATTAGAGGACAAATGAAGATAAGTGAAATAAGTGTGGTTTACCGTATTAAAACGAAGTCGGATGAGTTGCTATTCAATAATACGGTCTAGTTGTATTTTTCTTCATTTGTAAGCAAGGAGTCTTAGATTCTAACTTCGTGAATGATGATTGATAAGTTTGATACCAATTTATTCTTACCACCTTTAGTTAATCTCTTTATGGCCCGATATTATTTTTAGTGATGCTCAATATCCATCTCATTCTGCACCCCAAGTCCACTGTGAGATAACTTGCATAAGAATCTTTTTTCTTCAAGCTCTCAAAATTACTCCTTCCCTCCATTGTAGAAAGATGGCAATGGTCGAGATTTAACAAAGAGAGGTTTACGATTCTCCAATGATGTTTTTTTATAGGTTTGATCATGTATATGAGCATTTGATAGTGAATACATGTATAGTGCTTCACAATTGAAAAGAAGTGGAATCTTAGTTTCAGGTAATTACCGAGATTTTTGTTGATCCCCTTTTGTTGTGCTGCCAATTTTGAGTTCCTATCATGTAAATTGGTTGACTAAAATGTTAGTGTATGCAAAAAGGTTGTTGATGCTGATGGTTTTTTTCTGTAACTGATTTAAGAGTTGCTATTGTATTCTTAGCATAAACGTCAGACTGCCAATGACATCCTTTTGTTTTCTATAGCTGCCAGTGTCTAAACCTCCAACAAAATGGGAAACTTTTGCCAAAACAAAAGGTAAATCATTACTGTAGGAGTCGAACAGTACCTTTCTTCTATTTCTTTTAAGGCTCTATTTTGGTTTCTCATATGTGGCCATTTGGGCATTGAGAGCTGTAGTTGGATTTAAGATTTTGAGAAATTGGAATATCCTTTAGGAAAATGACGCAATTTGGGATTGGACCTGTCAAGTTGTTATATGAAAAGTCATAGGTATCCACACTCACCATTTTCAGAATTGTTGTAGGGATTTCCCTTGAGAGATGGTTGTGTGAGACACTGAGAACCTATAAATTTGTGAGATGTTCCAAGTCTGAAGGTATCACTCTGGAGAGAGAATTGCTGGGTCCAAGTTGTAACTCTGGAGTAATTTACCAATCTGTGCCGGTATGTCACCAGTCAAGTGGATCTGGCTCAAGTTTAGAAGCTGCTGTTTTGTCATTTGTCCGAGCTCAGGTGGGATTGGACCTGTAATTTTATCAACCCATACGCATTTTCCCCACTGTGGTCAGAGTGTACCAACAAACTGGATCTCATCAAGAGCAATGAATTCAAGAATGAATTGAAATATAGAAAAACTAACGAAAAGTCCAAAAAAACTTCTCTTTTAACGAAAAACCATTTTTAAATGTATAATGAATAGTGCTAGTTAAAGGGAAAAATGTGGTTTTTCGTTAAAAATGAACAGTACCGGGAGTATTTTGTTAAATCTCCCTTGAAATATTCAGTGAGCTTTTATGCGCATTTCTGGTTTAGTCCATTATTTTAATACATATACAATATTTATAATTCATTTGACATTCCCGAGGCAACGCGTGGGCTAAAACTACAGTAACTACGAGTCCTCTCTACATTCTAGTCCTCAATGGAGATGCTCTTAAGAAGATGATTGGAAATGATATTTTTCATGTATCACAAGAAGCAATAAAATGAGTACCAATTCAAGGATAAAGCTGTTTCAGTAGACGTGCACACAAGCACCACTTCAAATGCATCAATGTTAACATAAATCACACAAGCTTTATTTCCCAAACACCAAAACTGAAAGTGTAGCGAACAAAGCTTCAAATACAAATCACACTTTTACGATGAAACACGAGTCAAAACAAGCATAACATGACATGGAATATGCATCAGTGCCTTCCCAAATTGCACAAGTTTCTGGGACAGCTTTCCATTGAGGCCGCAGCTTGCATGCTTATATTAAACAAGATGAGATCAGCCAGGGAAGCAAGGTTGGGCACAGACCGTCGAGGGGAGAACAGAGAATAGTTAGAGTAAGTAACAAGAAAACTTGAGTATAATGAAAGTAGCAACCACAATAACGCCAAAGCCAAGAAAGCGTGCATCCTCTAGGATCTCCAATGCGTATTTCCTTTGACTCCAAGTAGCATAGTTTTAACCATTAAAAATTTGAACAATCCAATGTGATTTCCGTGGAATGTGTAGTGTGGTCCAACATATCAGAGTGCCTTCCAGTCTGCTCTCCAGGCTGATATTTCTTCCTTTAAAAAAAAAAACAGAAGGAAGAGGAAAATAACACACAAACATGCAATCGCACACAATCGGAAAACCTTAACACGCCAGGCAAAAGATGAGGATTCCTTTTTGGCAGAGTCTTGCAATTGTAACATCTACATTTGAATCCGTGATCACCAGCTGCTCCTGTAGAAATATATATTTAGTGGACAATTATAAATAAACACATAAACTATTCAGTATGAATTCTGACTGAACAACTATGAATAAGATGAATAAATCAAACTTTAAAATTTGACTTCAAGGTTCGGAAAAAGCTGAAAAATTGGAGAGTGAAATTAACAGATGCTTAATTAGTGAATGAAGAACTTACGGTTTGATCACGTTCATTCTCCTTTGAATCACTTAGCTTTTGTACATCATCAGTTTCCTCTGCTATTTGTAGTCTTTCTGGTCTTGGATCACTTTGGAGTAACCCATCAAGAGAAATCGTTAACTCAATCAACGGGCACTTCTCGACAATCAAATTGTTGGACGGTAAGGATGGGACCTTGAAAATGTAATTTCCAGTGCAAAATCCTTGCAGACTTGGTAGATCAAAAAGTTTCAAATGTTGCAAGCAACTGAAAGTAATCTCATTTTCTGGATCATCTCTGTTGCTCACTACTATTTCAACCATTCTTTCACAGGACTCAACTTCGAACTCCTTGAGTTGCTGCAAATTCTTAGCCACAGAATAAGGTATTAAGTATTGCAGTCCATGACAATACCGTATGGTCAAACTGGTTAGATTCCGAAAGGATATCAAAGTTGAAGCTAGATTCTCTAATCTGCCACATTTTTGCAGACATAGAATTTCCAAGTTTGGAAAAACAGGACAGGGACCCCTGGTTCGGAGTTTTTCCATTCCTAGATGTATCAGCTCCGGCATATCGATGAGCCACAAAGTCTTTACACGTGGGAAGGTCTCAGCTTCATGTATTTCCCCGCTACTACTTCCTTGGTGGTTGTGGACAATTAATTCTTTCCAAGGAGCAGAGAGAACACCGAGGTTTTCAATATTCTGTAAATTCTCAAAGAAAACATCTGACTTGGGATGTGAAGTAGCAAAATAAATCGATTTTATTTTGCTTAACAACTCTGCCGGAAGTGGACCATACGGCTCATACCAAATCTCTGTGTTCTCGTCCAACATCAAGTATTCCAAGTTGATGAATGACTTACCCTAAAATATAATCAACAGTAATGACATGCTTTAAAATATTTTGAAAAATTGGACACCACATAATAACTTTAATATTAAAAACTTAATAAATATATTTACTTGATGTGTTTGTTTAACTAGTATGTAAAAATCACACAAAATTCGAATATCAAAAGAATTGTGTTGGTTACCTTCTCAATTAAAAAGAAAGGCTGTTTCATTGGTGTCGGATGGCCCAACTCAAGTTTGTCTTGATATGTTGAAGATTCAGAAGCAAAAATCTCCACATTAGCACATTTCTTGAAATTTAATGTATTGAGTAATGGCCAATTATAAACATGCAGCCCTGGATAGAAACTCCGTAGTTGAGGTAGATCTTCAAACATCATACATGTTACTTTAGAGAATTCAAAACAGTTCAACTGAGTGGTAGATGATGTGTCATATACCACTTGTAGTGACTGGCACTGCTTTATTTGTAATGTCTCTAGAGCATTTAATCTTCCCATGATACTTGGCCCAAAGATATTAATCAGACTGTGGCATCTACGAACATCCATAATTCTGAGCTTGCTAAAAGAATCTGAATGAAGTTGGTTGTGGAATATTGTCTTCAACTTAGGTAAGTCCCATATGTACAACGTATCCAAGCTAGGAAATCCTACCTGTCACATATTCATTTAGAATTTGTGAACAAACCTTTTTTCACAAGAGTGGGACACATGCATAAGTTGGAAACAAAAGCTTAAAGAAACAAGTGAAGGTATAATTCACCTTTTCATCAAAGAGCTCAATATCTCTTTCTTCTTTGTTGGTTGTAATATTTTCACTCTTAGCATCAAAGATGAAAGTCTCCAGTTTAGTACAATCGTCTAGATCCAAATACGCCAAAGATGGAAATTTAATGTAACTTCCTGAGCTAAATCTAGTGAGATTTGGAAGATGTTGTAACTCTAGACGGTTTAGCTTATCAAACATATCATCTGTATTCTCCTCATTTCTCACTATCTCTTCCATGATTTGACAATTGGATATCTTGAGATTTTTGAATTGTCTGAGACATTTAGCCATGGAACTCGAAAACAAGAATCTTAAACTATCACATTGATGCACAATCAAGGTTGTTAAGTTGGGCATCATAACCTGCATAGCACATAACAGAATTCATGTTTGTATTAGGAAATTACAATTTATATTATTGTTAGCCGTATACATTCCAAAATGTGTAGATATAAAGTAAATATCATATATTTAAAAAGTAAGCTACTAGGCTACTGAACAAATATATGTCCTTGTACCTTCATTAATTCGCAAAGAACAAATTGGAGTAAAAATTATCTGGAAAAATAAATATAGGGCCAAAATTATGTCAATTTAATTTCAAATTTAAACTATTTTATTTTTTACAAAAAAAAACCTATCTTATTTAAATTAATACCAAAAACACATTATTGTGAACGGTCTTTAGTGGCAAGTTGTGAATTATCCTGATAGTTAGAGCGGGTTTCAAATTTTTTACAGTTAAAATAAGTAGCCTCTTTATGACACATCTCAATACTTGACACCTGTGCACAAACTTAAACCTAACATAACCCTATCAACTCCCAATAAAATTAAATACAAATAAAAGCAAAAGTTAAGAAAAGAGTAAATTGTAGCAATGGTCCCTGAACTTTACTCAAATTGGAGCAATGGTCCCTCAACTAAAAATCCATTACTATTGGTCCCTCAACTTATCAAAATGTGTAGCTATAGTCCTTTTCATTAATTTCTTCAAAATTTTGTCAAAATATGTTATGTTGGAATAACCATTTACTTAATTAGGGTCCCTCAACTCATCAAAGTGTGTAATTATGGTCATTTTCGTCAACTACGTAAAAAAATTTGTCAAAACGAGTTATGTTTGAAGGACCATAGCTACAATTGGGATAAAGTTAAGGGACCATTTCTCCAGTTGAATTAAAATTGAGGGACCAAAGGTAATGGATTTTTAGTTGAGGGACCATAGCTGCACGTTTTAATGAGTTGAAGGACCAATGGTAATGAATTTTTAGTTGAAGGACCATTGCTCCAATTTGAGTAAAGTTCAGGGACCATAGCTACAATTTACTCGTTAAGAAAAAGAAGCCTTTCATCCTCCTCTCTCTCACTTCCCCAAACACAATAGCAGCAATATCAATTGCATCTCCTTCACACTTTCAAATTCAAAAACCCAAAAAGCCTAGCCCTTCAATTTGATTGCTCCTTCAAAGAATATGGGACGACCAATTTGGGAAGATTGAAGAATAAATCCCTTTTGGCCTGTCAGATTTGTGAAAATAAGCGTCTCCCCTGAAATTTCCTTTGTTGCAAAATTCGTTGAATTTAACATAAAAATACTATAGTAAAAGGATTTTAGTATTTTTCATGTCAAATTTTGGTTAGCATTATAAAAATTTATAATAGTTGGTTATAATTTAATTTATGGTCAAAATTTTGGCTACTTTTCCAAATTTCCCAAATTACTTCCCCCACACCTTTTTAATTTTTTAATATTTTTCTATCAAGTGTTAGTGGTGTGTCAAAAATGTTAAAAAGAAAAAAAATGTGGGACAAGTAATTTGAGGTGTGAATATAATCTCTCTTGGCGTATTGAAAAAATAAATCTTAATATATCAAGAATTGGTGGTTTTAATGAGAAACGCATCATATTCAAGGATGACAATCTAATTATACTTAAAAAAATTGTGTACAAGTATGCTTACCTTGTCAATTAAAAAGAAAGGCTGTTTCATTGGTGTTGGGTGTCTCAACTCAAGTTTGTCGTGATATGTTGAAAATTCAGAAGAAAAAATCTCCACACTACCACATTCAATGAAGCTCAATTCGTTGAGTAATGGCCAATTAGAGACATGCAGTCCATGATAGAAACTCCGAAGCCGGGGTAGATTTTCAAATATCACTATTTCTACTTTAGGGAACCTGAACTCCTCATGTGTCCTTTTTGGTCCTTCTTCCATCGTGACAATTTCCTCCATTAAACCACAATTCTCGACCTTGAACTTGCTTAGCTGCTTAAGATTTTTGGCTACTGAGACGGGAAATAAATTCTTCAAACTCTCACATGAGGATATCTCAACTAAATTTAGATTCGGGCAATCAAAATTGTTCAACTGAGCGGTAGATGATGAGTCATATACTACTTGTAGTGACTGGCATTGCTTTATATATAAGGACTCTAGAGCATTCAATCTTCCCATGATACTTGGCCCAAAGATATTAATCAAATTGTGGCACCTATTAACATCCATAATTCTGAGCTTAGCAAAAGAATCTGAATGTAGTTGGTTGTGGAATATTGTCTTCAATTTAGGTAAGTCCTGTATCCACAATATCTCCAAGCTAGGAAATTCTACCTGTCACATATTCATTTTAGAAAGAGTGGGACGCATGCATAAGTTGGAAATGAAAGCATAAAGAAAAGAAGTTAAGTTATAATTCACCTTTTCATCAAAGAGCTCAATATCTCTTTCTTCTTTGTTGGTTGTAATATTTTCACTCTTGGCATCAAAGATGAATGTCTCCAGTTTAGTACAATCGTCTAGATCCAAAAACACCAAAGATGGAAATTTAATGTAACTTCCTGAGCTGAATCTAGCAAGGCTTGGAAGATGTTGTAACTCTAGACGGCTTAGCTTATCAAACATATCATATGTATTCTCCTCATTTCCGACTATCTCTTCCATAATTTGACAATTCGATCTTGAGATTTTTGAGTTGTCTGAGACATTTAGCCATGGAACTCGAAAACAAGAATCTTAAACTATCACATTGATGCACAGTCAAGGTTGTTAAGTTGGGCATCATAACCTGCATAGCACATAACAAAATTCATGTTTATTTTAGAAAATTACAATTTACATTGTTGTTACTTGTTAGCCATATATATTCCAGATGTGTAGATATAAGGTAAATGTCATATATTTAAAAAGTAAGCTACTAGGCTACTAGACAGATGTATGTCCTTGTACTTTCATTAATTAGCAAAGAACAAATTGGAGTAAAAACTATCTAAAAAAAAAAAAAAAAAATATATATATATATATATATATATAGGGCCAAAATTATGTCAATTTAATTTTAAATTTAAACTTACTTAAAAATTTTTTATTTTTTAAAATTGATACAAAAAACAAGAGATCTTTAATGATAAGTGATGAATTAACCTAATAGTTAGAGTTGGGTTCAAATTTTCTAAACCCAAAATAAGTGTGGCCTTTTGACAAAAATTAATAAATAAATAAATAATAAGTGTGATCTCTTTACGACACGTCTCAATACCTGACACTTGTCCACAAATTAACCTTAACTTAACTCTATCAAGTCCCAATAAAATTAAATAAAAAGTAGAAAAAGAAGCCGCTCATCCACCTCCTCTTTTCACTTCCCCAAACACAACAGCAGCAATATCAATTGCATCTCCTTCACACATTAAATCCTTAAATCAAACCCAAAAACCTCGCCCTTCAATTTAATTGCTCCTCCAAACTATAGGGGACGGCCAAATTTGGAAAGATTGAAGAATAAATCCTTTTTGGTGCAAAATTCGTTGAATTTACACCCTGTCGATCGAGAGTGATCTCGACGTCACCATCGACGATCTCCTATTGCAAATCCTTGGGGTCCTTGCCGTTGACTGTGTAGCCCACCGAGATGCAGGTTCCAAGAATCTCCTTCACTGTTCCCGCGAGCTCCTTCGGCCATGGATCTGTTCCTCATAACCTTGCCGATCTCGATGACGTCATCAAGGGAGATGCCGCCGCTGTGCTTGAAGAGGTGAAGGTCCGTGAGGAGGGGGCGGTGATTGGTGGCGTTGGGAAGGAAGGAAAGGGAATGGGAGAGATACCCAGTACGCTGGGCTACGCTCAGATTTTTTTATTTTATTGGGAGTTAACGCCGTTAGGTTTGGTTGAGTGAATGGACAGATGTCAAAAAATGTAAGAAAATCAGAGAGGTCACAAGTATAAATGAGTGCAGAAGATTTGACTTGTTAGTTGAATACCAATAGTTGTCATTTGAAATCTGAAAAAGGAATCTTAAAAAAATCGTGGGTTATAAAAATAAATCTTAAAAAGAAATTAAAAATTCGAAGAAGAAAACTACTTGGAGAAAGAATCATGCAACCCTTTTGCTAGAAAAATAACAGAAAAAGTACCTCTCCATTACTGAAAAGTCTCGGTGGTCCACCAACTTCATCCTCCAAAACGATTTCGTCGGCTTCTGTATCAATCGTTAGCTTGCCTTTGGAAGAGAAACCAATAAGCTTTGGTAGATTCCGCAATGTCAAAGATTTTAACTTTTGGAAAGGTTCGCCTACGAGTTGCCCATAACACACACTTTCCAAGCTCACAAGGTCTTCAAAAAATAGAGATTCCAGGTTGGGGAAGGCATTACGAGAATAATGCCAACTGATGGAGTTAATGAGATATGTAACTTGGTCGTTGTTTTGGAACATGGAGATGCTTCAGTTGTTTAACAGCTTCACTGTGAAATAGAAAGGAAATAATACTCACAATCTCCATCCCGTCCAAGTACAATTGCTCACATCTCTTTACCAGCAACTTTATACCTCGGTCGAATTGATTAGTCCTGGTGAGCTTGAGTTTTAGCATGTTATAGCAGGTTGCATAGATGTCAGGATATTTCCAACAATCACCGATAAGTATGGTGTATCTTTCTAAATTATCGGAGAACAAGTTGGTTGGAAGAAGGTTAGCATCTGGAACATGTATGTCCAATGCGGATAGATGAGATAAGTTCTTCAGCTCTGAAACCCTAGCATTACTTCTTCTGCCATCGACCAAACCTTCACCTTCCCACTGTTTGAAGCTTTTTATTCCCATCCTCAAATCTTCTAGTCTTGTCAAACTTGATATAACATCAGGTGAGACCAAAATCAGTTCAGAGCAGCCAGTCAACTCCAATAATTGTAGCCTAGTCAATTGCCCTATTTCTTTGGGCAACTCTTTAACCTTGGAGTGTAGCAGGCTAAGGATCTTCAAGTTTGTTAACTGCCCAACAAGTGTTATGTCTACCAACTCGCAGTAACCGAAACACAATGTGTGGAGATGCTTTAGGGATTGAAGAGACGGAGGTAGTGACGGAATATGGAATTTGGTTAAATCCAACACTTTGAGTTCTTTCATCCCTTCAAAAAATTTGCTTGGGATTTCCTGGGAGTCGCCAATATTATGCACATCCAACGTCAACAATTTTAATTCTGGGCATTCCCAAGGTGCTTCAGGAAGTCTGGGGATGTTGCCACCTTCTACGAAGATCCATGTGCATTTTTTAAGGAAATCCTCAGTTGGCCATTCTTTCAACCCATCTCCATATTTTCTTGAAAAGGCCTTTTGATCATCAGATGCAATCCGGACAGCAACATCTAGTACAAGCTCATGCATTCTAACAGTCTCATCGTCATAACCGTCCAGTAATAGGCAAGAATTTTTTAGTTTTTTAACCATTGAATTCAATGAAATCCGTGCCTCTTCCACTGTCTCAACGCTTCTAACCAAACCCAAGCCCATAGCACATTGAAACAAGTAAAAGACATAAATCTTGCCATTCCCAAATGCAAGAATTCCGCAAAGCAAGAACAATTGCTTAAGCTCTTGATCCTCCAATTGTTCGTAACTCCACTTTAGAGCCAAGAATTCTTTTTCATTCAATTCTTTCTTGTCAAATCTTTTGAAACTTCTCAGCGCAACTTTCCATTCATCCAAACTACTATCCCTTAAAGCACTTGCAACTGCAACAACCAAAACCGGCAAACCTCCACATTTCTTTGCTAGTTGGGTTGCTTCTTTCAGTATACGGTTGTCTTTAACGACATTACCTGCCATCTTCTCAAACAAACTCCAACTTTCTTTTTCTCTTAAAAATCCAAGTTGAAAATCTTTTTGCGTACGCATATCAGAGCATAAAACTTTTTTTTCTCTAGATGTCAATAATAGCTTACAGTTCGGCACACCGACGAGTCCCACAGCTTCAAAGTCAATTCTTTCCAAAACATCGTCTAAAATGACAAGAGTCTTCCCCTCTTTTATCCTGGCCCGTAGGAGATTCCCCCTTGTTCCCCTATCCTCAGATTCATCAACGTACATCATCAACTTTTTGGTAATTTCTTTTTGAATTTTTTCGTTGTCTCTTTTTTCTTTGACATTTAGTACCAGAACCACATCATCAAATAACTTCTCTTTCACAGCTTCTCTGTAAACCTCTTTGGCAAGTGTTGTCTTCCCAACGCCCCCTAATCCGTACACCCCAATCCTGTTGATATCAGGTTTTTTCAATTCCGTAATGATATCCTTCACCATTGAAATCCTTGATTCAAAGGCCATGTACTCGTCGGAGGCTATGGCAGATATGTCTTCTAAGGCAGCATTGTAAGAAATTGTGGGAAACTCTTTTTTATTTTCATGTTCTTCAATCTTTCTCACCAATTTAGTTGATTTTCTGCTGAGCTGATGATAGGATATCAGGTTAGGACATATATACAAACATTTTGTCTTTGCACGGCCTTCATCATCCAATATTGCTTCTGCCTCTCGAGAGATCTCATCTGCTTCTGTCTGCCAGTTCCGGACATCAACTTCCACTTTTTCATTAACTTTTCTTTCGACTTCTTCAACTGCATGGTTCATCCTTTGTTTCACAGCATCAAAATTCTTCAATGTACTCCTTAGATCTTTAAGGTTGCTGTTGTAGAAAATGAAAATGACATAACTCACTTGCCGTCCAAGTGGTCTAACTGTGTAGTCAATTATTGTAGGAATAATTGCAGTGAGTATCTCCATCGCCATGGCACCTTCAGCTTACCAATTCGTCTGCTTCTCCGATCTGTTGAATATATACGAATCCAAAATAAATAAATAAATTCAAGATACGAGAAAGGAATCCTTTATATTTTCAAAGCAGATGAAATTAAAAAAAATAAAAAATCAAACAATAGGTCATACCTTAGCTTATGATCAAGGCTACGCTTGAAGAAAAACAGAGCAGTATGCAAATTTTTTGGTTTTCTTTTGCTTTTGGAGAAATCTGCATAGTAAAAGCAAAAAGAAGGTTATACCACACTTGCAAAGTAGAAGTCGAGACCATGAACAAGTTTTCACATACAATTATTATACTAAAAAAACTTGCTTGGTACGGAATTTAGGTAACTGTTTCCAAATCTTAAAAACTATGAAAAACATATATAATCTGCTTTGAATTTCACTGAGGCATTTGAACAAACAGAACAAAATGTAGAACGATTTGCTCGTTGAAGACCACTAATTGAAGTTTGTACCACAGAGCTACTGATCTAGATGGTACGATGGAGTTGACCCCCGATTCTCAGGAGCTGACCGAGTTAACTCTGCCAAGGCTCGACGAGTTCCAGAGGCTCATGACGAGCTCTAGTTTACGAAAGAAATCTGAGGCCATCAACTGCGAAATCCAGGCAGTCATGAGCTCGGGCAACGCGAGGTTAGGAACAGAGACAACCTCGCTCTGAAAGGTCGAGCAGAGCTAGGAGGTTGCCGAGTGCCTGATTTTGTTCATCTTGAAGAGAATTCAATTTTTTATTTATTTACAAGCAGCGGCGTAACCAGGAATTTCAAATAATCATGTCATAATATCAACAAAAAAGCTTCATTGGGTCATTTCGTCGAACACCTAGTAGGCACCTGTGAATTCCTGCCAACATATGCTGAAATTTTATGTCAACATATATCGACGACTACTATTACTTGTACAAGCTTGTCGATGGTGGATGTAGGGTACTGTGGAGTAATGTTGAAGATTTTCAAGGCTTTTCAACTAAAACATTTCATTTAAGAAGAGAGAAAATGAAAACAAATATGATAGAAGAAAATAGAAGAAGTAGGACGAGAAGGTCGTAATTTAATTTGCCTTAGTTGTTTGTTAGAGTCAAATACAATATAGAAGCAAATATACATAGGGTTTTTAAAGTTATTAGGGTCAAAGACAACCAATAACTCCATGCTGGCTCCATCACTGTTTACAATGGCAGCCATGGTGATTGGTCCTAGACAAAGGGAGATGGAGGAAAACGGGTGAAAAAGTTGCAGGGAGGAAGAAAGGAGGTGTTTGGTTGTGTGTTTAAAAGTTCCTAAGGCTTATGAAGGAAATTTCACCTAAGAGAAAAATCACGAAGGAGGTTGAAATTATTTGGGGGAAATTTGGGCTTCTATATTGCCGTGAATTCCATGACTGAGAAGTCCTACAATGAAGACGAATTGCTACCATGGCTTCCACAATAAAGAATAGGAGGATTTTGAGGTGGGGTCGTCGACAAAGAAATGTTAGAGGAGAAGTGGGTGGCACCGATGGAGGAGACGAGGTTACCGGAAGCTTTGAAGAGGAGAAATTTTTGGGGTGACGGGAACACACACACCTCAGAAAGGCAGGTGGTGCTCCTAACCTATTAAATTTTGACAGCTAGCTTTTGGCATCCTTTTGTTTTTTACTTTTTAGCTTCTCCAAGTAATGCTATTCATATTATGTTTTTATATCACATTTTTATACCATCTTAGGTGGCATTGGACAGCTACATCATTTGAAAAATTTGCAAACCTCAAGGAAAGGAAGAAGAAAGACTCATCGTATACCACAATCATCATTTAATTAACTAGTTTTTCTTAATTATTAGTTTATTAAATAATGAACTAATTTAAAAATCTGATTAATTCAAATGATGTGGCTGTCCACATCAAATGCCACCTAAAATGGTATGAAAATGTGATACAAAAATATGGTATGAATATCATTACTCATGATTAAGTGAGCAAATGACAAAATCCAGCTGTCAAAATTTAATAGGTTAGGAACACCACCTGCTTTGCTGAGGTGTGTGTTCTCGTCACTCCCAAAAATTTCTCGTTGGAGAGGACAAGGTTTCACGTTTATAAATTAAAATTGTAACAAATGTTTTGTTCTCATTGGGCCACTTCATGTGGTTAATAATTTGGGTACTGTCTATTCAGTACCCAAGTATTATCCTAGAATGAGGGCAGCGGATAATTGAAGAAGGGAACATTGCGATAATTAGGAGTGGAAAATTTTGCCATAAACCGATTTACCGACCGACCGAACCATACTAGTCGGCTCATAATGGTATGGTATAGTTTTGGCATTTTTTTTTCATAATCGGTTGGCATTTTACCGAACCGACAATTAATGGCATGGCTTTGGTAATTGATTTTGTATGCCGACGGTATACCATACCTACCAATATATATATATATATATATATATATATATATATATATTTTTTTTTTTTTTTTCTATTTAGATATTTTAGGTATTTTTTACATGCTTGACTGTTGACTCCTTAGTTTTAGGGTTTAAAAATATATATGTATATGTATATGATTCATGCCATAATAAATATAGAAAATATTGTTAACAAAATTGATAGCATGATGATTACTGATACTATATATACAGGTACATATATATGATTTTGAATGTATATGTGTTGCTTATGTTTAGGATAATGGAGTCTAGCCAATCAACCGTTACAACATGGATTAGCCAAAAATGAACCACACAATGCAACCGAACAAGCAACCCAATCTGAAAATCAAAATGAACCCCTAGAACTGGAAGATAGCGAGGAAGAAGTGGAAACCACTGATTGTGCCATTTACCAACCGAACAACCAATAATTTTGGCTGAACCGATTTTTGGCAACCGCAAGAAGACGGTTGGTTAGCAGTAATTGATTTTTGGTAATTATGTATATGTGGTTGGTAGGTGGCACAAGAAATTTGGCACGATTTGCCAACCGAACCCAGCCCTAGCGATAATCAGCCTCAAGTAGACAAAAGGTACAAGAGAAGCCATTGTCAAATGAAAAAATTAATCAAGATGTGTTTAATGTATAAAGTGGCAGGTAGATAATTGAAGAGTTTTTATGTTTTTCTCTTCTAATGTTGTCAATAAATGAAATTTAAGCCATTGTCGGTTAGGGAGAAGAAAATGGAAACATAACAAGGAAAAGAAGAAGACAACTGATCATCATTCAAGAGACGACAAGTTCGACGAATAGAGGTGCGGAAGAGCAACAAAGGCTCAAGTTTTCTCAACTTGGTTTTCTTCATTTTATTATGCATTTAGTGACAACTTCAATTATGTTTTGAAATTAATTTCTTTTCCCTAGAGCTACGAGGTAACCTAATCATGATTGCTTCATTCCTTAGTATCGTTATTTATGAATTTCAATCTGATTGAGTTTATTTTGTTGTGGATTATACGCTTGATTTTTATCTTGTTGATTAGCTACAAACTTGGTTTGTCAAGTTCATCTAATGCAAATTTAAGTATGTGGAAATTCAAAGCTTCTTGCAGTTAAAGTTATGAAAGCCTTGATATACAGGTTATGACTATGTTTCATGCAGTCTCTTAGTTAGTGTCCAAATTGATAATAATTTTTTTTTTTTTTTTTTTTTTTTGTGTTTAGTAATCTACATGTCATTGAATCTTAGTACATAAGAGTATACCTAGTAATCTAGATGTCATGAACACTATATGATTTAGAGGAATTAGATCGTCGACAATTATTCATTAATAATTTATTGCTAGAAATGGAAAATTTGGAAAAATAACCAAAATTTGAATCCTATATAGAACTATAGCCATCCTTTTAAGTTTATGATAATTATAACCAAAAGTTGATATGAAAATACTAATATATCCTTAAAATAGGAATTGAGAGGTAAGGAGAGTTTGAAAACAAATCTAAAAAACCCAAATCAAATCTGAGATTATCCCAATGTCTTACCGGGTTTTTTTTTTTTTTTTTTTTTTTTTGTTCCAAAAAAAATTAAAAAATGTGAACCCAAGGATTTTCTCGGTTTGATTTGTGTGTGACAAGAAAAATTTATTTATTATTCATCATTTTATTGTGAAATTGTTGTAGGGTTTTCATTGTCATTCAAAAATGGTCTGGAAAGTTGTTGAATACAGTCCCGAAGAAAATGGTCTGGGAAGCTATGAACACTCATGGCTGAGACAACTTGGAGAACATGTCAGTTTATATATTTATTGCCCCACACCACACCCATTGATTCATTTACATTTAGCAATTTTCTTACAAGTTTGGGGCATCTAGCTAGTATGAAAAAGAAGATCATTATCTACCAGCTGCTTCGTCGATTGCAAATTTTGTATCATTTTTCATTTGGCATTTCTCTTCTGCATTATATGATTTCGATATGTTTTCTGTCTCTAAACTTGTAGTAGAAAGGGGATTTAATTGTTCAATTTTTTTATTTTTTATTTTGATACAAAATTATAAAGGTGTACATAAGGGTATATTAGTACTTTTATATCAATTTTGGGCTATAATTATCATAAATCTAAAAAAGTGGCTACAATTCTACATAGAGTCTTAAATTTGGTTATTTTCCAAATTTCCTGCTAGAAATAGGTTGGACTGGTTGTCACATCCCGGCCATGGCCCCCACCACATATCCTATTACGACGGAGTCGAGCTCAAGATGTGGTGGGGGCCGGATTGTGACATCCCATATTGTCCAGGAGAATGGATCATGTAAGCCCTATATGTATATTCTCATCTCTACCTAGCACAAGACATTTTGGGAGCTTACTGGCTTCGAGTTCCATCGAAACTCCGAAGTTCAGCGAGTTCGTGCGAGAGCAATCCCATGGTCAGGATGTGACACTGGTTATGGTGGAGTCAAACCCGGGATGTGGTGAGGGCCCGGGCCGGGATGTGACATTGGTTATAATGAAATCGAATGCTCTAGTAACTCACTCATCTCGTTCACAATTTGTTTCTATTTGCATCTCTATTCCTTTAGTCTTATTTGTCTTGTTATTTTTCAGTGTTTTTAAATCAAGAACTCAATCCTTGCAATTCTTTCTTATAATCAATATTTTGAATTCAAGTGCTATTCAACTTAAGCTAGGCAATTAGAATTGACTCGATCTCAGTTGGAACGAGGTTGTGTTTGCCTATTATATTATACTACAATTCGTACATTTGCGAGCATGAAAATTTGGACTGAATTGGGTTGATTTCGACAAATCTAATTTCGGCAACAAAGATCAATTTTTTTTTTTGTCTTAAAATGGTTAAGATCATCAATTAAATTCTAATTGCAAAGTTTCTAAAAAATTTCAAAAGGTTTAGTGGGATCTGTCAAAGCTTAGAAGTGTACTATCTGAGAATATGGTGAAGAAAGAAAATCATTAGTTGGCCTGCTGGTAACCTTGGTGTGAGAAGGGACAAACTTTAACTTATTTGAAATGGCATTTCGAATGGTGTTTTCTTTGTGAAGACTTCTTATGGTCTCTTATTTCAAAGAGAGTCTTGGATGATTGGTCCCTAATGAACAGCGGGCTAGGAAGTGTTTGACCTCTAATCCTTCATGCACTTTTTGTTCTTGGCATGTTGAATCTATTCTCCATATTCTCAGGAATTGTTATAAGACTGAATATGTTTGGCTGCTTCTTAGTGTTCCTTGTTATGTGATAAACTCTTTTGATTTGAACATTCAAGCTTGGTTGCTTGCTAATCTTAAGGTGCATATAAGGTTATCAATCAAAGTTTTTTGTGCATTTTATTCCTCTTTAGTTGTTGGCATATTTTGAAATGGAGAAATCAACAAAAAAATTTATACTAATTATGTTATGCCAAGGGATCCTTAAGCTATTTTAGTAAGGGATGCTGCTGAATGGGTGAAGGTGTCTTCAAAAAAGCCAACTAGGATGGTGCAAGATTAATATTGATGGTTAAGAAGAATGACTTCTAGGCAAATTGGGGATGGTTGAGTTCTTAGAGATCATTGTGGTGATTGGTTAGGGAGATTTTCTGCCAATTTGGGGCAGGGACAAGTTATGGAGGTAGAGGTGTAGAGTTTTTATTTTGACCTTAAGCTTGCTTTAACAAAGGCGTATATAGGCTTATTATTAAGATGAATTCAGTGGGTGGTGTCAACTTGATTAAGCAAAATATGGCAAATGATTTTCATCCTCATTTTACAATTTTGAGTAGCTACTGAAATATGAAGGATCAGCTGGAGCGTCATCAGTTGGTTCATACTTTTTGACAAAATAATTTTGTTGCTGTTCATTTAGCTAGCTCGAGCTACAATACGGACCTGGAGGTTTGTGCTTTTCATGATCCTCCTATGTGGATTGAGATGTTGTCGATGGATGATTGCTTAGGTTCTTCAAGGCTTGTTTTGTCTGTTCGAATGTTGTTTCTTATTTCTTACATTTATAAGGTTAGGTATTCCATATGATCGAACCTCTTCGAGTTCATTATTGATGTGTTTTCTCTCTATAACAAGGTGTTGCCGCAGGCGCAGCACCGGTTGAAGTTTTTGTTAGGGATCCATTAAATAGTTAATTCTGAAGAGATTGAATTAAAAGTCAATTAATCTTCCGGACATTGAGAATTCATTTGGATTTGAAATTAGCCACGGACTTCAAGGTTCATTGACCAAGACCTAAATGTGAGAAATTTTTCATTGTGTCTGGAACACGGATGGTACACCACGACTTGTTATATAAGTGGTGAGAAATGTTATTTTTTAAGTTGTTAATTTTTTAACACAGGTATCTTACTATTTATATAATGACACATAGTGTATTACCCCGTATTTCAGGTACACTGAAAAATCTCTCTTAAATGGCGAGAATTTAAGTTGTGAGACAACTTAAGTTCATTAAGTCCAAAAGAGGCTCATTGAATTCTCTTAGCCAATTATAGAGGGAAAAGAGATTGTTAAGTGTGTCGCTAGATCATCTCAAATAGGCTCTTTAAATAAGCTTTTAACAACCACTTAGTATTACGGTCTAGTGTTATTTTTCTTCACTTATAAGTAAGAAGTCTTAGGTTCGATTCTTTCCAAAAGAGAAATTGAGTCACATTATTGATAGTCTATTGTGAGGTTTAACCCGTTTTCCATCTCTCTTGGACACCCACTTTGCTTTTTTTGCACACCCGTATTTCTTATTATTTTATTTCATGTATTTAAACCCGAATTCTATAACATTTTTTTTTGTACATCGATATTTTTACACTAGGAGGAGTGGGAGTTCGACTAAGCCACACAATAGGTAGCCTAATTTGTTATCAAATTCGTTATCCACGAAATTCGAGCCTAAGATCTCTTATTTCCATGTGAAGAAGAATACCACCAGACCGTAGTATTGAATGGTTAATCCCAACAATAATTAGCAATAACTTTTTGCACCTAATTCGCTCCCAGCTCGTAACATGTGTTTACATCTCTCTGTCTATTGTTTTAATTCCTTTTTTAAGTTAGCTTCAATAGGTTTTTAAAACTAAAAGTTGAAATCAACGTTGAAGAGATAGACAAGGATTTAGATCCTCTCCTGAGCTCAGCATCCTGAGCCTGCTGAGCAAATCACATGGGCCATTGGAGTTTGATTCAACGGCTACAAATAGAAGGCCCCTCTAAAAGTTATAATAATTGTAGTTGTTGGATCAAAATATAACGGTTCATATGATTTGTTCAACAGGCTCAGGATGCTGGGCTTAGGAGAGGATCCAAATCCAATATACAAAAGGTGAGTGAAGTTGAACTCAACGTTGTACTTGATGAACACATTTCTTTGTATAAAAATCCTAGTGGCTGTTCAATTTGGCTATATAGGAATTAAGTTGGGTGTAGTCAAATTAGGATTTCAATTGATTTTTAAGTTATTGGATTTCATATGATTATGGACTTCTATCAAATATATATGGATTTTGAAAGGTTTGAGAAGATTCGTATAACAAATTTTTAATAATTTAATAGACTTATGCAGCGTTAAATCTTGGCCATCTAATAGATCAAATGATGATAAATGTGTCTAGGTCATAAATCTAACCAAATGGAGCTGCAATTGGTTCATGCTCAAGAGTTGCGTCCCCTTCTCCAGATGGAACAACTTGGTGAAGCAAGAGTCAGCTTGAGTGAGGCGTGGTGGAGATGAGATTCTTTTTAACCTTTTTTATACATGAAATTCACTCTCAAATCCTACTAAATCTGTTACTCAATGAAGCCAAGCGCAACTCATTGCAAAGGCTATTGCTTTAAAGGAAGGGCTTTTGTTTGCCAAGTGCAAATGTGTGAAGATGCTAATGGTGAAAGGGGATTCTAAGCAAGTCGTCCAGATGGTGCAAGATGTTTGGATGCCTCCTTAGCATCTTAAACCTATCATAGAGGATATAAAATAGTTGGCTTCTAAGTTTCAACACATCAGTTGGAAGCATATTTATAGGGAGTCTAATTTTGTGATGGACACATTAGCTCATTTGGGCCTCAGTGTTGACAACCTTTATTTTTGGGATTATTGTCTTCCGTTTTTGGCTATAGAGGCCTTTAATTTTTTTTGTATTGAAAACGGTTGTATTAAAGGTTTTAAGCTTTAATAAATTTCTTCTTTATCAAAAATTAAAAAATTAAAAAAATGAAACCTTACAAAATCTATGACATTGTGAACACCTGCAGATTTGCATGGACTCTTTTTAATCCTAATTGACTACATTTTGATTTAGATGATTTTTTTTAAAATCCTGTTAAATCCTACTTTGACTACAGCATGATTTCAAAGTCTTTTAACACTCTATTGACTACACCCTGATTAGAAACTTAATTGACTACACCTCCTAAGATTATATTAAAAAGTCTAGTAAGTCTTTTATAGTAATTGTACATATGAGTGTATGTATTATTTTTCATTAAATGAAACTGAAGGGTGTCCATAGTAAAAGGTTGGTGTATACATAATTAATTAAAAATTTAATCATCACGAAGTGATTCAGTGGTTAGAGACGAATTTCACGTTTGTAATCCACACAACACGTCATGGGTTCGATTCCTAGTACTGGTGAATAACATGATGATGGTCAGGAAATTGTTGAAATGCCTCTGTGAGTCTTTCTGACCCCGAAAGAATGAAATGCCATGACGAAGCCATTATCCGACCCCTTTTTAAAAAAATAGAAAAGCTACCTTCTCCTTTTAGCTTTCCCAACTTGCCTTCCCCATTCATTAGTTGACATGTGAACTCTACCACTAGTTAAAGCTCAATAATTAATGTGTTAAAATATTAATTATTTAGTTCCCATATGCCTTTCATTATATACCAATTTTTAACTTGCACTCAATACTTTCTTTAAATTATATAATTTTCACCGGAGCCATCCTCCTTCCTAGGGATGACAATTATAATCGTTAAAACCAATAACCATGGATAACCGCCCGAATGTATTAGATTTGGGTATGAAAATTCGGGTATATTTTGGTTATGGGAAAAAACCGTAAATAATATTTGGTTATGGTTTTGGATATGGTTATAGCCGTCCTCATCTTAAAGCTTACTACCAAGGCCGGACTTACAAGTGAATTAGCTAGCAACCAATTCAGTTGTAAATAATTCTATTCTTCACATCAACCTTACGGTGTTGAAACTTAGAGGTTTTGTATTTTTGTAACATATGGAGAACTTGCTCAACCATCAAAGGGGATCAAGGGAAGGAGTTTTCAAGGTGCCATTCAAGGAGAAGATCAAGCCCTTCCTCTAGGGTGATACACTTTTTCAAAACGAAAGTAGTAGTGCTTCAAGATATTGAATCCAAATCTCTATGTTTTGTCTTTAGGGTGAACCCGCGAGCTTAGCCATCAACCGGCCTTTTCTTGGCGAAGCCCACTGTCGTCACCACCACCAAAGTGAAGCATGCGGTCCCCAAAAAAAAAAACCTTATGAAGCACAGATATGGGAACGAGAGCAAGACTTTGGGAGAGGGGCGAAGCATTTCGTGAACCCTAATTTGGAAATGTCAGGGATTCCCCCCGATCGTCAAACCACTGCAAGTCGCGAGGCGTGGACTAATAATTGTAGCATGTTCCAATGTCAATGAGCGGCCCTCTATTATGAACTTACTTCTATGATTGTTTTTCCAAATTCAAATGTTTGATCGAAAAAATTGTAATTGACCGTCGTTCCATTTTGTGAACAATGGCAACACAATGGTTGGATTGTCATAAAGTTTAAATAGAGGTATTTGAACTTTAATACTTGGAAAAAAAAAGATTTAATTAAAATTTGGTATTAGATTACATATTTATTTAGTTTTTTTTTAGTACGTACAACGATATATTTTACACTAAGGGGAGGGGGGAGTTCGGCTAAGCCACACAATTAACAACCTAATTTGGTATCGAATTCGCCATCCACGAGATTCGAACCTAAGACTTCTCACTTACAAGTGAAGAAGTACCACCAGACCGTAGTACTGAGTGACATACTTATTTAGTTATTAGATGTGTGCTTTTAATTCAAATTCCAATTCATATTCTATTTTTGTTATAATGTTTAATGTGTATAATATTCAATATCTCCCATTAAATATTTGAATTTGTTAATATACATATTTGAATTTATTAATTTTGTTTAACTTCCTCCAATTATATCCTTATAAATGTACATAAATGAGAAAACATTGAAAAAATAAAATAATGACACATAAGAAACATGTAAATGTATAAGTGTACCGAAAATATACTAAAAGGAATTGATGTACCTAAATGTTTGTATTGAAATATAAGATGTACCTAAATGTCTGTACCGAAATGTAACATATTAAATTAAGGTACTTAAATGTCTGTATGGAAATGACTATACTAAAATATATTAAATGAATTAGTATACCTTGGTTATGTCACTTTCTAGGTTAAGCTGTAGGCCAGGCTCGAATAAAGGGCCTCCACATCCTCAAGTAATTTGTTGGTTAAGCTGCATACTGCAATTATATATATCCATGTGTTATCTTTAAAGAAAATATATGTGCCTAATATCAAGCATATATACCATACTACTTCTACTATATATCAAATATAATATGAGCAAAAGTGCTTTTGTTCTGTCATTCAAACAGAAAAAACCCCTCATCCGCTTGTCATGTATTAATATTTTTCTCATCAATTTGCCACTTTCAACTACTACTAATTTTTTTGTAACATTGCAATTGCGATACATTGTCATATGAAATCATCTCCAATATCATATTTGGTATAAGCCATACTATAATAAGGTCTTCTTAGTTGTTTTTCAGGTTGCCCCCACTAGAAGAAATCTAGTTTCGTCCCTGACCTAAATGTTTGTACCGAAACATATTATAATGAATTAATGTACCTAAATGTTTGTACGAAAATGTTTGTGCTAAATGATATTATATTGAATTAATGTACTTAAATGCCTCCATCGAAAAGGACATACCAAAATGTATTAATATACCTAAATGAATAACATGAAGTGTATTGGGATATTATATACATGAAATTACTGTAACAAAATAAAATATCAGAATATTATTTGTGGAACCCCCAGATGTTATTGGGATATTATTCCTCATTCTTATAATGGAGTGGCACTCGGCCTCGCCAAGTTAAGTTTGCATAATTGTTCTGATGTAGTTTTGTTTGAGGAACCCCCATATGTTGTTTGGCAAGTTCTCAACCAAGATATGTTACTCCCTTGAGTTTATGAATAAAAGCAATCGTATTCTATTCAAAAAAGAATATAATTAAATGTAGTTAATATTAACATTAGGAAAAAAAAAACATGAAAAATATAATTATGAGGTTATTAAATGTGTTAAGGAACTAAATTAGATTTTAATCTTAAGCTAGAATTTAGTTTAAAAGTCATATTTTTTAAGAACTAAAACTCAGTTTTCTATTTTAAATATGTTATTGTTGGTGCTTTATGTGACTTGCATAAACTTTAAAACTTACATTTGTGAACGTGAAGTTTGTCGACTTCAGATCAAAGATTTTAGGGTTCCAAAGGGTTGACTTTCCCATCAATGTTCACCATAGCACGCTATCAATATCATAGCCAATGTATACGACTTAGACTTGACAGTTGTTCGACTTGAATCTCAACTTGACTGGTAAAGCAATAATTTGGGTTAAACAAAACGGGCAAATCTGCACACACAGCTAAAAACCCGATAAAGAGCAGAGGAAGAGAATAAAAACAAGGAAAAATCAAAAGACGTACCATATACCTTATCTCTCTATATTCCATTGCTTACATAACGCCGAAGCACAATCGGTTGGTATATGAAGCTGAACAAAATATGTTTGCCTTTTTTTTTTCTTTTCAAATAAAACCGAGCGACAAGAAGTTGAAATTGGCAGAAAATGAAATCAGGAAACACAGGAAAGCAACGAAATTGATTTTTCACTTTTGGAAGTAAAGCAAAGTAGATTAAGCTAAAGAAGGTTGCTGTGATGAAGAAACCAAAACGAGACAAGTGTATGTAATAAGAAGATCGGAGCAAATAATGAGAAATGGATGGGAAGAAAAGCTCTTTCAGCAGAAGAAGATGAGATAATGAATGCATGAGAGAGAGAACGTGGTAGCATAGAGAAGTCCAACGTTGTATGCAATTAAAAAAGACCAAGGTAAGAAAATGGCTGTATTAGTTGACGTATCGAGAAATGTGACAAAGAACGTGGTACGATAGAGAAGCCCAATGTAGTCTGCAATTGAAAAAGACTAAATGAGGACTTATTCTGGCAGGCATTTCCTATTTCCTAGGTAAGAAAATGGCTGTATTAGTTGGCATATTGAGAAATGTGAGAGAGAACGTGGAACCATAGAGAAGACAACGTTGGGAGAGATTTTTCAAACCATGAAACCTGGAAATCTGTACAAAAGTTCTCATTCCATCTCTCAAATTATGGAGAAATTTTTAATTGTGATGAGAATATGGTACATCACGTGTTTTTATGTAAGTGGAAAAATTTTAATTTTTATGTTATTAACTTTTTAATACACATAACCCACTATTTATACAAAAACACGTGGCGTATCACCTCGTGTAATGGTTACATTGAAAAATCTTTCCAAATCATGAAAGGGTCGTGGCTCCAAAGTTACAAAAACTCCATTAAAAACTCATCAACCAAACTCACTAATTCATAATCCACAAAATATATATACAATTATTCACAAATTTCCGATGGAAAAATTTTGAGGAAAAAAAGGTGTAGGGAGAAACCCACAAAAAAATTAATAATTTTGGAAAAGAGAGAGAGACAAATTCAAATTGTAGATTTACCCCGGACTTTTTTCAATTTCAAAATTCAAATCTTGGGTTGTTTCTTTTGTTTACAGATTCAAATCCTGGGTTTGCCCAGTATAGTTTGATGGATATTTGAAAATAGACAACCATGGTTACCAATTCTTAGGGCTGGTTTGGTATTGCTGTGCTTTGAAAAAAAAGCTGTTGTGAGAATAAGCGGCTATGAAATAAATCAGTAGAGTGTTTGGTAAACTTTTTTGTAAAAGTGCTTTTGGAAAAAAAAAAAAAAAGCAATCTGATAGTGGGTCTTTTCATTAAAGGAGCACTGTAGCTCCATGTGCTTTGAAAAAAAACCAGTTTTCCAAAGCTGCAAATAGTAGCTTCAGCTTTTTCCTTTGATTTCAGCTTATTCTCACAGCAGCTTCCAAAATAAGCCATTTTTTTAGTTTACCAAACACCTAAAACCCTCACAGCTTTTTTTCATGGATGCTTTTTTTTAAGCACCTCACTCCTAAACCACCCCTTAGTGTGAGAGAGTAGAGCTGTAAATTTTGGAGAGAAGAGAGTAAGGCTTTTACAATGCTTTTGGCTTCATCGGGAATATGAAAGGGTGAAGAACAGCAAGTGGAGAGAAATATAATTTTAAATCACTATTTTCTTAAGTTATATTAACAGTGGGACTCAAGGCGTGCTGGGCAAGTCCGACTGGACTCTCTTTTGGTGCGAGTCCCACTAGCATTTGGGGTGAGTCCGGCTAACATTCTCCTTGATCTAAAGTCTACGCACTTCAACTTCACAAACTTAAGTAATATGGTATAAGTTACGTTAATCAACACTTAATAATTCAATCATCAACAATCACATAATATAGTTTATAAAATATGATTTAAATAGATAATTTCCCTAACAATATGGTACCTTAACACAAGGTGAATGTTCTTCATGAAGAAAACCTCACAATAAGACCAAAGCCTCCAAAATGGTTCTTTTTCCCAACTTTGCAGTACTAAAATTTAGAACCTCTATTTTACTATATCTCCAAAAATTGTTTACCAACAACAACAACAAAGCATTTTCCCATTAAGTGGGATCGGCTGCATGAATTTTAGAACGTCATTCCGCTCGGTTCTGTACCACGTCTTCCGTTAGATCCAAGTACTCTTCAGTCTTTTCTTAGAGTCTTTTCCAAAGTCTTCCTTTATCCCTTTGGCCCTGAACCTCTGTCCCGTAATCGCATATTATAACTGGAGCGTCAATAGGCTTTCGTTTCACATGTTTAAACCACCATAACTGATTTTCTCTCATCTTTCCTTCAATTTCGGCTACTCCTACTTTACCTCTAATATCCTCATTCCTAATCTTATCCTTTCTTATGTGCCCATATATCCAACTAAACATTCTCATCTCGGCTACACCTATTTTATGTACATGTTAATGCTTCACTGCCCAACATTCCATGCCATAAAGCATTGTTGACCTTATTGTTGTCCTATAAAATTGTTTACCAAAAAGAAAAAAGATGTTCGACATAGGCTCAAACGCATTAGACTCTTAAAAGGATATTGTCGATGGACTTAGATTCTTTAATTGGCCACAATAGTACACGCTTAACTCATTCAAGTACGGAAAAACTGGATCATCGGCTAGAAAGGAGTTCTCATTCCCTAGATGCATCAGCTCCGGCATTTCACGGAGCCACAAAGTCTTTACATGTGGAAGGGTCCCAACTGCTTGTATTTCCCAACTAGTATTTCCTTCCTGGGCAAATATTTATTTCCAAGGTGCAGAACACAAAAAGAGTGTTTTAAGCTTTTGTAATTTTTGAAGGAAAATAAATATCTGGGGTGTGCTGCCGGAGAAAAAGTTAAAGATGGTAGTTTGCTAAAGAAGTCCACTGGCAATGGACCATACAGTTTGTTGATGCACAAAACCGGAAGGTCTTGGAATAACGTAAATTCGACCGTGAATCTGTAAGAAAGTAAAGAACACAAGATGTATCGTGGTTTACCCAATGTTTGGGCTACGTCCACACTGATGTTGATCGTATTTCTCTGTAACTGTATGTATGGATTACAAGTGTGAGGGGGAGTCCCACAGAGAAAGAGAGAGTTTGAGAGAGTTTCTCTGATTTGTGAGCCTTATGGCTTCTGTATGTGAGGATGAGACCTCTTCATTGTGAGGGTGAGGAGACCCTTTTATAGACTAAAGACTCCTCCCCTTTTACATGAATCATGGGTTCAATGTCTGGAAGCCCAAGTAACGAGGCCCAATATAATATGATACCAACAGTAGTCCCCCAAGTCATCAGTCAAGAGAGTCTTTTGGCTGGAGACTTTGAAATTCAGTCTATGTGTGGGCCGAAGTAACCAGTTGTCGTCTAGAATTGATACTTGATATGGGGCGGTGCTCAATGTGAAATGATGCTCAACTAGAAGTAGCACATGTTGCGAGGCCGCTCAGCTTGTGGCTTATGTTGCCTTGGTTGGCTTGGCTTGTGGCGTTGAAGGTGAGGGAGTCCCTTTTTAGAATAAGGGCTTGCTCCTCAATACATAAATGATGGGCTAGAGTTGATGTTCACGGAGAGGCGGTTGCTCAGCAAGCGACGATGCTCTCTAATGATGGTGATGGAGTCCCTTTTATAGAATAAGAGCTCGTTCATCAATACATAAGTGATGGGTTAGGAGTGATGCTCGCGGTGAGGCGGTTGCTCAGCTGGCGGCGATGCTATCTAATGAAGGTAAGGAAGTACCTTTTATAAAATAAGGGTTCGCTCTTCAATACATGAATAATGGATGCTCTCTAATGAAAATGAGGGAGTCCATTTTATAGAATAAGGGTTCGCTCATCAATACATAAATGATGGGCTAAGTCCCCCAAGAGTATTTTTCATGAGGCCCAGTTGCGGAAGCCTAATATTTGGTACATAGTGTAGTCCTCCAAGTCTTCAGTCAATAGAGTCTGTTGGCTGGAGATTTCAAATTCAATCCATGTATGGGCCGAAGTGGAGGTTGTTCGGGGGCAGTCTTTGTATACCGTGCACTGAAGCTTGTAGGTGAAGCTTTGAAGCTGGAGCTTTTGTAAATAAAGTTTTTGAAGTCAGAGCTTTGTAAATGAAGCTTTCGAAGCTGGAGCTTTGTACATGAAGCTTTCGAAGCTGATTGACATGATTGATGCTCATGAATGTTTATGTTGATTGACATGAGTGATGCTCATGGATGTTGACATGAGTGATGCTCATGAATGTTTATTTATGATTGACATGAGTGATGCTCATGAATGTTTATGTATGATTGACATGAGTGATGCTCATGTATAATTTTGGAGTATTGGATGTACTTTTGATCACCTGGTTGGTGATAATAGCGGCATGCTGTCGAATAATTTTGAAGTACTGGACGTACTTTTGATCACCTGGTTGGTGATAATAGAGGATGAACCTTAAGTGGAGGGATGGAGGTTGGAGTTTGAAGTCATAGGGCTTGGCTCTTTTGGGCATATGGGTCTTCGCCCTCCACATAACATTCCAGCCCACTATTTTGGGCTTGCCGACATTTTGCCCATGTTTTTTTTTTTTTTTTTTTTTGTGGTGGATGGTAGACAAAAGGAATAATAATAGACTTATTATTGAGAAAGCTTATCTTCTTCTTCGTTGCTTTTCCTCTTCCGCTTGTTGGTTGTAAAGGTCAGTATACTCCAGCTGTAAAAAGGCAATATTCATTTCTCTAAAGTGACAGCTGCTTGGACAACCTTTCCGACACCACCCATTTTCTTTTCTTGATCTCCCCGCTCTAATAGAACTCACCCCTCTCTGACTCATCCCTTTCTGACCCTGCTCCATTTTCTAAGCACATATAATAAGCTATGACTCTTTCTCGTGAGTGTTTGTTCAGTGGGATACTTTTGCATGTTATCCCGTGGGTTTTCTTTTTTTAGTGGGATAGTGGATGTCTTATCTTTGTAGATTTGCATGCCTGCTTTACAGCAAACACATCTTTAGCTTTTCCATATCGTCCACCTTCAAATCAACAACAAATTAGTCTCTTTAAATACACCCACTTGCTCATTTTCCTGTAGCTTTTTTCAGAAAAAAAAAATAGGCATGGGGTCATGCACAAAGCCCTGGCATGCCATCACGGGGCCACAAAGCTCCATAGTTGTTGCCAAAGAGTTCGTCATTTTCCAACTTCTCATAAGCATCAGCTTTGAGGGGGATCCACCCGTAAATGGCCTCGCCGGCGGCGGCGCTGAGCTAAGAGGGCCAGCCGGCGAAGACTTGCTCACCCTTCAAAGAAGAACGACTTGAAAAACCCAATCTGAAGCTAAAGGCACTACCTTTCCTGCCATTGTGACTATTATGGCTGTGATAAGACCCCTCATTCTCCTTCCTACTCTTCTTCGACTCTCTGCCGCCGACGACGTTCCGATCCTCTGACACGTCGCCCGGACGATGATTCTGATTCTGTGGTTCCCTTTTGCTACCACTCTTATTAAATTCCGAAGAGTTCGATTTGGACTTTGGTTTGGATTTGGATCGGCTAACATTGTTGTTGTTGCTGGCAGCGGAAGCGGAGTTATTCTTTTTTAAGGAGGACGAAGAGGGCTCGAGGAGGACGGAGCCATTGCCGGCGACGGTGGCCAGGTACTCGTAACAAGGAGACGCCGAGGCAGCCACCCGTTTGGAGCTGATGCAACCCATTTATCGCCACCATCAAATCCCGCCAGCATCGATCGATCGGAGAATGTGGGGGGATATCGCCATCTGTGGTGGCGTCGGTCAAACCGAGGTATTGGCCGTGACTGGTCACCGGAATGGTCATATCCGGCGCGATGAGGAATGCCAGGCCCTCGCCAGAAATGGCAGAACTGAGCGGTTGTTGAGGGTGAAGTTTTCGGCTGTCCGGCGTGATCTGGAGTGCATCGTTGCTGATCGTCACCAGTTGGAGCATTGCGAACTTGCTGTAAAAAAGAAAGAATCTTTGGGGCTCTTTTATGAGCAGACCAAAAGAGAGAGAGAGAGAATGGGATTAGCGGCATTCCTGGGTTTGGTTGAGGAGGTACGGATATTTGGTGGTATGTCAGGTAAGAGGAGCCAAAAGCCGTTGGATTGGGTTGTGGAGGTTTTCAGAAAAGCCCAAGGAGGGATGTTCTAGGTTCTTGGGTTGTACAGATTCACAGTGGTGAGATGAAAAAAATGAAAGAGAACCAACGTAGCTTTTCATGTCGATTCCCACAGATGGCGTCAAATGTTGATGCACAAAATCGGAAGGTCTTGGAACAACGTAAATTTGACCGTGAATCTGCAAGAAAGTAAAGAACACAAGATGTATCGTGGTTCACCCCAATGTTTGGGCTACGTCTACACTGATGTTGATCGTATTTCTCTGTAACTGTATGTATGGATTACAAGTGTGAGGGGGAGTCCCCCAGAGAAAGAGAGAGTTTGAGAGAGTTTCTCTATTTTGTGAGCCTTGTTGCTTTTGTATGTGAGGATAAGACCTCTTCATTGTGAGGGTGAGGAGACCCTTTTATAGACTAAGAGCTCCTCCCCTTTTACATGAATCATGGGCTCAATGTTTGGAAACCTAAGTAACGAGACCCAATATAATATGGTACCAACACGGTTCATAGAAAATTTGTGTTGTGGTCCACGAAACAAAATGTAACATAAAATCAAATGTACCTATATTATAAGTAATCAAACGTACCAATATAATCATACAATTAAACATACCTCTAATAAAATCGTAAGAAAAATGTTTAATCAAATTCTTAAAAGGAACATATATTTAATCAACGAAGTTGAAAAATAAGACGCCTATACCAAATAATATTTGGATACATATAGAACTGTCATCTCTCTAATAACAGTAAGCCCTACAATTGTAAATGCACAACACGCCTATATTGAAGGATATATGCCAACAAACTTGTTAGGTTGGTACGAACATCTCCAAGAGACTAATCATATTTTTGTTATTTTTAACACAATTATTGGCGAATTATAAATGCTCTTTTCAACCTCAATCTACCGTTTGCATTCAACCGAGATGCCTTGAAACTTTTGAAAAAGAGGACAAATAATCCTTTTAATGAATTTTTTTTTATAAAATTAGTTTTTTCAAAGAAAATGTATTGAAGGGAATTTCGCTTAAGAAAATTGTGTACAAGCATCTTTCCCTGTCAACAAAATAGAAAGGTAGTTTGACTGGTGTATAGAGGCTCAACTGATCAAGCTTTTCGTGGAATCTTGAAATTTCAAAAGCAAAAATCTCTATATTACCACATTCGATGAAATTTAGTTGCTTTAGTAATAGCCACTTGGAAACATGCAGGACAGGAGAAAAACTCCTATGTTCTGGTAGATTTTCAAATCTCACATATGCAACATTTGGTGTGATACCCTACATTTGTATTTTAATTATTGGACTCGACTATACAACGATTAATGTTTAAACTTTGTAATTCAATCTATGATCAAAGTGATTACTCTTAATCTTTATAGTTGAAAGATTTACCAAAGTGTCATTTTGATTATAGCCATGGTGAGTTTCTTGATACTCATTGTAGGACCAAAATATATAATAGATAAATAAAATATGGGGAACTTTAACGAAAAACTTCCGATACTGTTCACTTTAACGAAAAACCACATTTTTATATTAAAAAGTCAAACCGTATACTATTCACTTTACCATTTTTTATGTCCTTATAGTTAAAACTCAAAATTTTTAATTTCTTTTCATTAGTTATTCTCTTCTTGGGAGCAGCCTCTCCATAAATGGGGGTAAGGCTAGCCGACATTCACCTCTCCCAGACCCTGCGTAAAGCGGGAGCCTTGTGCACTGGGTACGACCTTTTTTTTTTAGTTATTCTCTTCACTAATTCCCTCGGGCTCTCTCTCAAAATTAAAAAAAAACAACCATGGAGGCCCGGGAGTCGAAGACGCGGCATCGGTGATCAACTCCGCCAACACTCCGCCGCCGCAGTTTGTGAACAAAATCTGCGATATGGTGGAAGACCCCTCCACCGACGCCTTTGTCTCCCTCCTGGAGCAACGGCAACAACAGCTTTGGCGTCTGGAACGTCCCTGAGTTCTCGAGGGACATCCTGCCCAAGTATTTCAAGCACAGAAAATTCTCTAGCTTCGTCAGGCAGTTGAATGCTTATGTGGGTATTTCTTCCCTTTCCTAAATTTTGATTCGTTCTTGCTTTTTCTGCATTTGATTGTTGTTTTGGCGGTAATTCCGGTCGGAACTGTGAAATTTGGAGTAGTTACGCGGGATCAATGTTCAGTTAGGTTTTGCAATTGTTATTTTGGCGAGAGGGTTATCGAATTTGAGGTTGTAAATAAGTAAATTGTGAAGATAAATTATGTTTGTTGAATTGGATACTTCGTCATTCATTGGGTTCCTTTAGGTCTAGTCGATCACTATGTCATGTAAAAATGATTTCAATTTGTGTTGTTTGTTCCGAACCAGGTGAAAAGGTGGAAGGAAAAAGGACATTAAGAGGTAAGAACTACATTGAGAATGAGATAAAATTTGAGCCGACTACTTTTGTGCAAATTGCCTTGATTTACGTGCTTCTTGGATAAATTTGTTCCATTGCATTGCATTACTCTGAAAAGAAAAACCGAATTCCTCTATTTGATGTCGATTCATACACACTATGTAGCATTTGGAGAGAAACGCTCAACTGTGGCACAATCGGTTTCAAATTCTTTTAGAAGCGAATGCTTTGGAATATTCCATTCTTGTAGCAGCCACCGCTTCGAATCCAGCTCCTCTGCAATTTCTGGGCCCATATTCTGGGTGTGCATAAGCCCCCTTAGAGATAGGGGCGAGCAGGAAAGCAGCCCCTTGTATAGGGTTACGAACATATTGTAGTAATAATAAGAAAGGGGCAAGCAAAACTTACTCCTAACAAGTTGCTGGCTTTTCAGCCGTGCAAGTTGTGGTTATTATGCTGTGAGGGAAGATCTTTTACATTGATGAAGATATTTTCTGAAACTGATAGGTCGATGTTTTCTCAAAAAATTTCAGTTGAAATGCCAATTGAGTGACTGTCATTGCCATATCAGCATGGTATTCAGATTATTCAATGCGCCCATCATACTTAAGCTCCTCATCCAATTGATTGCAACTCCACTCTAGACTCAAGTATGCTGTCTCTGTCAATCCTTTTCTTTCAAGACTGGGATGAACATCAAATGCGTTTATACTGTTCCTGGTAAGTTGGTTCCCATCAAACCGGATTCAAGACAATGCCCAACAATTCCTCAAGCACTCGGGCAAATACCCTATTAGATTGTTATTCTTCACTTTGAAACTTGCAAAGCGAATCAGCTACACTACTCCGGTGACAGTTACAAAAAAACCAAGCTCAAAAGCGATTGAAGAGTTTAAGGAATTCTCACCAAGGTCAAGGTAGTGAAGCTTCCTGAGTTCGCCTATTCCGATGAAATTTTCCCTTCACGGGAATTTTGAGATGGGTCAATATGTTGCATGCAGTCCAGACATTAAACCGATATCTTAAGGGATTTGGCCACTAATGTGTATTTTGTCCTTGGTAGACTTTGAAAAGTCTCATCTTTTTGTTCTTGGCTATTTTCCCCTTAATCTGTATTTGTCCTGTTGTACGTTTTGTTCCAGTCTGTCTCCTTACTGTTTCGTTTGTTGTCATCTGTGAGGATGGCTTTTTATTGTTTGCGTGATGTTTTGCAGGATTCATAGATAATAGATTTGGTATGGGCTGCCGTGCGTGTAACTGTGTAAAACTACTCTCTTCCTTTCATTTAAAATGGTACATCGACTATTTATGTTGATTGTTGTTGTAGAGCCGAAGAAATTCTCTGTTTTTGCCATGGCTTCTGAGGGTATTTTTACCCCCCACATATTTTATGTCCTTCTTTTGTTCGTCTGCGGCTTTCATGCTGAATTATTGCTCTTTGAATTGTTTTGAGGATAACCAATTGCTCAAATTGTTCAAATTTTGGAATTCAGTGACCTTTCATGTGCATTTTTGGTTTGGTTCTTAATTGAAATGAATCGAATTGAATATTTGTAACCAAAATAATTGATTTTTAAAATTGTTCAAATTTGGTAATTTAGTGTGCTTTTATATGCAGTTTTGGTTTGGTTCCTATTTGAAATGAATTGAATCAAATTAAATATTCATCAAGCCTTTATGCGTATTTCTGGTTTAGTCCATTATTCTAACACATACAATATTTATAATTCTTCACCACTTCAAATGCATCAATGTTTACAGAAATCACACAAGCATTATTTCCCAAACACCAAAACCGAAAATGTAGCGAATAAAGCTCAAATTACAAATCACACTATTACGATGAAACACACAAGTCAATACAAGCAACATGTCGTGGAATATGATTCAGTGCCTTCTCAAATTGCACAGAGATTAGTTAGAGCAAGTAACAAGGAAAATCAGAGTGCCTTCCAGTCTGCTCTCCAGGCTAATATTTCTTCCTTGAAAAGGAAAAACAAAAGGAAGAGGAAAATAACGAACAAACACGCAATCGCACACAATCGGAAAACGTTAACACGCCAGGCAAAAGATGAGGATTCCTCTTTGGAAGAGAGTCCTACAATTTTAACATCCACATGTGAATCTGCAATCATCGGCTGCTCCTGTAGAAATATATATTTCGTTGACGAAATAAACACATAAATTGTTCAGTATGAAATCTGACTGAACAACAATGAATAAGATGAATAAATCAGACTTTTAAATGTTACGGTTCAAGGTTCAGAAAAAGCTGAAAAATTGGAAAGTGAAATAAATAGTTGTTTAATTAGTGAATGAAGTACTTACAGTTTGATCACGATCAGTCTCCCTTGAATAACTTAGCATCAGTACATCATCAGTTTCTTCTGTTACATGTAGTCTTTCTGGTGTTAGATCACTTTGGAGTAACCCATCAGAAGAAATCTTTATATCGATCAGCTGGCAATCCTCGACAATCAAATTTTCTAAGGATGGGACTTTGAAAATGCAATTTCCCGTGCAAAAGCCTTGCAGACTTGGTAGGCCAGAAAGCTTCAAATGCTGCAAGCAACTGAAAGTAATCTCATTTTCTGGATCATCTTCCTTGCTCGCTACTATTTCTACCATTCTTTGACAGGACTCAACTTCCAAGTTCTTGAGTTGCTGTAAATTCTTAGCCACAGAATAAGGTATTAAGTATTGCAGTCCGTGACAATCCCCTATGGTGAAAGTGGTTAGATTCCGAAAGGATATCAAGGATGAAGCTAGATTCTCTAATCTGCCACAATTGTTCACGCATAGAACTTCCAAGTTTGGAAAAACACGGCCCCCTGCTTGGGAGTTTTCCATCCCTAGATGTATCAGCTCCGGCATATCGATGAGCCACAAAGTCTTTACACGTGGGAGGGTCTCAACTTCATGTATTTCCCTGCTACCACTTCCTTGGTGGTCGTGGACAAATAATTCTTTCCAAGGAGCAGAAAGCACACGGAGACGTTCAATATTCTGTAAATTCTCAAAGAAAACATCTGACTTGGGATGTGAAGTAGCAAAATAAATTGACTTTACTTTGCTCAACAACTCTGCTAGGAGTGGACCATATGGTTCATACCAAATCTCCGTGTTCTTGTCCAACATCAACTTTTCCAAGTTGAGAAATGACTTGCCCTGAAATATTGTCAACGGTAATGGCATGCTTTAAATTATTTTGAAAAAACTGGATAACACATAATAACTTTAATATTAAAAACTTAACAAGGGTCACTTAGTACTACGGTATAGTGGTATTCCTTCACTAGTAAGTGAGAGGTAATATGTTCGATTCTCGCTAAAGGCGAATTTAAACCACATTATTGCTAATCCATTGTGAGGCTTAGCTCACTCCCCCATCTCCAACCGAACGAAGGCCAAATGACTCGTTTTAGCCCTCTGGCCCTCCAAGATATTAATATTTTAATGAACAGTATAAGGTCGTATTTGCCTCCATCTCCAACCAAGGGCCATATGGCTTAGTTGGGCCAGCCGGTTGGCCCTTTGGCCATTTTTTGTCCAGTGGAGCCCACGAGCCCTTTGGCCTAACTCTCGGTTGGAGACGGTTTTCGGGCTATTTTCAGCCCTCTGGCCCTTTGGACCTTTCGGTTGGAGGTGGTCTTACTTTTCCAAAGAAAACTAGTTATGTAAAAAGCACATAACATTTCGTTCATAAATTTAAACAAAAAAAATTAAAAAAAAAAAAAAACATTGTGTACAAGAATGTTTACCTTCTCAATTAAAAAGAAAGGTTGTTTCATTGGTCTTGGGTGGCTCAAGTCAAGCTTGTCTTGATATGTTGAAAATTCGGAAGCAAAAATCTCCACACTACTACATTGTTCGAAATTTAATTCGTTGAGTAATGGCCAATTAGAGACATGCAGTCCATGATAGAAACTCCGAAGCCGGGGTAGATTTTCAAATATCACTATTTCTACTTTAGGGAACCTGAACTCCTCATGTGTCCTTTTTGGTCCTTCTTCCATCGTGACAATTTCCTCCATTAAACCACAATTCTCGACCTTGAACTTCCTTAGCTGCTTAAGATTTTTGGCTACTGAGACGGGAAATAAATTCTTCAAACTCTCACATGAGGATATCTCAACTAAATTTAGATTTGGGCAATCAAAACCGTTCAACTGAGTGGTAGATGATGAGTCATATACTACTTGTAGTGATTGGCATTGCTTTATATATAAGGACTCTAGAGCATTCAATCTTCCCATGATACTTGGCCCAAAGATATTAATCAAATTGTGGCACCTACTAACATCCATAATTCTGAGCTTGCCAAAAGAATCTGAATGTAGTTGGTTGTGGAATATTGTCTTCAATTTAGGTAAGTCCTGTATCCACAATATCTCCAAGCTAGGAAATTCTACCTGTCACATATTCATTTTAGAAAGAGTGGGACGCATGCATAAGTTGGAAATGAAAGCATAAAGAAAAGAAGTGAAGTTATAATTCACCTTTTCATCAAAGAGCTCAATATCTCTTTCTTCTTTGTTGGTTGTAATATTTTCACTCTTGGCATCAAAGATGAATGTCTCCAGTTTAGTACAATCGTCTAGATCCAAAAACACCAAAGATGGAAATTTAATGTAACTTCCTGAGCTGAATCTAGAAAGGCTTGGAAGATGTTGTAGCTCTAGACGGCTTAGCTTATCAAACATGTAATTTGTATTCTCCTCATTTCCCACTATCTCTTCCATAATTTGACAATTAGATATCTTGAGATTTTTGAGTTGTCTGAGAGATTTAGCCATGGAACTCGAAAACAAAAATCTTAAACTATCGCATTGATACACAGTCAAGGTTGTTAAGTTGGGCATCATAACCTGCATAGCACATAACAAAATTCATGTTTATTTTAGAAAATTACAATTTACATTGTTGTTAGCCGTATACATTCCAAATGTGTAGATATAAAGTAAATGTCATCTATTTAAAAGGGAACGGATCCCCTCCTGAGCGTAGGAGGCGAAGCCTTTTGAGGAAATCACACAGATCGTTGAATTTTGATCCAACAGGTACAATTATTATAACTTTTAGAGGATCTCCTGTTTGCAGCTGTTGGATCAAAATCCAACGACCCGTGTGATTTTCTCAAGAAGGGATCCGTTCACTATTTAAAAAGTAAGCTACTAAGCTACTAGGCCACTAGACAGATGTATGTCCTTGTACTTTCATTAATTAGCAAAGAACAAATTGGAGTAAAAATCTAACTGAAAAAGAGAAATAAATGGCCAAAATTATATTTTTAAATTGATACAAAAAAACACATTATTGTGAAAGATCTTTAGTGGTAAGTGGTGAATTCTCCCAATAATTAGAGTTTGGTTCAAATTTTTTAAAAATAAGTGCGGCCTTTTGATAAACAAAAAAAAAAAAAAAATGTGTCTCTGTATGACACGTCTCAATACTTGATACTGTCCACAAACTTAACACTAACATAACTCTATCAACTCCCAATAAAATTAAATAAAAATAAAAGCAAAAGTTAAGAAAAAGAAGCCGCTCGTCCTCCTCTCTCTCTCTCACTTCCTGAAACACAACAGCAGCAATATCAATTGCATCTCCTTCACACTTTAAATCCATAAATCAAAACCCAAAAGCCTCGCCCTTCAATTTAATTGCTCCTTCAAAGGGACTCTACTAAATTTAAATCCCTTTTGGTGCAAAATTCGTTCAATTTACACCCTTGTCGGTCGAGAGTGATCTCGACGTCACCATCGACGATCTCCTATTGCAAATCCTTGGGGTCCTTGCCGTTGACCGTGCAGCCCATCGGGTCGCAGGTTCCGAGAATCTCCTTCACCGTTCCCACGAGCTCCTTCGGCCAAGGATCTGTTCCTCATAACCTTGGCGATCTTGATGACGTCATCAAGGGAGATGCTGCCGCTGTGCTTGAAGTGGTGGTGGTCCGTGAGGGAGTTGCGGTGAATGGTGGTGTCGGGAAGGAAGGGGGAATGGGAAGGGTACCCAGTACGCTGGGCTACGCTCTGCTGTTTTTCTTTTTTTCTTTATTTTATTTGGAGTTAACTCCGTTGGTTGAAATTTGAAAATCGTGGAAAGAAAAAATCTTAATATCAAGTTGAATACCATGAGTTATCAAATCCTAAAAATAAAAAAAATAAAAAAAATAAACCGTGGGTTATCAAGACCTGATAACTTAATATATCATTTAAATAGTTTTGGATTATAAAACTAAAGAATTATATGGTCGAAATTCGAAGAAGTAAAGTATAGTGAGAAATATTTTGCTAAAAAAAATAACAGAGAAAGTACCTTCTCATTACTGAAAAGTTTCGGTGGTCCACCAACTTCATCCTCCAACACGATTTCGTCGGCTTCTGTGTCAGCCGTTAATTGCTTGTCTTTGGAAGAGAAACCGATAAGCTTTGGTAGATTCCGCATTGTCAAGGATTTTAACTTTTGGAAGGGCTCGCCTTCGAGTTGCCCATAACACACACTTTCCAACCTCACAAGGTCTTCAAGAAATAGAGATTCTAGGTTGGGGAAGGCATTATGAGAGCAACTCCAACTGATGGAGTTAATGAGATATGTAACTTCGTCGTTGTTTTGGACATGGAGATGCTTCAGTTGTTTAGCAGCTTCACTGTCAAATAGATAGGATATAATATTCACACTCTCCTTCCCATCTAAGTACAACTGCTCACATCTCTTTACCAGCAACTTTATACCTCGGTCGAATTGATTTCTCCTGGTGAGCTTCAGTTTTAGCATGTTAGAGAAGGTTTCACTGATGTCAGGATATTCCCAACAATCACCAATAAGTATGGTGTATCTTTCTAACTTTTCGGAGAACAAGTTGGTTGGAAGAAGGTTAGCATCTGGAACATGTATGTCCAATGCGGATAGATGAGATAAGTGCTCCAGCTCTGAAACGCTAGCATTACTTCTTCTGCCATCGATCAAACCTTTACCTTCCCATTGCTTGAAGCTTTTTATTCCCATCCTCAAGTCTTCTAGTCTTGTCAAGCTTGATATAACATCAGGTGGGATCAAAACAAGTTCAGAGCAACCGGTCAACTCCAATAATTGTAGCCTAGTCAATTGCCCTATTTCTTTGGGCAACTCTTTAATCTTGGACTTTAGGAGGCTAAAGATCTTCAAGTTTGTTAGCTGCCCAACAAGAGTTATGTCTACCAACTCGCTGAAAGCTAAGTACAATGTGTGAAGATGCTTTAGGGATTTAAAAGACAGAGGTAGCGACGGAATATGGAATCCGGTTACATCCAACACTTTGAGTTCTTCCATCCCTTCAAAAAATTTGCTTGGGATTTCCTGGGAGTCGCCAATACTATCATACGCCAAGAGCAAAAATTTTAATTCTGGGCATTCCCAAGGTATTTCAGGAAATCTGGGGATTTTGCAATACCTCAAGGAGATGGTAGTGTACTTTTTAAATAAATCCTCAGTTGGCCATTCTTTCACCTCATCTTCATAACAACTGGAAAAGGCCTTTTGATCATCAGAGGCAATCCGGACAGCAACATCTCGTACAAGCTCATGCATTCTAACAGTCTCTTCGTCATAGCTGTCCTGCAATAGGCAAGAATTTTTTAATTTTTTAAACATTACATTCAATGAAGTCCGTGCCTCTTCCACTTTCTCAACATTTTTTATCAAACCCAAACCCATACTATACTTGAACAAGTCAATCAGACAATTGCCGCTACTCCCGCAAAGCAAGAACAATTGCTTAAGCTCTTCATCCTCCAATTGTTCGTAACTCCACCTTAGAGCCAAGAATGCTTTTTCATTCATTTCTTTCTTGTCAAATCTTTTGAAACTTCTCAACGCATCTTTCCATTCCTCCAAACTACTATCCCTCAAAGCACTTGCAACTGCAACAACCAAAACCGGCAAACCTCCACATTTCTTTGCTAGTTGGGTTGCTTCTTTCAGTATACGGTGATCTTTAACGACATCACCTGCCATCTTCTCAAACAAACTCCAACTTTCTTTTTCTCTTAAAAATCCAAGTTCAAAAATTTTTTGTGTACGCATATCATGGAATAAAACTTGTCTTTCTCTCGATGTCAACAATAACTTACAGTTCGGCACACCGACAAGTCCCACAGCCTCAAGGTCAATTCTTTCCAAAACATCGTCTAAAATGACAAGAGTCTTCCCATCTTTTACCTTGGCTCGTAGGAGATTCGCCCTTTTTCCCATATCCTCAGATTCATCAACGTCCATCCCCAACCTTTTGGTAATTTCTTTTTGAATTTTTTCGTCGTCTTTTTTTTCTTTGACATTTAGTATTATAACCACATCATCAAATAACTTCTCTTTCACAGCTTCTCTGTAAACCTCTTTGGCAAGTGTTGTCTTCCCAACGCCCCCTAATCCGTACACCCCAATCCTGTTGATATCAGGTTTTTTCAGTTCTGTAATGATATCCTTCACCATAGAAATCCTTGATTCAAAGGCCATGTACTCGTCGGAGGCTATGGCAGATATGTCTTCTACGGGAGCTTTGTAAGAAACACCGGAAAACTCTTTTTTTTTTATTTTCATGTTCTTCAATCTTTTTCATCAGTTTTGTTGCCTTCCTGCTACGTTGATGATAGGATATCAGATTAGGACATATAATGAGACACTTTGTCTTTGCGCCTTCATCATGCAAGAGTGCTTCTGCCTCCAGAGTGGTCTTCTTCGCATCTGACTGCCATTTCTGGACATCAGCTTCCACTTTTTGATTAACTTTTCTTCCGACTTCATCAACTTCATGGTTCATTCTTTGTTTGACAGAATCAAAATTCTCCAATTTACTCTTTAGATCTTCAAGGTTGCTTTTATAGAAAATGATATAACCCACTTGGCGTGCAACTGGTCTAATTGTGTAGTCAATTATTGTAGGAATAATTGCAGTGAGTACCTCCATCGCCATGGCACCTTCAGCTTACCAATTCGTCTGCTTCTCCGATCTGTTGAACATATACGAGAAAGGAATCCTTTATTTTCAAAGCAGATGAATTAAAGAATGAAACAATAGGTCATACCTTAGCTCGTGATCGAGGCTACGCTTGAAGAAAAACAGAGCAGTACGCAAATCTTTTTGTTTTCTTTTGCTTTTGGAGAAATCTGCATAGTAAAAGCAAAAGGAAGGTTATACCACAGAAGTCGAGACCATGAACAAGTTTTCACATACAATTATTATACTATAAAAACTTGCTTGGTACGGAATTTAGGCAACTGTTTCCAAACCTTAAGAGCTATGACAAACATACATAATCTGCTTTGAATTTCACTGAGACATTTTAACAAACACCGTATCAGCACACTTAAAGCCGGTGCATGAGGCACAGATCGAAATGTAGAACGATTTGCTCGTTGAAGACCACCAATTGAAGTTTGTACCACAGAGCTACTGATCTATATGGTACGATGGAGTTGACCCCCGATTCTCAGGAGCTGACCGAGTTAACTCTGCCAAGGCTCGACGAGTTCCAGAGGCTCATGACGAGCTCTAGTTTACGAAAGAAATCTGAGGCCATCAACTGCGAAATCCAGGCAGTCATGAGCTCGAGCAACGCGAGGTTAGGAACAGGGACAACCTCGCTCTGAAAGGTCGAGCAGAGCTAGGAGGCTGCCAAGTGTCTGATTTTGTTCATCTTGAAGAGAATTCAATTTTTTTTATTTTTTTATTTACAAGTATGATAATGGCAGCCATGGTGATTGGTCCTAGACGAAGGGAGATGGAGAAAAAAAGGTTAAAAAGTTGCAGGGAGGAAGAAAGGAGGTGTTTGGTTGTGTGTTTAAAAGTTCCAGAGGCTTACGAAGGAAATTTCACCCAGAAGAAAAATCACGAAGGAGGTTGAAATTATTTGGGGAAATTTAGGCTTCTACATTGCCATGAATTCCATGATGAAGAAGTCCGACGACGACGATGGAGTGCTGCCATGGCTTCCACGATAAAGAATAGCAGGATTTTGAGGCGGGGTCGTCGACAGAGAAATGTTGGACGGGAAGTGGGTGGCACCGATGGAGGAGACGAGGTTACCGGAAGCGTTGGAGAGGAGAAATTTTTGGGGGTGACAGAACACACACCTCAGCAAGGCGGGTGGTTCCCAATCTATTAAATTTTGATAGCTAGCTTTTGGCATCCTTTTGTTTTTGACTTTTCAGCTTCTATGATTTAGTGAGTAAATGATAACATTCAGCTGTCAAAATTTAATAGGTTGGGAACACCACCTGTCTTGTTGAGGTGTGTGTTCCCGTCACTCTCAAAAATTTCTCGTTGGAGAGGACAAGGTTTCACGTTTCTAAATTAAAAATGTAACAGATGTTTTGTTCCCATTGGACCACTTCATGTGGTTAATATTTTGAGTACTGTCTATTCAGTACTCAAGTATTGTCCCAGAATGAGAGCAACGGATTATTAAAGAAGGGAACATTGCGGTAATCAGCCTCAAGTAGAGCAAGGTACACGAGAAGACATTGCCAAATGAAAAAAAATTAATTAAGATGTGTTTAATGTATAAAGTGGCGGGCAGATAATTGAAGAGTTTTTATGTTTTTCTCTTCTAATGTTGTCAATAAATGAACTTTAAGCCATTGTTGGTTAGGGAGAAGAAAATGGAAACATAACAAGGAAAAGAAGAGGACAACTGATCATTATTCAGGAGACGACAAGTTCAACGAACAGAGGTGCGGAAGAGCAAGAAAGGCTCAAGCTTTTCTCAACTTGGTTTTCTTCATTTTGTTATGCATTTAGTGACAACTTCAATTATGTTTTGAAATTCATTCTTTTCCCTAGAGCTAGGAGGTAGCCTAATCATGATTGCTTCATTCCTTACACTACTATAATATTAACTTTAGATGTTGGTGGTGGTTTAATAAATTATTATGTCGGATAAAAGATATCTGACACATCACATTCAGTTAGTGTCGGATAACAATGAAATTTTGTCAGTTATATTTGACATAAATTCATGGCAGATATTTAGTGTCGGATGCAACCGTCATAAAATTATTATAACCGCCAGTATTTTTGAATTCTTTTTTTTTTATAAATATTTTTAACATATTCTGGCGGTTCTTAAGTTAATGGTGGCGATTATAACCGATAGAAATTGACTATTTTATTATTTTAGTTTCTGGCGGTTATTATTTTAGTATTCTGGGGGTTATAACCGACAGAAATTGACTATTTTATTATTTTAAAATGTTATATTGATTATAAATAAATAAACACATGGTTTAAATATTTTTTTTTTTCACTCATGGCCCTGTCGGATATAACCGACACGAACAAAGCAAAATTTTGGACGGCCTCCAGAATAATCTTTGAATGTTTTTTTTTTCGATTTTTTACACATGTTATCTCGGAGTATATACAAACATATTTGACGGCTGGATCGTTGAAACTAGTTTCGTAGAATGCATTTCCTATCAAATTGATAGATTTAACAAACACTTAAAAGTTAATGTTATATTTTCATTAAGTATAAAATAAGATTTATCCACTAGTGTAATATTTTAAATTGAAGATCAAATTCATTCATTGCATTCTTATAGGGTCGAGGAGTGTAAGATTCCACATCGCCCAGGGGTGAGGATCCTGTAAACCTTATATGTATATTCTCATCTCTACCTAGCACGAGGCCTTTTAGGAGCTCACTGGGTTTGGGTTTCGTAGGAACTCCGAAGTTATGCGAGTTCGTACGAGAGTAATCCCAAGATGGGTAACCCACTGGGAAGTTTTCGTGTGAGTTCCCAAAAACAAAATCGTGAGGGCATGGTTGGGGCCCAAAGCGGACAATATCATGCTACGGTAGAGTCGAACCTAGGATGTGGTGGGGGTCCGAGCCGAGATGTGACAATTTGGTATCAGAGCCAATCTTTGGGCGGAAGTATGCCGACAAGGACGTCGGGCCCCTAAGGGGGGTGGATTGTAAGATCCCACATCGCCCATGGGTGAGGATCCTGTAAGCCTTATATGTATATTCCCATCTCTACCTAGCATGAGGCTTTTTGGGAGCTCAGTGGCTTCGGGTTCTGTAGGAACTCTGAAATTAAGCGAGTTCGCACGAGAATAATCCCAGGATGGATGACCCACTGGGAAGTTCTCGTGTGAGTTCCCAAAAACAAAACCATAAAGGTGTGGTCAGGCCCTAAAGCGGACAATATTGTGCTAAGGTGGAGTCGAGCCCGGGATGTGGTGGAGGCCCGGGCCGGGATGTGACAAGGAGTGTAGCTGTAAAATATCATCAAAATCGGAGTTAAAATAACAATTAAATTATGATTTTTCATTTATAACCATCGAAAACTTTTGTTCTGTTTTCTAATCTCTGAATGTTTGTTTTTTACGATTTTTTACGTATGCGATCTCGGAGTATGTACAAACAAGTTTGACTGTTCGATTGTTGAAAAATGTTTCGTAGAATGCGTATCGCATCAAAACGATAGATTAAACAAACACTTAAGAGTTAATGTTATACTTCCCCATCAAATATAAAATACACTAGTGTAAATATTTTAAATTGAAGATCGTATTCGTTCAATACATTATTATAGGGTCGAGGAGTGTGGCTATAAAAAATCATCAAAATCAGAGCTAAAATAACCATTAAATTGTGATTTTTCGTTTATAACTGTCGAAAACTTTTGTTCGGTTACCTAATCTCTGAATGTTTGTTTTTTGTGATTTTTTACGTATGTGATCTCAGAGTGTGTACAAACAAGTGTGACAGTTAGATCATTGAAAAAGGTTTCGTAGAATGTGTATCGTGTCAAAACGGTAGATTAAATAAACACTTAAGAGTTAATGTTATACTTCCATTAAGTATGTCCACTAGTGTAAATATTTTAAATTGAAGATCAAATTTATTCATTACATTCTTATAGGGTCGAGAAGTGTAGCTGTAAAAAATCATTAAAATCGGAGCTAAAATAATTGTTAAATTGTGATTTTTCATTTATAACTGTCGAAAACTTTTGTTCCGTTACCTAATCTCTTAATGTTTGTTTTTTTACGTATGCAATCTCGGAGTGTGTACAAATAAGTTTGACGGTTGGATCGTTGAAAAAAGTTTCGTAGAATGCATATCGTGTCAAAACGGTAGATTAAACAAACACTTAATATTATACTTCCACTAAGTATAAAATAAGATTTTTTGGTATCCATGTCACGTCCCGGCCCAGGTCCACCACATCCTAGGCCCGTTCCATCACCGTAGCACGATATTGTCCGCTTTGGGCTTACCATTCCCTCACGGTTTTGTTTTTGGGAACTCACGAGCAACTTCCCAGTGGGTCACCCATCATGGGAGTGCTCTCACACGCTACTCGCTTAACTTCGGAGTTCCGATGGAACCCGAAGTCAGTGAGCTCCCAAAAGACCTCATGCTAGGTAGGGATGAGAATATACATTTAAGGATTATTCCCCTGGGCGATGTGGGATGTCACAACACGCTACTCGCTTAACTTCGGAGTTCTGATGGAACCCGAAGCCAGTGAGTTCCCAAAAGGCCTCATGCTAGGTAGGGATGAGACGTCCTCGTCAGCACACTTCCGGCCAGGGATAGGCTTGGGAAGTTCTCGTGTGAGTTCCCATAAACAAAACCGTGAGGGAATGGTCAGGGCCCAAAGCGGACAATATCGCGCTACGGTGGTGGAACGGGCCCAGGATGTGGTGGACCAGGGCCGGGATGTGACAATTTGGTATCAGAGCAAATTGTCACATCCTGGCCCGGGCTCCTACCACATCCCAGGCCCGCTCCACCACCGTAGCATGATATTGTCTCTTTGGGCCCCAACCACACCCTTACGGTATCGTTTCTAGGAACTCACACGAGAACTTCCTAGTGGGTCACCCATCATGGGAGTGCTCTCGCACGCTACTCGCTTAACTTCGGAATTCCGATGGAACCCGAAGCCAGTGAGCTCCCAAAAGACCTCATGCTAGGTAGAGATGAGAATATACATTTAAGGATCACTCCCCTGGGCGATATGGGATGTCACAATCCACTAGTCTAAATATTTTAAATTAAAGATCAAATTCGTTCATTGCATTCTTATAGGGTCGATGAGTGTAACTGTAAAAGAAATCATCAAAACCAGAGCTAAAATAACCGTTAAATTGTGATTTTTTGTTTATAACCGTCGAAAACTTTTGTTCCGTTAACTAATCTCTGAATGTTTTTTTTATTATTTTTTTTTGCGATTTATGCGATCTTGTATTATCTACAAACAAGTTTGACGTTAGATCATGGAAACTAGTTTCGAAGAATGATATCTCCGTTAAATTTGCCTAAATTTTGAAGTGGGAAAAGTAATTTGTGCTAAAATTTTATTTATGTTTTTCAAGTATTGATTAGACAATATTTAGTTTGAGTGATGGAATTTTCATTGTACAATTATCTTTTTGTTTCTTTGTCGAATATTTTACATGGGTTATTATCTATTAAGCCAAACAATTATTTATTTAATTTTTAAAAACGTATTCTATTTAAATACATATTATATTTATTTATTAAACCAAACAATTATTATTTTATTTTTTAAAATCGTAACAATTTTTTGGGGGGGGGGGGAATTTGTTGTGACATATGTTCTTATCAATATGTGATTGTGTAAATCCTAAGTAGAGATAAAATAGGAATCCTTTGGGATCTAGAAGATCTTTCCTAATATACTTTGTATTACTTGGAGAGCAAGTTTCTCTCCTCCTAATTACTATAAATAAAGGCACAAGGACTGGGGAATTAACACACAATTCCTCAAACCTATTCTCCATTCTCTCTTCTTCTCTTTGCCGCACCTATCTATTAAATATAGGCCACAACACGTTATCAGCACGCTCTTCACGCTGTGCTTAGAAGAATTTAAAGAGAATTTATTCGTCTACAATCAGGGGAGTATTACGTTTCAATTATTTTTAATTGATTAAATCTTGATTTTATTGAATTCATATATTGTTATTGATTCAATTTATTTTTCTTCTTCTATTGAACGTGATACAAGCTTGAAGATGAAAGCCGAAATTGAAGAAATAATTTTTCTGCATCAAACCAGTTCATTCATATCATCATGCAATCAGGTTCTTCCAAAACAACGGCTTTTAACTCGATATTTTTGAAGCCCTGATCGCATGAACATTCACCATGATGCATGACCCAACTTTACGTTTAACGTATTTTAGATTCTACATAAATTGTGTATGCCTCATAACCAAAATTGCTACAATTATGTGAATTTGATATTTTTCATGAATTGAATCTTACATATGTACATGCATTGAAACTATTATTTGCATATGCATCAAAGTAAATACGTGATTCATTGAAATATATATACAATTGAATTATATATGCATATAATTGAATTGAAAAAAAAAATTGAAAAATTAGGGTTTCGAGACCCTAACCAGCGAGCTGCAGGCTTTAAGCCGCGCCGCTTTGTAAGCCATAGGGCTGCGATGCACTGGAGCATAGCTCTGCTATGCTGAGAACCCAACACGATGCCGTTTGCGTCATCCCCAACCCAGAAAACATACCCTCGCCGGAAGCCGAGACCATGGCGTTGCCATTTTTTTTCTAGATTTCACGACCTGCAGTCGTGATAGTTTGGGGTTTCATCGTCGACTACAACGATGTTATTTGAATTTCCGTTGAAATTCAATACTAAAATCGAAGATTCCCGAATCGAATCCCTGGGTTCCACACTTCCTCGATGTCGAGGACCCTCCTCCGTCGTTATGATTAGTTCTTGGATGAACCACCATGCCTCGAACTCACTCCTAAGGTTCCCCGTGCTTCGCCGTGCCACAACCTCAGAGGACAGTCGCCTGAAGCGACACTGGTGTTCTTCCCCGGCTGTACACACCCAACAAGACTGGGTTTGTGACCCATATTTTTGGGTTGGACCCTCTCTCGGTCTTCCTCTTTCGCCTTGGGCTCACGCGTCGTGACCCAAACATTTTTTTAGGACCTCCTATTTTGGCCTAACTGTTTTCCACGGCCCGTAACAAAAAATAAAAAATAAAAATTCTTGGGCTTGCCTGAAGCAGCCCGCGCGATCAAAAAGCAAGGATTTTTTTTTGCTGCCCACAACAGCCTAGTCTTTTTCTGTGGGCCTGCAGCCCCACCCGAGACCCCTAGCCCAATTTTTGGGCCTAGGTAGAATGGACCATATTTTTTTAAAGCCACCAGTGGCTTAGTTTTTTTTATGGGCCCCGAATTTTATTTTCCTAATCATTTTTAGGCCCAATGGGTTTTCAAATTTTTCACCCACATTTTAATTTGGCCCGAAATCCAAATAAATTAATTCAATTATAATTGTAAACCTAAAGTTATATTTTTGCACATACTTGTTGTATATTTGCTTGCATATATATATATGTGTGTGTGTTTGTCTGCAGATATTATGAACTTAAAATTCATACTTCCGAACCCCAAGTTTCGGAAAAGTGCCATATGAACCTGAAGTTTCTTAATGCGCAACACTCATGTTGAGACCCGAAGTTCTCCATGCTTAAATCCGTTTAAACCAAACCATGTCTTAAGAACCTGAATGTTCTAAATTTGTTGTTTATGGAAATTTTATTTCCTAAAACACCAATCACATTCTTGTTTCCTCCATTCAGCGTATTGTCGAACCGTAACAAGTTCGATTTCACTGATTTGGAAGTTTCGAATAGTAAACTACTTTATGTGGATACAAGACGTGAATAAGCATCCGCCATGATCCTTATTCAAAGAATTATGCCTGAAGCATATCCAATGGAAGTACCTCCCTGCTGAGGACTCCATGACTCTTCAAATCCGTTATGGACTGTTTCAAATCATGCAAAGATGAATTTTTGCCTGAAGCAAAACATGATTGAAACTGTTACGTCCATGAATAGGTACAATTCTCGTAGTCCATTTGTGAGACTCATTTTGCTCCACCTAATACATTTGGAAGAGCGAAATTTGACATGGACGGCCTATTGGCCGAACCCCATTGTTTTTTTTGGTTTATTTTGTGAATAATTTATTTTGTTCTCGGATTTAAGATTAGTGTTTGGATGTCACCATTATTCTCGAATAAAAGAGTTAATTAACGAAGATTACCACATGTGACTACAATTAACTCATGCTTAGGTATGTTTTGTGGGGAAGTTAGCTGTCTGGTTCTATGCTAACTTCATACCTAATCATCCCCCGACAACCTTTCAGGCTTATCCAACCTGATTGTGGGGCATGGCACTACCCTATATTGTCCAATGGTATTAACTTTACCATAAAGGGAAGCCTTATACTCACTTCGTTCCGGAAGAACGCATTTTTGAGCTTTAAGGATATTCGAGAGTATTATTACCATATTGAAACCAATGTAGAAAAATGGAGTAAAATTCCTTGGCATATTACCATTTTGCACTTCTTACGAATATAGTTAAATGCACATTCTAGAGAAGATGGAACGCTTAACGAATGGATTACATCCATTCAAGTCCACTATGTGGCCGGCCAGAAGCCCGCGATTCCTAAGGAATTTTCGCTATGGATGTACGTTTGGGATATCTAGGATGATTCGTGATGCACCGTTTTGGGCATCCTTTTACCAGAAGTAAAGAAATCATACCTGGACACGTATTATACCTTAGCACCCTCCATCTTTTTACAAAGGATTCAAATGGGACATTTGTGGATAGATTCAACCACCCTACGGACCATTTAAATATTCTATAGTATTGGTTGATGCTTCTACACGTTTGTCACACGTGTGGTTGTTGTCCACAAGTTGCATTCTCCACACTGGTAGCTCAGATTAACAAGCTCAGGGCTCACCACCCTGATTATCTGATCAAATTTATTTGATTGGATAAGTTGGAGAATTTACATCGAACAATTTAAATCTCGATGGATATTGCATGTCGGTTGGGTTTTTTGAAAGTTGAACATCTAGTCCCATGTTCATACCCAGAACGACCCAGCAGAAGTATTCATTAAACGCCTTCAAATGATTGCGTGGTCGACTGGTCATACGTACCACAGTTCCCGACCTCTGCTTGGGGCCATGCAATATTGCAAGCAACCATGTTGGTCTGCCTGAGGCCCGTCACGACCCAACCTTATAAAGCGCGTGTCAGTTGGTTACCAGATACGAACTCGACATATCGCATCTGCGCGTCTTTGGTTGTGCGGTCTATGTGCCATTTTGCGCCGCCCTTACGTACACAAAAACAAAGGGGTCCTCAGGGAAGGATGGAAATCTATGTCGGTTATGATTCTCCTTCTAATATTCGTTACTACATAACCTTTGACAGGCGATCTCTTTACCGCTCATTCTGCGAATTGTCACTTTTATGAGACATTCTTCCCGTCGTTAGGGGGAGATAAGCACGTCACCGTTCCTAAAGAACGACGCGAATTATCATGGACGTCCCCACTATGTCTCATATCGATCCCAATCTAGATCGTCAGAGTTTAACCAGACATTTCCTCTGATCTAGAAAAAATGATGAGATCACATATACCAGCTGCAAATGTGCCTACAAAGATGTGTACCAAATGTACTTCGGACCTTTGTCCTGAAAGTAGGAAAGCCACAATTATGGCCGACCCTCGTACATTGACGGCTAGCCAATCAATCTATCTTATGCCAGAAGCATGGTAGATCACTCGGTTCGAGGATTCACCTCCCCAAAAGAGGAGGAACGTGGCACGAATGAATCCGCCCCTCGATCGCTGTCTCAGACCTTTTCATCTCATGAGATTAAATCCGGATTACTCCCGAGACCTGAAGTTCTTGGTCCAGTATACTAGTTTGGATGAGATATGGAATTGGAATGAGATTATCATAAATGATGTTTCATTTATATGGTACCGACATAAATGAAAAGCGACGATAACGAACCGCGTTCCGTTGATTAATATCAACGTAGAACTGATTGATCAACTAAAAGAATCAATCTATGACGAATGAGATGAATGAAATAATGCAATATGACGCCTTGTGGCGCAAGGTTTCTCTCATACGCCATGTGATTGATCGCAGCATTACAAACGTGGTTGTAGTATCTCTGGGATCGTGATATGAACCTACATGGAGTTTCCAAATGACTTACATGTACTGATTCAAATAGTTCTAGACCATAAGAACATCCTCTTGATTCTCAAGCGGCCTTCACTTTACGGATGCAGAACTATCCGGGCAGATGTGGTATACCCGTCTAAGTGAATATTTGATCAGTTAGGGATATATGCCCCTGCGTGTATAAAATCCGAAATTGCTAAAGTTGAGAAAATTAACTCGCATATCGGACTATAAGATGAATGATCTTGGGAGAACTTGACATTACCTCGACCTGAAGTTTCGAGCTAGTTTTGATGGTATTCTGGTCCACCACTCAAACTAGACCCAGAAGGTGTTACGTCTGAGTATATCCTTATCATCTGTATGCTAGATGCAAATGAGACCTTTACGGAGGGTATGGAGCATAAGGTTCCATATTGGAACGTGAGGCAGCCATATCTAAGTACCATTGGCGTTTGTTGTACTTAGCTCAAATGCACTAGATCAGACATCTTATGTGCTGATAATCTTTTGGCATAAAGCAGCACTGCGCCTAACACGCCACCACCAAATTTGGTGTTAAAGACGTTTTTCTGTTACTACGGATTTGGGCTTATTCCCTATGCATCTCAGAATAGATCACACCCCCTTGATCTTTGGAATGATGCCTACCTTGTGGGATTCGTTGAATCAGACCATTTGTCTGACCGCACAAGGTACGTTCCCGCATGGTTATGTCTTTACCATTAAGGAACATCGCAATATCTTGGAGGTTAACTAGATAGACCTTTTGTTGCGAAACCTTTGAATCGCTCCAAGACTCACTATGTCTCATCACGTGAGAGATATGGTCGAGAATTCTTGTTGAGCATATTCAAAATCCTTGCGATTTTCATCCATCGTTGAGTCCCAACAACGATCCATGAATACAACGCTGTATGTATCGACCAGATTATGATACATCCAACAAAGTCAACACCAAGCATATTGTGTCTACATCAGCATGAGCATCAGAAGATTGAAGTCAAGCAGTCCAATCCCAGACAACCTTACCGACATCTACACAAAGTCACTACCAAAGTCTACCTTCCAGAAGCTTGTCCAATGAATTGGTATGCGTAACTTTCTCATTTGCAATGCTTGTAGTTTCATTTGGAAGTTTTGTCAAACTCAGGGGGAGTATCTAGAAGTATACTCACTTGATCTTAATGTACTCTTTTTCCCTACGATTAGGAGCATTTTTCCCACTGGGTTTTTGCTACCTAACTAGGTTTTAACGAGGCACCCATCCTGGGATGATCATACCCTTGTGAGCTCTTCTACTTGCGTCCAGAAGACGTATAGTTTTGACTTAATGCAACTTCTCACTTTTCTCCTTAGCCTATGGGCTTTTCTCCCACCTTGGGTTTTGCCATAGTAAGGTTTTGTGAGTTTTACCACTCCTGCATTCTTTCGTCTTTTGAGACTCGCATTCGCTACTTGTGCCGACTAAACGAGACGATTTCATCCACTACTTCTACATTTGCCTGAAGATCTGATGCGCCATCTACTTGAGTATTTGCACACTCAAGGGGGAGTGTTGTGACATATGTTCTTATCAATATGTGATTGTGTAAATCCTAAGTAGAGATAAAATAGGAATCCTTTGGGATCTAGAAGATCTTTCCTAATATACTTTGTATTACTTGGATAGCAAGTTTCTCTCCTCCTAATTACTATAAATAAAGGCACAAGGACTGGGGAATTAACACACAATTCCTCAAACCTATTCTCCATTCTCTCTTCTTCTCTTTGCCGCACCTATCTATTAAATATAGGCCACAACAAAATTAAAATTTTGGGAGGGAATTTTTCCGCCATTTTTTTTGTTGGTTATAACCGAAAGTAATGAAAATTTCTGTTGGTTTTTATTTTAAAAAATATTTTTGTCAGGTTTAACCGACAGTAATGAAAATTTTCCAAAATCAAACCCCTCCATCTCTTCTTTGCGCTAGTGCCTTCTCCCTTCCCTTTTTCTCCCTTCCCCTTTTCTCCCCATTTTCTCCTCTCCTCATTTCCTTCTCCTTCTCTTCTCCCCTTCTCCTTCTTTCTTCAATCACTGACAAAAGAAGCAAATTTGAGGAAGAATAATGACTTCAAGTAGTTGCAGTGCAAGGAACGGAGCCGTTAGACAGTATGTGAGATCCAAGGTGCCTCGTTTGAGATGGACTCCTAAGCTTCATCGCTGCTTTCTTCAGGCCATCGAAAGGCTTGGAGGCCATAAAAGTGTGCAATTACGAAACCCCACCTTCTATTTTTGTTTCTTTTATAGAAAATTTTATTGTTTTTATTTAATTTGTTTCTTTATTTTCTCACAGAGACTACTCCAAAACTTGTTCTTCAGTTGATGGATGTCAAGGGGCTATTTTCACACTTTTCTTCCTTTCTTTTTATTAATTTGTTTCCCTAGGAAACAAACTTGAAGAATTAAAGAATATGGTGTACCTTAGAGGAACGTTACACATCTCAAAGCTGGAAAATGCAGTGAATGCAGGGGAGGAAAGAAATGATTCAAAAAGTGGTTTATATTTTTTTATTATTAATATATTTTATGTCGGTTTTATTCAACAGAAAATGCTCTTATTTATTCATTATTAATAAATTCTCTGTCAGTTATATCCAACACAAGTTCTGTCGGTTTTAGAGTATTTTCTGTCAGTTTTATCTGATAGAGAATACTCTTATTTATTCATTATTAATATATTCTCTGTCAATTATATCCAACACAATTTCTGTCGAAAAATTCATTTCATGACGCTGACAATTCTGTCGCTTATTATATTCGCCACTGCATCCATTTTCTGTCGGATTTTGCTTAATATCCCACAGTAATATACGTTTCTTGTCGTTTATCATGGCGACACTAATAAATTGTTTCGTAGTAGTGTTAGTTTCGTTATTTATGAATTTCAGTCTTATTGAGTTTATTTTGTTGTGGATTATACACTTGATTTTTATCTTGTTGATTAGCTACAAACTTGGTTTGTCAAGTTTATCTAATGCAAATTTAAGTATGTGCCAATTCAAAGCTTCTTGCAGTTAAAGTTATGAAATCCTTGATATCAAGGTTATACACTAAGTTTCATGCAGTCTCTTAGTTAGTGTCCAAATCGTTAATGAATTTTTTGTGTGTTTAGTAATCTACATGTCATAGATTCTTAGCACATAAGAGTATACCTAGTAATCTAGATGCCATGAATACTATATGATTTAGAGGAGTTAGAGTATACCTAGTAATCTCGATGATATTCATTAGTAATTTACTGCTAGAAATAGGTTGGACTGATTATGGTGAAATCGAATGCTCTAGCAACTCACTCATCTCGTTCACAATTTGTTTCTATTTGCGACTCTATTCCTTGAGTCTTATTTGTCATGTTATTCTTCAGTGTTTTTAAATCAAGAACTCAATCCTTGCAATTCTTTCTTATAATCAATGTTACTTTTAATTCAAGTGCAATTCAATTTAAGTTAGGCAATTAGAATTGACTCGATCTCAGTTGGAACGAGGTTGTGTTTGCCTATTATATTATACTACGATTCGTACATTTGCAAGCATTAAAATTTGAACTTAATTGGGTTGATTTCGGCAACATAGATCGATTTTTTTTTCTTAAAATAGTTAAGATCAATTAAATTCTACTTGCACAGTTTCTAAATTTTTTCAAAAGGTTTGGTGGGATCTGTCAAAGCTTAGAAGTGTGCTATCTGAGAATATGGTGCAGAAAACCATTAGTTGGCCTGCTGGTAACCTTGGTGTGAGAAGGGACAAACTTTAACTTATTTGAAATGGCATTTCGAATGGTGTTTTCTTTGTGAAGACTTCTTATGGTCTCTTATTTCAAAGAGAGTCTTGGATGATTGGTCACTAATGAACAGCGGGCTAGGAAGTGTTTGACCTCCTTCATGCAATTTTTGTTCTTGGCATGTTGAATCTATTCTCCATATTCTCAGGAATTGTTATAAGACTGAATATGTTTGGCTGCTTCTTAGTGTGCCTTGTTTTGTGATCAACTCTTTTGATTTGAACATTCAAGCTTGGTTGTTTGCTAATCTTAAAGGTGCATATAAGGTTATCAATCAAAGTTCTTTGTGCATTTTATTCCTCTTTATTTGTTGACATATTTTGAAATGGAGAAATCAACAAATTTTTTATACTAATTATGTTATGCCAAGGAATCCTTAAGCTATTTTAGTAAGGGATGCTGCTGAATGGGTGAAGGTGTTCTCAAAAGCTTCTGTGAAGCCAACTAGGATGGTGCAAGATTAATATTGATGGTTAAGAAGAATGACTTCTAGGCAAATCGGGGATAGTGTTCTTAGAGATCATTGTGGTAATTGGTTAGGGAGATTTTCTGCTAATTTGGGGCAGGGACAAGTTATGGAGGTAGAGGTTTAGAGTTTTATTTTGGCCTTAAGCTTGCTTTAACAAAGGCGTATATAGGCTTATTATTAAGATGAATTCAGTGGGTGGTGTCTACTTGATTAAGCAAAATATGGCAAATGATTTTCATCCTCACCATACAACTTTGAGTAGCTACTGAAATATGAAGGATCAGCTGGAGCGTCATCAGTTCATATTTTTAGAGAAAAGAATTCTATTGCTGTTCATTTAGCTAGCTCGAGCTACAACACGAACCTGGAGGTTTGTGCTTTTAATGATCCTCGTATATGGATTGAGATGGTGTTGATGGATGATTGCTTAGGATCTTCTAGGTTTGTTTTGTCTGTTCGAATCTTGTTTCTTATTTCTTACATTTATAAGGTTAGGTATTCCATATGATCGACCTCTTCGCGTTCATTGTTGATGTGTTTTCTCTATAATGAGGCGTTGCCGTGGGCGCCAGCACCGGTTGAAGTTTTTGTTAGGGATAATTCTGAAGAGATTGAATTAAAAGTCAATAAATCTTCCGGACATTGAGAATTCATTTGGATTTGAAATTAGCCAGGAACTTCAAGGTTCATTGGCCAAGACCTAAATGTGAGAAATTTTTTATTGTGCTTGAAATATGGGTGGTACACTACAACTTGTTATATAAGTGGTGAGAAATGTTATTTTTTAAGTTGTTAATTTTTTAACACAAGTATCTCACTATTTGTATAACGACACATAGTGTATCACTCCGTATTCTGGGTACACTGAAAAATCTCTCTTAAATGACATGGATTTCATGAATTCCAGAAAAGGCTCATTGAATTCTCTTAGCCGGTTATGAAGGGAAAAGAGATTGTTGAGTGTGTCGCTAGAGCATCTCAAATAGGCACTTTAAATAAGCTTTTAACAACTACTTAGTATTACGGTCTAGTATTATTCTTCTTCACTTACAAGTGAGATGACTTAGATTCGATTATTTCCAAAATAGAATTTAAGTCACATTATTGCTAGCTCATTGTGTGGTTTAGCCAATTTTCCACCTCTCTTGGACACCAGCTTTGCTTTTTTTGCACACCCGTATTTCTTATTATTTTATTTCATGTATTTAAACCCAAATTCTATGACATTTTTTTTAGTGTATCGATATTTTTATATTAGGAGAAGGGGAATTCGACTAAGTCACATAATGGATAACCTAATTTGGTATCGAATTCATCATCCATGAGATTCGAACCTAAGAACTCTCACTTTCAAATAAAGAGGAATACTTCTGGACCGTAGTACTGAGTGGCTAATCTCAACAATAATTAGCAATAACTTTTTGCAGCTAATTCGCTCCCAGCTCGCAACATTACATCTCTCTTTCTATTGTTTTAATTCCTTTTTTAAGTTAGCTTCAATAGGTTTTTAAAACTAAAAGTTGAAATCGACGTTGGAGAGAGAGACAAAAGGTGAGTGACGTTGAACTCAACGTTGTTCTTGATAAACACATTTCTTTGTATAAAAGTCCTAGTGGGTGTATAGGATTTCAATAGATTTTTAAGTTATTGGATTTCATAGGATTCTGGACTTCTATTAAATATATATGGATTCTGAAAGGTTTGAGAAGATTCATATATCAAAATTTTAATGATTTAATATACTTATACAACGTTAAATCTTGACCATCTAATAGATCCAATGGTGATAAATGTGTCTAGGTCATAAATCTAACCAAATGGAGTTGCAATTGGTTCATGCTCTAGAGTTGCATCCCCTTCTCTAGATGGAACAACTTGGTGAAGCAAGAGTCAGCTTGAGTGGGGCGTGGTGGAGATGAAATTCTTTTGAGTCTTTTTTATAGATGAAATTCACTCTCAAGTCCTACTAAATCTCTTACTCAATGAAGCCAAGCAACTCAGTTGTGGAGGTTGTTGCTTTAAAGGAAGAACTTTTGTTCGCCAAGTGCAAAGGTGTGAAGATGCTTATGGTGGAAGGGGATTCTAAGCTAGTCATCCAGGTAGTGCAAGATGTTTAGATGCCCCCTTGGCATCTTAAACCTATCATAGAGGATATAAAATGGTTGGTTTTTGAGTTTCAACACATCAGTTGGAAGCATATTTATAAGGAGGCTAATTTTGTGGCGGACACATTAGCTCATTTGGGACTCAGTGTTGCCAACCCTCATTTTTGGGATTATTGTCTTTCGTTTTCGGCTATAGAGGCCTTTAATTTTGATTGTATTGGAAATGATTGTATTAAAGGTTTTAAGTTTTAATAAATTTCTCCTTCATAAAATAAAAAAAAAAAGAAAAAAGAAAAAAAGCCTTACAAAATCTATGACATTGTGAACACGTGTGGATTTGTATGGACTCTTTTTAATTCTAATTGGCTACATTTGGATTTGGATGAAATTTTTTAAAATCCTGTTAAATCATACTTTGACTACAACGTGATTTCAAAGTCTTTTAACACTCTATCGACTACACCTCCTAAGATTATATTAAAAAGTCTAGTAAATCTTTTTTAGTAATTGTACATGAGTGTAAGTATTATTTTTCATTAAATAAAATTGAAGGGTATCCAGAGAAAAAAGTTGGTGTATACATAATTAATTAAAAATTTAATGATCAGGGTGACTTAGTAGTTAGAGACAAATTACACGTTCATAATCCACACAGCACGTCCTAGGTTCAATTCTTAGTACTGGTAAATAACACGATGATGGTCAGTGAAATGTTGAAATGTCTTTATAAATCTTTCCGATTCTTAAAAAATAAAATACCGTAGTGAAGTCATCAGTTGTCCCCTTTAATAGAAAAACTACCTTCTTTTTTTACCTTTTCCTACTCGCTTTCCCTATTCATTAGTTGACACGTGAACTCCACTACTAGTTAAAGCTCAATAATTAATGTGTTAAAATATTAATTATTTAGTCCCCACATATGCCTACATTATATACTAATTTTTAACTCACACTCAATACTCTCTTTAAATTATATAATTTCCACCGGAGCCGTCCTCCTCCCCATCACTTTCTTCTTTTTCTCCTGTTCATGTCGTTTCTCCTTGTATTTTTACTGGACTTCTGTTCACCAACAGGATTCTCTCCGGATCCTTTTTGGTGAGGATCTCGGAATCTGTAGATCGTGTTTGTTTATTGTACAATGTGCAATCAGTTTTTGTCAAGTATTATTTATATTTAATTTTAAATAAAAATATTTAAAATGATTTCTGATCGCACGATGTACGATGAACGGATGTAATTTACAAATTTTTCTGTTCATATTCTTTTACCAAAATAATCAATTTTTTTTTTTGATATCAACTTTTTATTTTTATTTCAAGCAATAAACCCTTACCACTGAACACTCGAGCTCCTTTCCAACTCCTCGATATGCACTCCTCCCAGTTCGTCGCCCCCAACCTCCCTTTCCCAGTCCAGTCTCCATCCCCTTGATCTATCCCTCATCTAGTGATCCCACCCTCTGGTTTTGGAGATGGCGGAGGCATGGAGATGCGACCTTTCGTAACGATTACTCTGATGACGAATCTGATGTTTATTTTTTGTTATATTGGTTTGACTGTAGTAATTTGGGTAGGCAGATGAGTGTTTTCAGTATTTTATTTGTGTGGATTTCGTTTGGTATTTTCTGCAATTTTTTTTTTCTTCTACAATTTGGTAGAATAAGATGACAAGAGAAACAAGAAATTAATGAGACAGGAAAGAAGACTCCGCTGAGAAGGGAGCTCGTAAGACTTAATTCAACTCTTGGGTAAAATTCAAATTTTAGATCTAAATTTATCCCAACCTGCTTCAATATTTGGGGAAAATATGAATTAAAATTCAAAACTCATTTTTGGACAAATTTAGCCTAGAATTTCCCTGGTTAATGGGGTTGGCCTACCCCATATATATATATATATATTAGTTTTATATTTATAAATTTATTGAATTTAACTGTTAAGATCTAATTTGATTAAATCCAACAGATGAAAAAACAATTTAACGGTCCAAATTTAAATTCAACGACTAAAGTAATTAGAAAAAAATTATTTTATGTGTTTCCTATTCTTTCGTAGTGTTCCAAGAGTTTCATGATGTCGGTTTAATGATTTTTCAATATTTTTCGGAATATAAATATTTTTAAGTTAAAATGTTCATAAAATTAAATTAGGATAGTCTACACAATTTCTTGTTTTAAGTACACAATTTCTTGTTTTAAGTTAGTTTAAGAAAAAATTATCTTAAGTTCATTCTTTAATAATCTTGGGTTAAAAATTTAAGAAAAACTATTTCTGAGTTAAAACCTAAATTTTCTGAGTTAAAATTTTGAAGTTTTAGCCTAAGAGTTGAAGATGGATAGCATTAATTACTTTCTTTAATAACTTTTTAAATAAAAAACTAAGTTTCTATTAGTACATATTTATTATATAGAGTTATCACTTAACTTTCGATTTTCTCCATAAACTTTTTAATTAGAAAATTAAGGATTTAAACTAATTTTTTTTTGCCAATTTGCCCTATGCTGTTAATTTTTCATTCATTGCATCCAAATTTCTGTTAAATAGAAGCATATGCACAACATGTGAGGATAGTTCGTTCGCTTCATTCTTTAAAATAATTAAAAACCTTAGATTTCTAAAATTAAACCTATGCAAATATGTAAGATTTTATAGCTTTTGTGTTTTGAAGGTCTAGCGAAGTGATGCTTTTGTCCACAAAGGAGAGTCACGTGTGTGCACATGATAAAAGTTAACGTTAATTTTCCAATTAAAAAGTTCATAGGGGAAATTGAAAGTTAAATGATAGTTCAGGGGCAAATTGATAGTTTAGCCTTATTATATGACTCCATAGATTAGATCTTTTTTAATTAGATTAATTACTAATCTTTTAATAACTTTTTAAATAAAAAACTATGTTTCTATCCGTATATATTTATTATGACACCCAAAATTAGAGAGAGAACCTCATTCTCTTAAATCTTACTACCAAGGCCGGACTTGCAAGTGAATTAACTAGCAACCAATTCAGTTGTAAATAATTCTATTCTTCACATCAACCTTGAGGCGTTGAAACTTAGAGGTTTCGTATTTTTGTAACATATGGAGAACTTGCTCAACCATCAAAGGAGATCAAAGGAAGGAGTTTCAAGGTGCCATTCAAGGAGAAGATCAAGCCCTTCCTCAAGGGTGATACACTTTTCAAAACAAAAGTAGTGCTTCAAGAGATTGAATCCAAATCTCTATGTTTTGTCTTTAAGGGTAACCCGCGAGATTTGCCATCAACCGGCCTTTTCTCGGCGAAGCCCACTATTGTCACCACCACCAATGTGAAGCATGCGATCCCAAAACAAAAACCTTATGAAGCACGGATATGGGAACGAGAGCAAGACCTTGGGAGAGGGGTGAAGCATTTCTTGAAAACACAAAAAACCCTAATTTGGAAATGGCAGGGATTCCCCCCGATCTCCAAACCACTGCAAGTCGCGAGGCGTGGACTAATAATTGTAGCATGTTCCAGTGTCAATGAGCGGCCCTCTATATTATGAACTTACTTCTAGGATTGTTTTTTCAAATTCAAATGTTTGATCGAAAAAATCGTAATTCACCGTCGTTCCATTTTGGGAACAATGGCAACACAATGGTTGGATTGTCATAAATTTTAAATAGAGGTATTTGAACTTTAATACTTGGGAAAAAAAAAAAGATGTAATTAAAATTTGGTGTTAGATTACTTATTTATTTAGTTTTTTTTTTTAGTACAACGATTTATTTTACACTAAAGCAAGGGAGGAGTTCGGCTAAGCCACATAATGGGCAACCTAATTTGGTATCGAATTCGCCATCCATGAGATTCGATCCTAAGACCTATCACTTATAAGTGAAGAGAAACATACTGTAGTACTAAGTGACATATTTATTTAGTTCTTAGATTTGTACTTTTACTTCAAATTTCAATTCATATTATATTTTTGTTTTAATGTTTAATGTGTATAATATTCAATATCTCCCATTAAATATTTGAATTTGTTAATATACACATTTTAATTTATTAATTTTGTTTAACTTCCTCCAATTATATCCTTATAAATGCACCTAAATGAGAAAACATTGAAAAAAATAAAATAATGACACATAAGAAACATGTAAATATATAAGTGTACCGAAAATATACTAAAAGGAATTGATATACCTAAATGTATGTATTGAAATATAAGATGTACCTAAATGTCTGTATCGAAATGTATTATATTAAATTAAAGTACTTAAATGTCTGTACCGAAACGACTATACTAAGATATATTAAATGAATTAATCTACCTTGGTTATCACACTTTCTAGGTTAAAATGCAGGCTAGGCTCCAATAAAGGGACTCCACCTCCTCCTCCTACATTCAAATACATAAAATAAAGATGATCATAGAAAATGTGAAATATTTGATCGGATTCATTTTGAAAACGTAGAATACCGAAAATATATTAAAATGAATTGATGTATCTAAATGTCTATATTGAAATATAAGATGTACCTAAATATCTGTATCGAAATCTATTATATTAAATTAATGTATCTAAATGTCTATACCGAAATGACTATACTAAAATATATTAAATGAATTAATCTAAATAAATGCAGAACACAAAGTGTATTGAAATATAGTTTACCTAAATAACTATAATAAATTAAAATATCAGAATACAATTAAATGTAGAAGAAAAAGAAAAATAATATAATTATATTTTGTGAAGGATTAGAATGCAATTTTGTATTTTAAATATGTTACTGTTGGTACTATGTGTGACTTGCAGAAACTTACGTATGTGAATCTGAAGTTCGTAGACTTTTGATCAAAGATTTTTGGGTTGAGGACCCTAGGGACACTGCAGCGTTCCTCATAGCATCCTAGCATGTCATAGCCAACAGGCAGTTGTTCGACTTGATCTCAACTTGACTGGTAAGGCAATAATATAGGTTAAACAAAACAAACAAATTTGCACAAACAAGTAAAAAACTCATAAAGAGTAGAGGAATGAAACAAAAGACAAGGAAAACTCAAAAGACGTACCTTATACCTTGTCTCTCCAGATTCCTTTGCCTACAGAAAACTGGAGCACAACCTGTTTGTTTATAAAGCTGAATTGAGTATGTATGCCTTTTTTCTCCTTCTAAGTAAAACCGAGTGATGGGAAATTGAAATTGTCAGAAAACAAAATCAACAGGCACAGGAAACAACGAAATTGACAGGACGTAATTTTTTTTACTTTTGATTTTGGGATTCAACTTTTCACTTTTATAAGTAAAGAAAAGTAGATTAAGCAAAACAAGGTTGCTGTGATGAAGAAACCAAAACCAGACAAGTGTCGGTAATTAGAAGATGGAGCAAATAATGAGATGGGCAATGGCAAGAACGACTCTCTTAGCAGAAGAAGATGAGACAAATAATGCATGAGAGAGATAACGTGGTGTGATAGAGAAATGCAATTAAAAAAGACTAAACTTGAGGACTTAGTCTGGTATTTGGTAGGTTAGAAATGGCTATATTAGTTGACGTCAATTTAAATTATAACTTAATTTTCATGGAAATTATTTAGCACTTTGGCGTGGGAATCTACACCAACTCCTAAATTAACAATATTTTCTTGTATTATAACATTAATCAGGTGATGTTCTGCATAAAGAAAACCTCATAGCAAGACTATGGAGAAAGGCCAACGTAGTATTGAATTAAAAAAGACTAAAGCGAGGACTTATCTGGCATTTGATTCCTCGACGAAATTGTACTGGCTGTATTAGCTATGAAAATAATTTTATTTTATTCTACTATGTTGGGGTTTGAATCTGAATCAAGTAACCACTTGATCAGTAAGCCTTAGGAGGTCGCATGATCACTTGATCAGTAAGCCTTTGTTAGCTATCCACTCATTACAGAATTTTAAGTTAATATATCAATAATCAGCCTAATGCTGCCTTTTACTGGTGTAGTTTTTCAGTTACGTTTTTAATTAAGTTGTTCCAATTGTGTATATATCAAAACTTGGATGTTTATGTGTGCTTGTGCATCTATCAAGCCAGATAATTACTGGGAGTGATTCAATTGTGTCATCAATTTGTTTCTGTCCAATGTTATGAAATCCTTACTGGATTCGTTTTAATCGAGTGAGATGATTTAATACTTGTAATGTATGTTTAGGATCATAACTGAGTCAACAAATAACTCATGAATTAAAAACTCAAAGGCTACCATACTATGAAATACCTTGTCAAATACTTAACATAAGTAAGCACATACACTAATATCATTCAGTCTGAATAGCACTCAGTCTCGATATTGTTGGACGTCCTGAGCTTACATGTTCATGGGTGACAATGGTCGATTAATTGAAAGAAAAGGTAAGAATATGACACTTTTAGGGGCATCATTAGTATCATCTGCAACTTGCAAGGTTATAAGGTTGACAATTGTGTTTGGGTCAAAACTTGAACTTTGGGCTCGATGAAGGTTGGCCCAAGGGACAGCCTAAAAAAGGGAGAGGGATTCGAAGGCCCAGTCGAAGCTCAACCACAATCTAGAAGACAGGAGAAGCCTGTTTCTAATTAGATGCAGAGCATGCAGACCACTTGCTCACCTACCCAAGGACCAGGTAGTATAGACCAGCCAATTAATCAGCCCATAAAGTACTTTATAGTGGCAACACAAGTAAATAGCTGATGAGTCACTACCCTTTAAACTACATTCGGGCAAGGTTGCTGCTACAGGAGGCCAAGCTAAGATTTCTATAAAAGGAGAAAGAGAAGTCAACATCAACGACACTCAAACAAACAAATACAAGCACAAACTCTGCTCAAAGCCAGATTTGCCTTCAAAACGAAGCTGTAGTCAGCCCAAGCCTTCATCCCTTTCGGGATAACCTTTTTTTTTTAATAGCTCTGCTACTCTGCTCAACTCTTGCTGTAGTATCGATCTCTTTCCTAAAAACTCACCTCCCAGTCCTTTTTCTAAGCTTTCAAACCTCTTACAAGACGATCAGCCTTGCCCGACAAGGTTAAACCTTGCCCGACCCTCTTTGTTTTTGTCTTTTTATTCATTAGCCTAGCAATATGTTATATACTAAAAATTGTACCCAAGTTATTTCTAGCAATATGGCTATTAAAAGGTTCTCTCAGTACTTGAATCCGATTTGAATATGTTTCCACTGTTCAAGTTAGATCTAAGTTCTAAGCCTTCGGGCATATAAGATTTGATCACCCTAAAAGTTCTTGACCTCAAGGCATAAAAAAGAACCTGATGTGGACTTAACCCATCCACTACAAGCTTTTGATAACAAGGAGTCTGAAGTTACTTGGGGCGCAAGTAATCGACCTATCACTTAGTTTTATTTCTGTTATATTATGATTACCATATAACATTCGGGGACGGGATGAATTCTGATGGGAAGCCTCAAGGCCTATACCTAAGGCCCTACAAAGGCACCTATTTGGATTCATCCTATTTCTCGGGCAAGAACATTGAGTATAGAATGGGTTCTGATGGGAAGCCTCAAGGCCTACACCTAAGGCCCTACAAAGGCACCTATTTGGATTCATTCTATTCTTTACGTTCAGGTAATCAGAAGTATGATGGTTATAAGACCCATATAACCAAGAAAAGGAACCGTATGTGTTCGAGCACTAAGTTTAGTTATTAATTGTGAAGCCTCAAGGCCTATACCTAAGGCCCCACAAAGGCACCTGTCAATAACTAAACATGGTCTCTCGAACATATAACTAAACTCAAACATCCATTCTACATCTGTCATGCTGAAGATGACAGTGGCACGCCTGAGCACTTAAAGGTTAATCTTGATTGTGAAGCCTCAAGGCCTACACCTAAGGCCTCACAAAGGCACCTTTCAAAGTTAACTATGTCCTTCTCTTTCAGACTTGCCCGACAAGCCTTGCCCGACAAGACTTGCCCGACAAGCCCGCTAGTAAGGCAGGAGCCCGACAGAAACCATCAACCGGCGCCAACCTCTCGGGGAGCTGTGTGCTCGTCGGACAGGAAGCATCCCCCACGGAAATTCCAGCCACGAACATAGTTTTGGCACGCCCGGTGGGATTTTGCTGATCAAAGCAATATGTCAAAAGGATCAGAAGATTTCCAAACTGCTTTGTTGCACATGCTGCAAAGACTGGAGAACACCTCTGCAGACACCAGAAAAGAAGATGACCCAGTTCTAAAACCACCTATTCCTATGTCTTTACCTCATAGTGATAGGGAAAAAAGGGGGCTTAAAACCAATCAACTAGAAAAAGCTGCGATGACGGATAAACATACGGATCCCTTCTCAGAAGCCCTTATCAATATGATCAGTATGGCCTGGGCAGAGAAGGGAAAAGAGAAGGTCACAAGAGATGAAGAAAGAAGACTGATTGACAAGCCCATAAAAGGGGTGGTTAACTTGCTCGAATATCCAAAAGCCGCCATATTCAAAGGAAGAGTGCTGTGTAGTAAGTGCCAATGCGAGTGTGAGCTCGAAATACCGCCCTCGGGAGCCTTCATAGATCATGAACTAATCAGGAGGAATGAAGTGCAAAAGAGAAAAGAGGCACAAGAGAAGGCTCGGCGAACTACAGGAAGGGATACCTCCCGAAGTGTCTTTCAGCGGCTAGGAGATGATTCCCAACCAAGGGCTTTATCAGAAATCTTTCGTAACCATGAGGTTTCTGAGGAAGCAGAGGATAAAGATGCTAAGAAGCCAAAAGAAAGAAGTGTAGGGCACTCTCAGTACGGTCATATGGGAAGAGAAGTCAGGAGGAATGACAGGATAACAAACCCTGTCACAAAGGATAATCTTGCCCACCTCGGACGAAAATGGTATGTGGTCGGAAAGAATGGACAGCCCGTTAAGCAAATAGGGGCCTCCATGGTCAGAAGGGTTCAGAGGCAACATAAAGCCTACATGAATTCCTTGAAAACCCCAGCGACGTCGGAAGCTTCTAAAAATCAAAAGTTAGAAAAAACGTCGTCTGGAGTGAGCAGTCAGCACCGCTGGAGAAGTAAAAAGGAGGTGGAAAGGGCTAACAGCAAGATTGAGGGCGAAGGAAATCATGTGCCACCAAGCCTGCACCCTGGGAAATATAGAATCTTGAGGAGAGCTCAAGAGGATATGGTTATGGTGCCAACTCCCGGCTGGAAGGCAGAGCAACCTATTTGCTTTGGAACTGTCTCCCCTGAGAAAAAACAACCTTCCTCATCAGTAGAGGATCCCTTCGGGAAAGTTCCAAAACAAACGCCATGCCCAGATGTGAATCAACTCGTGGGGGCACCAGAACCACTGCTTCCACCAGATGCTATGGCATGGTTGGATGAGTTCATGGACCAGATTGAGAGCAAAAAAGAGGAATTGCCAGAGCCTAGCAACTTTCATATAAACATGGCATATGTGATATCTGCTATGTTTGTTGCCCAACCTGATCAGCCCGCCGCTATGGAAGGAGATTATGTAACAACTAAGCTAATGATAGCTCATGTTAATATGGAGGAAGCAGAATAATGAGAGTCGGGAAAAGCTGCACCATCTGAAGCATCCAAAGAGGGTCCTTTAAGGATCTACACAGACAAAATGGTGTTCAACCGCCCGACTGTTTCACTTGCCAATCATTTGAAACCCATATATGTAACAGCTCATCTGGAGGGGGTGCCATTCAGAAGGATTTTGATTGATGGAGGGGCAGCTGTTAATGTATTACCAGCTAAGCAGATGAAAAAGTTGGGGAGAGGCACATAAGATCTTATTCCTACAAACCTCACAGTTTCTAGTTTCTTGGGCGCTATCACCAAGACTCTTGGGATATTGCCTTTGGAAGTAGATCTGGGGTCTAAACAGATTATGCTGGCGTTCTTTGTGGTGGACTGCACCTCCACCTACGGAGCCTTACTTGGAAGAGATTGGATCCACCAAAGTCTTGATGTACCATCCACCCTACATCAACAAGTGGCTATGTATCATGAGGCAAGCGCAGAAGAACCATGCTTTTGGGAGATAGTAGAGGCTGAGTCACGGCCATTTCTTCCCACAGCCAAGATAGCGGAAGCAAGTTTCTACAATCCCAACGTAGGAATCTTGAAGTGTTTGGGAGCAGATGAGAACGGCTGCTCTACCAAGGTGACGGCCCAAAAGCTTCTAGAACAAGGGATGCTCTTTACTAGAGAAGAGTGGGATAGGTCTTTTATCATCCCAACACCCCTACACTATTAATGATAGAACAAAAAAGGAGGAATCAGGTAATGGCAGTCAGATCCCTGATTAAACGACTGTTGGTGTATGGGAAAGAAAGAAGACAAGAAGAGCAGGAATGGCAGGTAGGAGCTTCAACCAGCCAGGATCAAAGCATCGAGGAATCTTGTCAAGAAGAATTGGAAAGGGCCATTTAGATGGCCGAGTGTATATATGACCTAGATGAGCCAGACGACTTGCCCGAGAGCCCAAAGCTAGTCGAATTTTTGTGTGCAGAACCTGATAAGCCACCACCGGAGGTCCAAGATCCTTTGGAAGTTATTGAGCTAGGAACAAAGGAGGACCCAAGACCAATACAAATCAGTGGTTTATTGGAGCGAGAAGATCGGGCACAAATTATTTGTCTCTTGCAAGAATTCAGAGATTGTTTTGCTTGGCATTACACTGAGATGCCGGGTTTAGATGCAACTTTGGTGGAACATAGAATGCCCATCAATGAAGGATATAAGCTGGTTAAGCAAGCACCACGAAGGATGTCGAAGGAGATAGAAGAGATTGAAAGGCTCGTAAAAGCCGGATTTATTAGGCCAGCCAAATATGTGGAGTGGTTAGCCAACATTGTACCCGTTTTAAAAGCTGTAACAAAAGCAGTATGATGTTGTGTTGATTACAGAAATATTAATGACGCTACACCTAAAGATGAATATCCTATGCCTATGGCAGATCTGTCCGTAGATGCAGTAGCAAAACACAAAGTCTTATCTGTTATGGATGGAAATGCCGGGTATAATTAGATAAAGATGGTCCCGGAAGATATACATAAAACAGCTTTTAGGTGCCCTGGGCATGTGGGGGCATATGAATATCTGGTTATGCCCTTCGGGCTCAAGAATGCTAGTGCAACCTACCAAAGGGCGATGAATGCCATCTTTCATGATCTGATTAGCCAGAATATGGAGGTGTATATTGACGACATCATGGTGAAATCTAAGACGGAAGAACAACATCTGATAGACCTCAGGCAGGCACTAACAAGAATGAGGGTCCACAAATTGAAGATGAATCTAAAGAAGTGTGCGTTTAGAGTAAGAGCGGGCAATTTCTTGGGATTCCTGGTTCATCAACGAGGGGTAGAAGTGGACAAGAATAAAGCTCGGGCAATAATGGAGTCACCTTCACCCACCAACAAAGTGCAACTTCAGAGGCTGTTAGGAAAAATTAATTTCTTAATAAGATTCATTGCCAACCTGGCGGGCAAGATCCAGCCGCTGACCCCTTTATTAAGATTGAAGGATAAAGAGAATTTCGAGTGGGGACCACCGCATCAAGAGGCTTTTGATGGTATCAAAGCTTATTTGACTTCTCCTCCAGTATTGGTACCACCTCAGAGGGGAAAACCCTTAAAGCTATATATCTCCGCTTTAGATAAATCAATTGGGAGTTTGCTAGCTCAGAACAATGAAGGAGGGAAAGAGCAGACAGTGTACTACCTTAGTAGAATTCTGACCGAGGTAGAAACAAGGTATTCCCCAGTAGAGAAATTAAGCTTAGCTCTGTATTTTACTGCCAATAAGCTGAGGCATTATATGTTACCTTGTCATGTGCGCATCATCGCCAAGACAGATGTGATAAAGTACATGCTGTCAAAGCCAATGTTAACAGGGAGGATTAGGAAATTGATTCTAGCACTATCAGAGTTCAGCTTCCAGTATGTTCCCCAAAGGGCAGTAAAAGGCCAAGCAATTGCTGACTTTTTGACGGAGCATCAAGAATCTCGAGATGAGATAATCAATATACCAGGAACCCTGGAAGTTACTAATGTTTGGATCCCGCCAGGCAAAGGGATATCGGGCAAAGAGGAGTGGATCCAGCGGGAAATAAGAAGAGTGGCTGGTTTGTGGGTTACTCATTGGAAGCTGTATTTTGATGGTTCTTATACTCAGAAGGCTTCAGGAGCTGGGGTTGTCATTATCAATCCTCAGGGGATTTATCATTATTACTCATTTCTCTTGGATTATCAAAGGAATACCAACAATCGGGCAGAGTACGAGGCCTTAATAATTGCTTTGGAAATCTTAATGGATCTGGGGGCAATGGAAGTTGAGGTGTTTGGTGATTCAGAATTGGTAATAAACCAGCTAAATGGGGAGTTCAAGTGCAGACATATCACCATGGCCGAGTATTATTTGGCGGCTACGCAATTGCTGAGTTATTGGGATTCTGAGATATCGGTGAGTCATGTTCCCCGAGGAGCCAACTTAGCAGCCAATGAGATGGCGCAATTAGCCTCAGGCATGCCAGTACAGGAGAGAAGAGATGGGTTAGATGTCGAGATTCAAAGGAGAAATCTTCCTTCTATTTTTGAAAGGGGATTCAGCCTGGATATAATGGTTCAGGAAGCAGAGATAGAAGATTGAAGGACGCTCATCATCCATTATCTAAAGGATCCTTCTTCACCCACCAGTAAGAAGAACCAACAGCAAGCAACTAAGTATGTCTTATGGGCGAAAGGCCTACTAAGGAAAACTCCAGACGGGTTATTATTGAAATGCTTAGGCTAAGAAGAATCAATGCGAGTAATGGCCGAAGTACATGAATGAGTATGTGGGGCACATCAGGCGGGGACAAAGATGAGGTGGTTGCTTAGGCGATATGGTTATTTTTGGCCCGACATGGAAAAGGATTGCAAGTCTTATGCCCGATGATGTGAGGAATGTCAAAGGCACGGTCCTCTCCAACATATACCCTCCGTTCCTTTAAATCCAGTAGTTAAGCCATGGCTCTTCCGAGGATGGGCGATGGACTTCATCGGGCAGATATATCCAGCTTCTAGTAAGGGGCACACCTTCACCATTGTAGCAACGAATTACTTCACCAAATGGGTAGAGGCTTCGGCGTAAAGTCCATAACCTCAGCTACGGTGAAAATTTTCATCGAGACCAAGATTCTGCATAGATTCGGGGTGCCCGAAACTATTATGACTGATCGAGGGCCATCTTTTATCTCAAAAGAAGTTGAAGAATTTGCAGGCAAATACAAAATAAAGATGATCCAGTCCAGTCCTTACTACCCGCAGTCAAATGGTCAGGCAGAATCCAGCAACAAGATTTTGGTAAACATTATTAAAAGAATGGTGATGGACAGTCCGGAGAAGTGGCATGAAAAGCTGGGAAACACTCTGTGGGCATACAGAACTTCCAAGTGGGCAGGAACATGCACAACTCCTTATGCTTTAACCTTCGGGCAAGATGCAGTACTTCCCATGGAGATTAATGTAAGTTCTGTCAGAATTCAAAATCAGTTCGGATTACACAGTGAAGAATACATCAAAGTCATGTGTCAAGGGATTGAAGACTTAGATGTAGCCCGAATTGAAGCCCTGAACCAGATTCAGGAAGGGAAGAAAGTTGTTGCCCGAGCGTATAACAAAAGGGTGAGAGCAAAATCTTTTAAAGAAGGAGATTTGGTGTGGAAAACAGTCCTTCCTCTAAGAGCCCAGGTTAGAGGTTTTGGAAAGTGGAGCCCGACGTGGGAAGGTCCTTTCATAATTAGTCAAGTATTAAACAGAGGGGGATACTACTTGGCGAAACTTGAAGGAAATTGGCAGAAACATCTCATTAATGTTAAATTCTTGAAAAAGTATTGTCCTACATTATGGGATGTTAGGGATTGCTATATTGAAGAGAATGCAAAGTAAAGCAGGTATCGGGATGCTAAAGTGCAGTATTTGTTCACCAATCGATCAAGAAGACATAAAGACAAAAGTTGCAAATAATGACTATTTTCATTTCGACAAGTTGGTGAAATTTACAAAAGAGTCACATCTGACTTATTACATTCCATTCTATCTTGATGCATTGTTGTTTTCAGCTGGTTTTCCGAGGTCTTCTTGGATGAGGCCCGATCAGGTGATCGAGTTGTGCGGCCAAGACGCGCCTGGTAGGGGACCCTCAAGCAGACTTACCACCACGTGTGATGGTGAAGCCTGATTTATCACGACGGCAAGCAGGAAGGCAAGCCTTCATGAGGAAACTGCCTGACCAAGGGTGTTGGAGATAGCGGGATGGTCGACCAAAGGTGTTGGAGATAGTAGTGATTTGATGAAAACTCTTTTTCTCACGAAAAAAGAGTTTTAAGAAACCCCACTTAAACTCTAAAGAACTCATTTTACAGTTTTGAAAGAAAGCAGAAGCACTTAAAGCGGATAAAGATAAGATCAAGGATGATTTGTGGGGAGAATCAAAATTTATAGGGATGACAGAAGGTGGTTCAAGGGTTGTGGGGATATCAAGAGACTCCGGGTGGTGTTAATCTCAATTAGAAGGTACAAGTTCCAAGAGCAAAGGCGCAGACGCGTGCAGCTATTCAGTTAATATTGGCGCCTGAGATTCCAGGCTAAAATATCAATTGAAGTGGGCACTGTTTAGGTCAAAACTTAAACTTTGGGCTTGGTGAAGGTTGGCCCAAGTGACAGCCTAAAAAAGGGAGAGGGATTCAAATGCCCATTTGAAGCTCAGCCACAATCCAGAAGACAGGAGAAGCCCGTTTCTAATTAGATGCAGAGCATGCAGACCACTTGCTCACCTACCCAAGGACCAAGTAGTATAGAGCAGCCAGCTAATCAGCCCATAAAGTACTTTATACTGGCAACACAAGTAAATAGCTGATGAGTCACTACCCTTCAAACTACATTCGGGCAAGGTTGCTGCTACAGGAGGCCAAGCTAAGATGTCTATAAAAGGAGAAAGAGAAGTCAGCATCAACGACACTCAAACAAGCAAATACAAGCACAAACTCTGCTCAAAGCCAGATTTGCCTTCAAAACGAAGCTGTAGTCAGCCCAAGCCTTCATCCCTTTCGGGATAACCTTTTTTTTTTAATAGCTCTACTACCCTGCTCAACTCTTGCTGTAGTATCGATCTCTTTCCTAAAAACTCACCTCCCAGTCATTTTTCTAAGCTTTCAAACCTCTTGCAAGACGATCAGCCTTGCCCGACAAGGTTAAACCTTGCCCGACCCTCTTTGTTTTTGTCTTTTTATTCATTAGCCTAGCAATATGTTATATACTACAAATTGTACCCAAGTTATTTCTAGCAATATGGCTATTAAAAGGTTCTCTCAGTACTTGAATCCGATTTGAATATGTTTCCACTGTTCAAGTTAGATCTAAGTTCTAAGCCTTCGGGCATATAAGATTTGATCACCCTAAAAGTCCTTGACCTCAAGGCATAAAAAAGAACCTGATGTGGACTTAACCCATCCACTACAAGCTTTTGATAACAAGGAGTCCGAAGTTACTTGGGGCGCAAGTAATCGACCTATCACTTAGTTTTATTTCTGTTATATTATGATTACCATATAACGTTCGGGGACGAGATGAATTCTGATGGGAAGCCTCAAGGCCTACACCTAAGGCCCTACAAAGGCACCTATTTGGATTCATCCTATTTCTCGGGCAAGAACATTGAGTATAGAAGGGGTTCTGATGGGAAGCCTCAAAGCCTACACCTAAGGCCCTACAAAGGCACCTATTTGGATTCATTCTGTTCTTTACGTTCAGGTAATCAGAAGTATGATGGTTATAAGACCCATATAACCAAGAAAAGGAACCGTATGTGTTCGAGCACTAAGTTTAGTTATTAATTGTGAAGCCTCAAGGCCTATACCTAAGGCCCCACAAAGGCACCTGTCAATAACTAAACATGGTCTCTCGAACATATAACTAAACTCAAACATCCGTTCTACATCTGTCATGCTGAAGATGGCAGTGGCACGCCTGAGCACTTAAAGGTTAATCTTGATTGTGAAGCCTCAAGGCCTACACCTAAGGCCTCACAAAAGCACATTTCAAAGTTAACTATGTCCTTCTCTTTCAGACTTGCCCGACAAGCCCGCCAGTAAAGCAGGAGCCCGACAGAAACCATCAACCGGCGCCAACCTCTCGGGGAGCTGTGTGCTCGTCGGACAGGAAGCATCCCCCACGGAAATTCTAGCCACGAACAAATTGCTTTATGCTAAAATCGCTTTTACAAATACATTTTACCAAACACCTAACTTATGTTACTCTCTCCATTGCCCCATATATGTTCTTCATATTTCAAACAGAAAATGTGAAAATTGAAGTAAGATTGAAATGATTATCAACGTGGCTTAGAGATTATTTGTGTAAAATTAAGCTTAATCATATTCCATCAATGTGGAGGGCAAGGCCAATTTACTATTCATCCTAAACAATAATTCCCTTTGTGCAAGTCTATCTGTTTGGAAGAAGGAAGGGCAAAGACAAGGGCGTTACTATTCACATAATTGTTTTCTCGTCTTATTCCTACATGTCATTATTGTTTTAGATTTTTGTTTAATTTGCAAGTATTTTGAACTTTGTAAGATTTTTGAAGTGTTAACTTTGTAAGTTTTTTAAATTTTCTAATAATTTTTCTAATTTTTTTTGTAATTTTTTAAATTTTTTAGATTTTTGAAATTTTCAATTTTTAAAAATTTGACGCGCCACGTGGCGCAGCCCCAGATTTTTATTTTTTAAAACCGTTGGAATCCAACTGCTGTTGTTGCCTCAAATTCGAGTCGTTAGGCTCTGTTGGGCCCCCCTTGTCTGCTACATTTCCTGACGCAAGCCCCTGCAATAATTGGCTGGGTTTTTCTGCCAATTGCCCCATGTTTTTCAAACCGCTGGATTTGATTTCAAAACCCATAGGCAGTTTCACCCAATTCACAGAACAATCCCACCACGGGCGGAGATTCTCTTATAAAAGGTAGGGGTGGACGTTGGAACCAAAAACCAAAACTGAAATATGAACTAAATCGGACCGTACCAAACGGTTTGATTTTACGGTTTTGAAACGGTTGAGGTTTTGAAAATGCACCGCAGTATAAGAAAACGGTTCGGTTTCGGTTTTGATTTTTGAAAACCACACCGAAACTGAGACCGCACCTCAAATTAGATGTTATGTTTTAAGTGGTTGTTTGGTAAAGTCCATACATTTAGTATGAACTTAACCATACTAGAATATCATCTTTCTTTAGTCTTCGACAGTCTGCTCAGAGGCAACTCTTGCCTCTCGGTTTCAATTCTTATCACTCATCAGTCTCTCTCTCTCAAAACTCATCTGATTCATCTGTTTTGGCAATTGACCATTTCAACTTTATAATGTTGTTGATTGCCGATAACGAGCATTTCGTATTTTGGAGGTTGCATTTTAGTAACTGTGATACGTAAGTTTATGATCCAAAACCCATTGATGACATTAGTAGAATGCATCGATGCAAGCTCTATAGAATTATTTTGTTGTGGATGGCAGGATGTGAATTTTGAATGCAAAGTGCAAAGCGTATAAAATGCAGGATGATAAGTATTTTCTTGTAGCAGCTTTGGATTATATTAAATGAACATCTTTGGTTCAATTTCTTGTACATCATAAATATCTTGCTATGGCTTCATCATTGAGTTGGCTTGGGACGTCATCTTCGGATGCGGCCATACAGTCAATTTAGTGTCAGCTAGCAAATTACAATCTCGTAACTTGTATTACTGAGGTCGGAGTGTGTCACTTATGCAATGTTAAATCTTGACGTCACATGGATCAAATGATGTGCCTCAGTTATAAATCTAATCAAATGGAGCTGCATTTTGTTCATGCTTTGGAGCTGCATTCCCTTCCCCAGACGAAGCCGACTGCATCCTCAGAAACCCAACTCCTCAAAGATCCCCAAATGCATCCCTTTCCAAACCTACCTAAGTCCTCCCCACATTATTCTTATCCCTTTCCCATCCTAGATAATCTTTCTACTTTCTCTATCCACTAATCTCTTGTTTGATTTCTGACTTTCACTCTCTTTCCCTCCTCCTCCTTCTATTCCATTTATTAAAACATTTTTCCTTTCGCAATTTGTTTTTTATCAAGGTCCTTAAGTTTTAATAAACGTCATTATTTCAATAATAAAATGTTTACATATCAGCATAATTAAATTTTATTTCTAACATATATTCATTTAGTGTTCAAAATGTTACATTCAGTAAATTTATATTCATGGCTAAACTTTATATCAAATATTTATATTTTTAATTTGTGCCCAATTTTAATTTGCAACTTTTTTTTTTTAAATTTGTATTTATTTTCTTTTTAGTTTTAATTGGACCCATATATTAATTTATTTTTGAGCCCATATTTTTTTAAAACTTCATTTGTACTCATAATTTTTTTAATCTTATATTTGTACCGATAATTTACTTATAATGTATCCATTCTTCTTTATAAACTTACCACTTTGTTATATGTAAAATGTGCCAAATTTTTTTTGTGAAATTTTATATTTAAAATGTACCAAGTTTTAACACTATGGATACATTCTTTTGCCATTTATTATTTTGTATTGTTACATTGTTTTTATCCATTTATTCAATCAATTTTATTGAAATTTTTGTATTGTAGCCGTTTCTAATAGTAATAAATGAGGGATTTTAAATTTGATATACACACACATACATACACACGAAATATGGGATTATAAATATCATAAAATGTCAAATAATTAATGTCAAACATATAGAAATATTACATATTATTAGTAATATGATGAGGTGTACCAAGTCAAGGGACTTTGATAAGAATTTAAATACAATTAATGTTTTAGACAAAGAGTGTCAGCGACTAGGGACAAATAAGAAACATGTAATACATAAGAATTTATTAATTTTGTTTAACTTGATCCAAGTCTCCCTTTATTCAAATTCCAATTCATTCATATTTTTTTTTGTTTTAATATTTAATGTCTCCTATCAAATATTTGAATTTATTAATATATACATTTGAATTTATTAATTTTGTTTAACTTGCTCCAATTATATCCTTATAATGTACCCAAATGAGAAAACATTAAAAAAAAAATAGGACAAATAAGAAACATGTAATACATAAGTGTACCAAAGATATTTTAAAATTAATGAATTGATGTACCTAAATCATGGATGGAGCCAATGAAAGGGGTAGATGCCCCTACTCAAGTAATTCGTTGGTTAAGCTACAAACTGCAATTATATATATATATATATATATATATATATATATATATATATATATATATATATATCCATGTTTTATCTTTGAAGAAAATATATGTGCCTAATATCAAACATACCATACTACTTCTACTATATATCAAATATAATATGAGCAAAAGTGCTCGTTCTGTCATTCAAACTGAAAAACCCCTCATCCGTTTGTCATGTATTAATATTTTTCTCATCAATTTGCCACTTTCAACTACTACTAAATTTTTTGTAACATTACAATTGTGATACATCGTCATATGAAATCATCTCCAATATTATATGTAGTATAAGCCATACTATAATAAGGTTTTCTTAGTTGTTTTTCAGGTTGCCCCCAATAGAAGAAATCTAGTTCTATCCCTGACCTAAATGTTTGTACCGAAACATATTATAATGAATTAATGTACCTAAATGTTTGTATGAAAATGTTTGTGCTAAATGATATTATATTGAATTAATGTACTCAAATGCCTCCATCGAAATGGACATACCAAAATGTATTAATATACCTAAATGAATAACATGAAGTGTATAGGGATATTATATAAAAGAAATTAGTTTACCTATGTCTGTAACAAAATGAAATATCAGAATATTATTTGAGGAACCCGCAAATGTTATTGGGATATTATTCCTCGTTCTTGTAATGGAGTGGCACTTGGCCTCGCCAAGTTAAGTTTACGTAATTGTTCTGATGTAGTTTGGTTTGAGGAACCCCCATATGTTATTTGGGAAGTTCTCAACCAAGATATGTTACTCCCTTGAGTTTATGAATAAAAGCTATCGTATTCTATTCAAAAAAGAAAATAATTAAATGTAGTTAATATTAACATTAGGAAAACAAAAAAAAACATGAAAAATATAATTACGAGGTTATTAAATGTATTAAGTGACTAAATTAGATTTTAATCTTAAGCTAGAATTTAGTTTAAAAGTCATATTTTTTAAGAACTAAAACGCAGTTTTCTATTTTAAATATATTATTGTTGGTGCTTTGTGTAACCTGCATAAACTTACATTTGTGAACCTAAAGTTTGTCGACTTAGATCAAAGATTTTAGGATTCCAAAGGGTTGACTTTCCCATTAACGTTCACCGTAGCATCCTATCAATATCATAGCCAATTTATACGACTTAGACTTAACAGTCTTTCGACTTGAATCTCAACTTGACTGGTAAAGCAATAATTTGGGTTAAACAGAACAGGCAAATCCGCACAGACAGCTAAAAAACCCATAAAGAGCAGAGGAATGGAATAAAAACAAGGAAAAATCAAAAGACGTACCATATACCTTATCTCTCTATATTCCATTGCTTACATAATGCCGAAGCACAATCGGTTGGTAAATGAAGCTGAACAAAATAGGTATGCCTTTTTTTTGGCTTTTCAAGTAAAACCGAGCGACAAGAAGTTGAACTTGGCAGAAAATGAAATCAGGAAACACAGGAAAGCAAAGTAGATTAACTAAAGAAGGTTGCTGTGATGAAGAAACCAAAACGAGACAAGTGTGTGTAATTAGAAGATGGAGCAAATAATGAGAAAGGGATGGGAAGAAAAGCTCTCTTGGCAGAAGAAGATGAGATAATGAATGCATGAGAGAGAGAACCTGGTAGGATAGAGAAGCCCAACGTTGTATGCAATTAAAAAAGACTAAGTTAAGAAAATGGCTGTATTAGTTGACGTATTGAGAAATGTTACAAAGAACGTGGTACGATAGAGAAGCCCAATGTAATATGCAATTGAAAAACACTAAATGAGGACTTATTCTGGCAGGCATTTCCCACTTCCTAGGTAAGAAAATGGATGTATTAGTTGGCGTATTGAGAAATGTGAGAGAGAACGTGGTACCATAGAGAAGCCCAACGTAGGGTGAGATTTTTCAACCCATGAAACCCGGAATTCTTCATAAAAATTCTGATTCCATCTCTCAAACCATGAAAGGGTCATGGCTCCTAAGTTATAAAAACTCCATTAAAAACTTATCAACCAAACTCACTATCTCATAATCCACAAAATATACAATTATTCACGGTTCAAGAACATGTATCTAACATCCACAAATTTCCGATGGAAAAATTTTGAGGAAAAAAAAAGGTGTAGGGAGAAACCCATAGAAAAATTATTAACTTTGGAAAACAAAGAGAGACAAATTCAAATTGTAGATTTACCCCGGACTTTTTTCAGTTTCAAAATTCAGATATTGGGTTGTTTCTTTGGTTTATAGATTCAAATCCTAGGTTTGCCCAGTATAGTTCAATGGATATTTGAAAATTGACAACCATGGTTACTGATTCATAGTGTGAGAGAGGAGAGCTGAAAATTTTGAGAAGAGAGTAAGGCTTTTACAATGCTTCTAGCTTCATCGGGAATATGAAAGGGTGAAGAACAACAAGTGGAGAGAAATATAATTTTAAATTACTATTTTCTTAAGTTATATTAACAGTGGGACTCTAGGAGCACTAACAATTACAGTCAAATACACGTGTTGGGCAAGTCCGGCTGGACTCCCTTTTGGTGCGAGTCCCGCTAGCATTTGGGGCGAGTCCGGCTAGCATTCTCCTTGATTTAAGGTCTACGAACTTCAACTTCACAAACGTATGTAATAAGGTATAAGTTACGTTAATTAACACTTAGGTAATAATTCAATTATCAACAATCACATAATATAATTTATAAAATATGATTTAAATTAATAGTTTCTCTAACAATATGGTACCTTAACACAAGGTAAATGTTCTTCATGAAGAAAACCTCAGAATAAGGCCAAAGCTTCCTAAATGGTTCTTTTTCCCAACTTTGCAGTTCTAAAATTTGGCACCTCAGTTTTACTATATCTGTCACATCCCGACCCTGGCCCCCACCATATCCCGGACTCAACTCCACCGTAACACGATATTATCCGCTTTGGGCCTCGACCATGCCCTCATGGTTTTGTTTTTGGGAACTCACGAGCAACTTCCCAATAGGTTACCCATCATAGGTTTGCTCTAGCCCAAACTCGTTTAACTTTGGAGTTTTGATGAACTCTGAAACCAGTGAGCTCCCAAAAGGCCTCAGAGCAAGTCCACTGGAGCCAACATTGCCCAGCACTCAGTCTAAATATCAAGTTGAGGGTCAATCTGTTTACTCCAGCCTACAAAGTTGCCTGGCACCTAGCCCAAGCCAGGCAACAGACCAGCCCATTTTTGGCAGACCCAAGAGCCGGCTTATTTGGCTGGCGCGTGCACGGCACTCACGCATGCCTGGGAGTAGGGGACAATGAGGCAGGCGCTATCAGCCCACTTGTGCTTCAGATGCAGTAGCGACGTGGCATGCTCAGAGCCATTGGATTTCCAACGGCTAATTTTTCTAGATCGTTGGATTTCCAATAGTAAAAAAAATTTAAATTTTACTTTTAAATTGGACTGTCCGATCACAGATCAACAATCCACGTTCCCCCCCCCCCCAAAAAAAGGACCCAACGGTCATATTTATGACCGTTGGCCACGTGGCATATCCTTGGCTCTTGGATTTGAATATTTTTCAAATCCAACGGTCCAGATTAATTAACTACATTAAAATTAATTAAAAATTATAAAAAAAATACAGATTTTTTTTAAATACAATAAAATTTTAAAGAAGTTATTATTTTTTTTCTATAAATACCTAACCCTCATCTTCCACCTTACACCACATTTCAATAATTTCTACACTTTCTATACTATCTACATTTCAATATTTTCTACACTTTAAAAGAAAAAAATGTCTTCGTGGAAGCTCATTGAAGATGTTACGTTGTGTGAATGTTGGGTTCACACTACTCATGACCTGATTACGGGTAATGAGATGGATAAGCGAGAAATGTGGAGTAAAATTACGAAAGCGTTTTGCGATGTACATAGAAAAGACGCCAGAACTAGTCAAGGTCTTCAAGGTCGTTGGAAAAAACTCAACGCATCCTTTACTTGTTGGAAAAACACCATCTCTCATGCTTCTGGTAACCTACGTAGTGGGACAAGTTTAGTGGATCAAGTGACAATATTTTTATTTATTTATATGCATTCCACCCACATCAATATTTTAATTTATTTAATTTCGTATGTAATTTTTATGTTATTTCTTATGTAATTTTTATTTAATTTCTTATATCATTTTTATGTAATTTATATGCATTCCACCCGCATCAATATTTTAATTTATTTATTTGTGTTACACCCGCATTTTTTAACACTATCTTATCCCACATTTTTATAGACACTACAAGCTCAAGCATTCTACAATTCAAAGAACCAGAACAAATCATTCAACAAATGGGAATGTTGGGAAATGGTCAAAGATTGCCCTAAATACAAACTTAGGGCAACCGGTCCAGAAGTTGTCATGCACGGCATGGGTCTCACTACTACAAAATTATCTATAACTGGCGGTTCAAAAACCGACAAAAACGTAAATTACTGTCAGATTTTAAGCAAAATCCGACAGAAAATGGATGCAGTGGCGAATATAATAAGCGACAGATTTGCCAGCGTCAGGAAATGAATTTTCCGACAGAAAATACTATAAAACCGACAGAAATATTGTCGGTTACATCCGACAGTATATATATTTATAATAATTAAATAAGGAAATTTCTGTCGGAAAAAAACGACAGAAACTATAAAAACCGCCAGAAATTCTGTCGGCTATAACCGACAGATAGTTTATTAATTAGAATATAAAAAAATCTTGTTGGCTAAAACCGACAGCAAATATATTAATAATTAAAAAAAAATTCTGCATTAACTCTAAACCCAGCAAAACCATGCAAACCCAGCAAACCCTTTATGGGTTATCTCGATCCGTACCTCCTCTGCTACTCCTCCTGCTCTTATGCTCCACCTCCGCATCTGGGTTGCAGCATCAGCACCATAATGTTGTGCTAACCGTTCTTAGCGACGACATCCGCTCGTAGCACCACCACCAACAATTTCCAACCCACTGAAATAAACAACACAAAATTCTTCAAGTCAGAGAGAGAGACACACACACACACACACAAAATCAGTTCCGGGGAATGTCTCACCAAAATATCTTCAAAGTTTAACGTGTAACCTCACGAAAACATGTTAAAATAACCCCAAAATCCCACTTTCATCTGGTGTTGCTTGCCTTCTGCTTCGCCTTCTCGATAAGAGGCTTCAACTGCTTCTTCTCGGCATGAATCTTCAGGAAGTTAAACAGAAATGGAATGTAGTTGTGCTTCCTACGAATGTTCTCTGTTCTCCACTTCTTACATTTCTCTTCTTCCATCAAGATCTTCTCGGTGGCACCCTCGATCCCAGCATTAATTTCCGAAAGAGCTTTGTTCAACGTTTCAAACTTGCCCCTGTCGGCCGCTCTCTCTTGCTGTAAGGCAGACAGCTGCTGCAAAATACGCTCCCTCTTCTTTTGGAGTTCTTTGAGCTCAACAGTATACATCTCTTTCCTGTTCTTGATAATGGCCAAGAGATTGAACCTTATCTCGCTTTTGGAATACCTTTCGATGCGTTCCTGGATTACAGGTTGCACCATCTGTAGCCATTCCATGTCACCTTGCTCGCAGGGGCACTGTCTAAGGCTAATGGGTCATTCCTTCAGTCCATCAAGCTCATACAGGACACCATCGACATGCAAGCTACCTTCTGCTCATCAGAAACAAATGGCTCGGGACTGGCAAAACTTTTAGGAGCTGCAAAGATAGCTTCACTAGAAGGAGAAGGAAATGAGGAGAGGAGGAAATGAGAAGCACCAGCGCAAGGAAGAGATGGAGGGATTTTATTTTGAAATTTTTCATTACTGTCGGTTAAAACCGACAGAAACATTTTTTAAAATAAAAACCGACAGAAATATTTCATTAATGTCGATTATAACTGACAGAAAAAAAATTGCGGCAAAAATGCCGCCACAATTAACTCCCAAAATTTTAAATTCCCCCCAAAATTTTTGTTACGATTTTAAAAATAAAATAATAATTGATTGGTTTAATAAATAAATAAATAATATTTATTTAAGTAGAATATGTTTTAAAAAATGAATAAATTTTTGTTTTGGTTTAATAGATAATTTTTGCATTTTTTGTTTAATAGATAATAATCCATGTAAAATATGCAATAAATAAATAAAAAGAGAATTGTACAATGAAAATTTCATCACAAACTAAATATTGGCCAATCAATAATTGAAAAACATAAATAAAAATGTAGTATAAATTACTTTTCCCACTTCAAAATTTAGGCAAATTTAACCAAGATATGCATTCTACTAAATTAGTTTCAATGATCTAACCGTCAACAAGATTGCATATGTAAAAAATCGTAAAAAAACAAACATTTAGAGATTACGTAACGGAACAAAAGTTTTCGACGGTTATAAACGAAAATTCACAATTAAACGGTTATTTTAGCTTTGATTTTAATGATTTTTAACAACTACACTCCTCGACCCTATACGAATGTAATAAATAAATTTGATCTTCAATTTAAAATATTTACACTAGTGGATAACACAAAATTTTATTTTATACTTAATGAAAGTATAACATTAACTTTAAGTGTTTGTTTAATCTATCGTTTTGATGCGATACGCATTCTACGAAATATTTTTTCAACGATTCAACCGTCAAACTTGTTTGTACACACTCCGAGATCGCAGACGAAAAAAATCACAAAAAACAAACATTTAGAGATTAGGTAACAGAACAAAAGTTTTCGATGGTTATAAACAAAAAATCACAATTTAACGGTTACCTTAGCTCCGATTTTGATGATTTTTTACAGCTACACTCCTTGACCCTATAAGAATGCATTGAATGAATTCGATCTTCAATTTAAAATATTTACACTAATGAATACCACAAAATCTTATTTTATACTTGATGGAGAAGTATAACATTAACTTTAAATGTTTGTTTAATCTACCGTTTTGACTCGATATGCATTGTACGAAACTTTTTTCAACGATCCAACCGTTAAACTTATTTGTAAACACTCCGAGATTGCTTACATAAAAAATTGTAAAAAAATAAATGTTCAGATATTACGTAACGGAACAAAGTTTTCGACGGTTATAAACGAAAAATAACAATTTACTGTTGTGGTCTATTTTATCTGACAGAGGGACTAGGGCTGGCGGCAGAGAGAGAGAGGAGAGAGATGTGTGTTTGTAGAATTGTAGGGGAATGTGTGTGTTGTTATCCCTCCTACATTGTGCCTTTATTTATAGTAGTAAAGGGAGAGAAGATATTCCTTCTTCTCCAAGTAATACAAGTTGTAATAGGAAAGGATAACTAGAATCAAATCTTATCTAGGATTTACACAATCATACTTAAACTAGGAATGTTTACAACACTCCCCCTTGAGTGGGTAAATACTCAAGGTAGATTCAGCATCATGCAGAAGTTGAGGAAGTTGACTCGTCGGCATTGATTCCAAGGAACAACGCTTATTCTCAATAAGGTAGGAACTTGCATAAGTAGTAAGTCTCACTAAAAAAACCCTAAGGCTATGGCAAAAACTCAAGTAGGGACAAAATCCATAGTCTAAGGAAAAATGCGTGAGAAATGCAAAGTCAAAAGAAACGTCTACAGGACGTCATCAGGGATATGACCAGCCCAAGGTGGGTGCCTCGTTAAAACCTAGTTAGGTAGCAAAAACCCAGTGGGAAAAATGCTCCTAATCGTAGGGAAAAAGAGTACATTAAGATCAAGCAAGTATCTAGAAGATACTCCCCCTGAGTTTGACATAATTCCACAGAGAAATAGCAAAGTTACAACTCAGAAAGTTTACGCATACCAATTCCATGAACAAGCTTCTGAAACGTCGCCTTCGGTAGTGATTTGGTGAAGAGGTCGGCCAGATTGTCTTGTGATCGGATTTGCGTGACTTCAATCTTCTGATGCTCTTGTTGTTGATGTGTAAAGAAGAACTTCGGCGCAATATGCTTGGTGTTGTCTCCTTTGATGTAACCCTTCTTGAGCTGTTCGATGCAAGCTGCGTTGTCTTCAAAAATCGTCGTCGGGGCATTAACGGCGGGATGAAGATCACAGGAGCTTCGAATATGGCCCACTACTGCTCTCAACCAAAAGCATTCCCGAGTTGCTTCATGTAAGGCGAGAATTTCAGCATGGTTAGACGAAATGGCAACTAAGGTCTGTTTAGTTGACCTCCAAGATATTGCGATGCCTCCAACGGTAAAGACATAACCCGTTTGAGAACGCGCCTTGTGCGGATCAGATAAGTATCCAGCGTCGGCATAACCAACAAGGCGAGAATCAACCCGATGAGCATAGGGTGCGGCATCACTCGAGGATTCGTAGGGATAGAATAAGCCCAAATCCGTAGTACCCTTAAGGTAACGGAAGATGTCTTTCACGCCAGTCCAATGTCTGCGTGTTGGTGCATTGCTGTATCTTGCCAAAAGATTAACAGCGAAGGAGATGTCGGGTCTAGTGCATTGAGCTAAGTACAATAAAGCGCCTATCGCACTTAGATAAGGAACTTCAGGCTCCAAAATCTCTTCATCATCCTCCTTCGGACGGAAGGGATCTCGTTTTGCATCTAGCGTACGAACGACCATAGGAGTACTCGAAGACTTCGCTTTATCCTCATTAAAACGGCGCAACACCTTCTGGGTGTAGTTCGATTGATGTACTAGGATTCCATCCGAACAATGCTCTATCTCGAGGCCGAGACAGTATCGAGTCTTACCTGGATCTTTCATCTCAAATTCCGACTTCAGGTGCGAAGCAGTTCTCGCGAGCTCTTCAGGAGTTCCGATGAGATTCATGTCATCGACATATACTGCAACAATCGTAAATCCGGAATGTGACTTCTTAATGAACAAACAAGGGCATAGTTCGTTATTCACATATCCCTGACTAGTCAAATACTCACTTAAACGGTTATACCACATTCTTCCGGATTGTTTCAAACCGTATAGTGAACGCCTCAGCCGAATTGAGAGCGTGTTCCGGGGTTTGGAAATATTTGAACCAGTCAATGTAAGTCCTTCGGGAACTTTCATATAAATTTCCGTATCGAGATCCCCATAGAGATACGCGGTTACTACGTCCATCAGCTGCATATCCAGTTTTTCGGAAACTACCAAACTGATAAGGTATCGAAAAGTAATCACATCCATAACGGGTGAGTAAGTTTCGTCATAGTCAATCCCGGGGCGTTGTGAGAAACCTTGTGCTACAAGACGAGCTTTGTAACGCACAATTTCGTTCTTCTCATTACGCTTCCGAACGAAAACCCACGTGTAGCCAACGGGCTTCACATGTGGAGGAGTAGGAACTACAGGTCCAAACACCTTACGTTTCGCAAGTGAATCAAGTTCGACTTGGATTGCTTGTTTCCAGTTTGACCAATCAGCTCTACGTCGACATTCATCAACGGAACGCAGTTCAATGTCATCGCTCAACATGATCTCAGTAGCCACTGCAAATGCTAATGCATCGTCGACAATCATCTCATTTCTACGCCACACATCATCTAAGCTAGCATAATAGACCGAAATCTCACGATTCTCGGGAGGAGGATTCGTCTCTTCAAGGACGCTTCCATAATCTAGAATTTCCTCATGAGTTGGGTAAAATGAGTAAGCGATAGTCGGATTCATGGTAGGCTCTTCAGGACCTTGTGCCGTGGTTTTCCTTTTTCGGGGGTGTGAATCCTTTGAACCAAGGGGTCTGCCACGCTTTTATGTAGGGGCAGATGATTGGCTAGCCGCTAATGTACGTGGATCACCAGAATTGGCGTCCCGGGCTTCCAGGAGGGTAGTCCGTCGTACATTTGGTACATCCATCTTTGCAGGCGTATTCGCAGCTGGAATATGTGATCTTGTCACGCGCGCTAGATCGGTGAAAGCATCTGGCATGCTCTGAGCTATGCTCTGGAGATCTAATATGCGCTGCACTTCAGCTTCAGACTGAGCGGTGCGGGGATCTAAATGAGACAAAGTGGGAGTCGTCCACGATAATTCGCGTCGTTCATTAGGAACGTTGACGTTCTTATCTCCCCCTAACGACGGGAAGACTGTCTCATAGAAGTGACAATCCGCGAAACGAGCGGTAAACAGATCGCCTGTCAAAGGTTCTAAGTAACGAATAATCGAAGGAGAATCATATCCGACATAGATTCCCATCCTTCGCTGAGGCCCCATTTTTGTACGTAAGGGCGGCGAGATCGGCACATAGACCGCACAACCAAAAACGCGCAGATGCGATATGTCGGGTTCGCATCCGGTGACCAACTGAAGGGCACTAAATGGTTGTGTCGCAACAGGCCTCAGGCGGACCAACTTTGCTGCGTGCAATATTGCATGGCCCCAAGCAGCGATCGGGAGAGCTTGGTACGTATGACCAACGATCGAGCAATCATTTGTAAACGCTTAATGAAAGCCTCTGCCAGGCCGTTCTGGGTGTGAACATGGGGTACAGGATGTTCAACTTCAACCCCAACCGACATGCAATAGTCATCAAAAGTTTTAGATGTGAATTCTCCAGCATTATCCAATCGAATAGATTTGATCGGATAATCAGGGTGGTGAGCCCTGAGCTTGATAACCTGAGCCAACAGTTTGGAGAATGCAGCGTTCCTTGTGGACAACAAGCACACGTGTGACCAACGTGTAGAAGCGTAAACCAAAACCATAAAATATCTAAATGGTCCGCAGGGAGGTTGAATCGGTCCACAAATGTCCCCCTGAATCCGTTGTAGAAAAATGGGAGGATTCGAACGAATCTTGTCATAAGAAGGCTTAGTAATAAGCTTTCCCATAGAACATGTTTGACATGCAATTTCATGGATCGAACCTAAGCTTCGGGTTAGTGGATGCCCGTGTGAAGTTTTGAGGATACGGCGCATCGCTATTCGTCCATGATGTCCCAAACGATCATGCCAAAGTGTAATTTCGTACGCGGTCCCTGTGGTAGGGCCGGCCACATAGTGGCATTCTATGGGGCGTATGGTCGTAGTATACAGACCACTCGGGTTACGCTCCATCTTCTCTCTAGAATACGCTTCTGGCCATATTCGTAGGAAGTTACGCACAGAAATTCAACTCCGTTTTCTACGTGGGTTTCAGCGTGGTAATTGTTATCTCTAATGTCCTTGAAACTTAGTAACGTTCTTCCGGAACGTGGAGAATAGAGTGCCTCAGCAATGGTCAAAATTGTACCATTGGACAACATTATACGTGCCTTACCGTATCCTTCAATCAGGTTGGATGGGCCTGAGAGGGTTGTCAGAGGTGCATTCTTAGGTACGAAGTTAGTGAAATAGATGCGTTCACGCAAAAACAGTATGCGTGGTTGCACTATCTGCCAGACAACTAACTTTCCCACTAGTCATACCTAGAATGAAAAATTAATTTGAATCGGTCACATGCATAAAAGTTTATAAAAACAAGTATCAATTCAAAATAATTTCATTTATTCAAGGATTAAAAACTTAATATCCAAAATAAATCGCCAACTAATAATCCAAAACATAAAGGAAAATTGTTCAAAATCAACCAAAAAACAAGGTGGGGTTCGGCCACAAGGTGGAATTCGGCCCCAATTGTCTTATTTTAACTGAAAAATAAGTCTATGTCTAAGATTCTAATCTTCCATAGGAGTGGTATCCTCCTGAAAATCAGAAACTTCCATCTTTGTAGTCTCCGGTTCGTCCACTTGCAGGAAGTTTGATTCAAACTTCGTACGACGAGAATGATATGCATCCACAACCTTCTTGGGAGCACGGCAAATACGGGACCAATGGTCATTGGAACCACAACGATAGCACATATCGTCATTCATTGTGGCAGGTGCTTTGCCCTTATTCTTGAAGTTCGGGGCCTTGGGAGCGAGGTTTGGGCGCTTCTGGGCTTTGTTTCCTCCCTTGGATGGGCCTTGGCTCTGTTGACCTTGGTGGGATGGCTTCTGGCCGCCCTTACCACGCCTCTTTTGGCGTTTTGGGTGCTGATTAGTGCTATAATGTGCTTCAGGCACAACAGTAGCCCCAGTAGGTCGAGCTTGATGATTCTTCATCAACAGCTGGTTCTGCTTTTCAACAAGAAGTAAAACAGAGATCAAATCTGAGAACTTAGTGAACTTCTGAGCTCTATATTGTTGCTGCAGGATAATATTAGAAGCAGAGAAGGTCGAGTAGGTCTTCTCCAGGAGATCCTCTTCAGTCAAAGTTTCATTGCAAAACTTGAGAAGTGATCGGATTCGACAAACTTCAGAATTATATTCATTCACAGACTTAAAGTCTTGGAAGCGTAAGTGCTGCCAGTCGTGTCTTGCTTCAGGCAAGAATATGTCCTTTTGGTGATCGAAACGATCAGCCAAAGCGACCCATAATGCACGTGGATCCTCCTCAGCAAGGTACTCAGTTTGTAGAGCGTCATGGATATGTCTTCGGATGAAGATCATAGCAGTGGCTTTTTCAGCCTCGCCAACAGGTTTATCTGTTGCTTCTTCAATAGCAGGACGCAAGTTCTTTGCAGTGAGGTGGAGCTTCACATCTTGAACCCACTTGAGGTAGTTCCTTCCAGAAACCTCCAAAGCGGTGAAGTCGAGTTTGTTCAAATTCGACATGTTCCTATCACAAAATAGATGGACAAGATGTGGTTAGTGTAATGGAGAAAAAATCAATCCATTCACATAGGAGTAGAACATACAGGTTCTAATAGACATGTATTGGTTTAATTTTGCATGAAAAACTTCGGGTTTTCATGGGTGATATGTTTAAAGTGAAAACTTCGGGTTTTCAAACAAGGCATGTTGTATAAGAAAACTTCGGGTTTCAAAGTAATTATGAACTTCAGGTTCATATATTCCTGCAGGCAAACACAAATATAATATGCAAACAAATATATGCAAAGAATATATGCAGAAATATTGTATAATGATAAGTGAATTAATTTATTTTTTGGTCTTCGGGGCCAAATTAAAGTGTGGGTGAAAAATATAAAAACCCATATTATTAAAAAAAATTAAATAATAAAATCTCGGGACCTAAAAATATAGGCCAAGAACCCTCGGGTGGGATTACAGGCCCACGGGGTGAGAAGAGGGGAATGGGCTGCTGTGTGCAGCCCTAAATTTTTATTTTTATTTATTTATTTTTTTTTTCGCTCCAGGCGAGCCCAGAAATTTTTTTTTTTTTTTTTTAATTAGATGCATATATAATTCAATGAATCACATATTTACTTTGATGCATATGCAAATAATAGTTTCAATGCATGTACATATGTAAGATTCAATTCATAGCAAATATCAAATTCACATAATTGTAGCAATTTTGATGATGAAGCATACACAATTTATGTAGAATCTAAAATACGTTAAACGTAAAGTTGGGTCATGCATCATGGTGAATGTTCATGCTATTAGGGCTTGCAAAATATCTAGTTAAAAGCCGTTGTTTGGAAAGAACCTGATTGCGTGATGATATGGATGAACTGGTTTGATGCAGAAAAAATTTCCAACGTCAGATTCCTAAGCGCAGCGGTAGGAGCGTGCTGATAACGTGTTGTGGTCTATTTTATCTGACAAAGGGACTAGGGCTGGCGGCAGAGAGAGAGAGGAGAGAGATGTGTGTTTGTAGAATTGTAGGGGAATGTGTGTGTTGTTATCCCTCCTACATTGTGCCTTTATTTATAGTAGTAAAGGGAGAGAAGATATTCCTTCTTCTCCAAGTAATACAAGTTGTAATAGGAAAGGATAACTAGAATCAAATCTTATCTAGGATTTACACAATCATACTTAAACTAGGAATGTTTACAACATTTACCTGTTATTTAAGCTCCAATTTTAATGATTTTTTTATAACTACACTCCTCGACCCTATAAGAATGCAATGAATAAATTTGATCTTCAATTTAAAATATTTACATTAGTGGATACCACAAAATCTTATTTTATACTTAATGGAAGTATAACATTAACTCTTAAGTGTTTATTAAATCTACCGTTTTGACGCGATACACATTTTACGAAACTTTTTTCAATGATCAAACTGTCAAATTTGTTTGTACATACTCCAATATCACATACATAAAAAATCACAAAAAACAAACATTCAGAGAATATGTAACAAAACAAAAGTTTTCGATGGTTATAAACGAAAATTCACAATTTAACAGTTATTTTAGCTCTGATTTTGATGATTTTTTACAGTTACACTCCTCGACCCTATAAGAATGCATTGAACGAATTCGATCTTCAATTTAAAATATTTACACTAGTGGATACCACAAAATCTTATTTTATACTTGATGGGAAAGTATAACATTAACTCAAAGTGTTGGTTTAATCTACTGTTTTGATGCGATACGCATTCTACGAATTTTTTTTCAACAAGCCAACCATCAAACTTGTTTGTACACACTCCAAGATCGCATACGTAAAACATCGCAAAAAACAAACATTCAAAAATTAGGTAACAGAACAAAAGTTTTCGATGGTTATAAGCGAAAAATCACAATTTAACGGTTATTTTAACTTCGATTTTGATGACTTTACTCCAAAATCAAATGCATGTGGGTTATAATAATTCCTTAAGTATCTGATCATTTTCGTTGGTCTTTATTTGTTTCCTAAGAAAATTTATTATTTTAATAAAAGTTTAAATGGAGAGATTTGAAGTTCACTGAAATGTTGTATTGGTCACATGATGATCAAGGAATCCATCACAAATGGTGAATAAATAAATGTGCTTTTAATGTTTTGATAGCAATCTTTAATATTAAATTCAAAGATTGGATGATTTTATGAAATTCGACATGTCATTGGAGAGATTTTAAAATAATAAAATTTTCATTTTTGTCGGTTATAACCGCCACCATTAACTTAAAAACCGCTAGAATCTGTCAAAAATATTTAAAAAAAGGTTTCAAAAATCCTGTCGGTTTTTTTTTATCCGCCAGTAAATATCCGACAGGAATATATAACCGACAATATTTTTTTAATATCCGCCAATAATTAAATGATTTGTCAGATATAATTTATCCGACATGATTTTTTAATATCCGCCACCATCATCCGCCACCTAAAGCTAATATTGTAGTAGTGTCTACATAGTTCTCCAGAACCAGACACGGCTGAACAGGCCGACACATTTCAAGACACGGAAGGGACACCTGAACAAGTGCCCGAGACCCAATCGACTCGTCAGTCCCTCAGGTTTCAAGGTAAAAAGGTATCAAAGAAAAAAGGTAGTTCTTCCAAAAATGACTACACTAAATATACGGAAAAGGCTAGAGATAAGGAAAAAACTGTTACAATGGGAGCACTAATAACAGCTACTGAGGCCCGTGATGCGGCGGCTGAGAGACAAGGAGATGTACCCCAGACTTTTTTTTCAGTTTCAAAATTCAGATCTTGAGTTGTTTCTTTGGTTTACAGATTCAAATTATGGGTTTGCCCATTATAGTTCGATAGGTATTTGAAAATTGACAACCACCGTTACCGATTCATAGTGTGAGAGAGGAGAGCTGCAAATTTTGAGGAGAAGAGAGTAGGGCTTTTACAATGCTTCTGGCTTCATCGAGAATATGAAAGGGTGAAGAACAACAAGTGGAGAGAAATATAATTTTAAATTACTATTTTCTTAAGTTATATTGACAGTGGGACTCAAGGAGCACTAATAGCAGCTACTGATGCATGTGATGCAGCGGCTGAGAGACAAAGAGATGTACCCCAGACTTTTTTTTCAGTTTCAAAATTCAGATCTTGGGTTGTTTCTTTGGTTTACAGATTCAAATTCTGGGTTTGCCCAGTATAGTTCGATGGGTATTTGAAAATTGACAACCACGGTTACCGATTCATAATGTGAGAGAGGAGAGCTGAACATTTTGAGGAGAAGAGAGTAGGGCTTTTACAATGCTTCTGGCTTCATCGGGAATATGAAAGGGTGAAGAACAACAAGTGAAGAGAAATATAATTTTAAATTACTATTTTCTCAAGTTATATTGACAATAGGACTCAAGGAGCACTAACAATTACAGTCAAATACACGTGTTGGGCAAGTCCGGCTGGACTCCCTTTTGGTGCGAGTCCCGCCAGCATTTGGGGTGAGTCCCGCTAGTATTCTCCTTGATTTAAGTCTACGAACTTCAATTTCACAAACGTAAGTAATAAGGTATAAGTATAAGTTACGTTAATTAATATTTAGGTAATAATTCAATCATCAATAATCACATAATATAGTTTATAAAATATTATTTAAATTAATAGTTTCTCTAACAATATGGTACCTTAACACAAGGTGAATGTTCTTCGTGAAGAAAACCTCACAATAAGACCGAAGCTTCCTAAATGGTTCTTCTTCCCAACTTTGCAGTACTAAAATTTAGCACCTCAGTTTTACTATATCTCCAAAAATTGTTTACCAACAACAACAACAACAAAAAAGTTTTTTTTCCATTAAGTGAGGTTGGTTGTATGAATCCTAGAACATCATTCCGTTCGGTTGAATATTTGTAACCAAAATAATTGATTTTTAAAATTGCCCAAATCGTTCAAATTTGGTAATTTAGTATGCTTTTATGTGCAGTTCTGGTTTGGTTCTTATTTGAAACGAATTGAATCGAATTAAATATTCATCGAGCCTTTATGCGCATTTCTAGTTTAGTCCATTATTCTAACATATGCAATATTTATAATTGTTCACCACTTCAAATGCATCAATGTTTACAGAAATCACACAAGCACTATTTCCCAAACACGAAAACCGAAAATGTAGCGAATAAAGCTCCAAATACAAATCACACTATTACGACGAAACACACAAGTCAATACAAGTATAACATGCCGCGGAATATGATTTAGTGCCTTCTCAAATTGCACAGAGAATAGTTAGAGTAAGTCCAGTCATCTCTCCAGGCTAATATTTCTTCCTTGAAAAGGAAAAACAAAAGGAAAAGGAAAATAACGAACAAACACGCAATTGCACACAATCGGAAAACTTTAACATGCTAGGCAAAAGATGAGGATTCCTTTTTGGTAGAGAGTCTTGCAATTGTAACATCTACATTTGAATCTGCAATCATCAGCTGCTCCTGTAGAAATATATATTTCGTTGACGAAATAAACACATAAATTGTTCGGTATGAAATCTGATTGAACAACTATAAATAAGATGAATAAATCAGACTTCTAAACTTTACGGTTCAAGGTTCAGAAAAAGCTGAAAAATTGGAGAGTGAAATTATTAGTTGTTTAATTAGAGAATGAAGTACTTACAGTTTGATCATGATCATTCTCCTCTGAATCACTTAGCATCGGTACATCATCAGTTTCCTCTGCTATTTGTAGTCTTTCTGGTCTTGGATCACTTTGGAGCAACCCATCAGAAGAAATCTTTAAGTGGATCAGCTGGCAGTCCTCGACAATCAAAGTTTTTAAGGATGGGACTTTGAAAATGCAATTTCCCCTGCAAAAGCCTTGCAAACTTGGTAGACCAGAAAGCTTCAAACGTTGCAAGCAACTGAAAGTAATCTCATTTTCTGGATCATCTTCCTTGCTCGCTACTATTTCTACCATTCTTTGACAGGACACAACTTCCAACCCCATGAGTTGCTGCAAATTCTTAGCCACAGAATAAGGTATTAAGTATTGCAGTCCGTGACAACTCCGTATGCCCAAATAGATTAGATTCCGAAAGGATATCAAAGTTGAAGCTAGATTCTCTAATCTGCCACAATTGATCAGCCATAGAACTTCCAAGTTTGGAAGAACAGGGCCCCCTGGTTGGGAGTTTTCCATTCCTAGATGAATCAGCTCCGGCATTTCGGTGAGCTGCAAAACCTTTACACGTGGGAGGGTCTCAACTTCATGTGTTTCCCATCTACTACTTCCTTGGTGGTCGTGGACAAATAATTCTTTCCAAGGAGCAGAGAGCACAACAAGCATTTCAGTATTCTGTAAATTCTCAAAGAAAACATCTGACTTGGGATGTGAAGTAGCAAAAAGAATTGTCTTTACTTTGCTCAACAATACTGTCGGGAGTGGACCATACGGTTCATACCAAATCTCCGTGTTCCGGTCCAACATCGACACTTAAGTTGAGGAATGACTTACCCTAAAATATAATCAACAATAAGAGCATACTTTAAAATATTTTGAAAAACTGGACAAAACATAATCACTTTAATATTAAAAACGTAATAAATGTATTTATTTGATGGTGTATGTTCAACTAGTATATAAAAATCACATGAAATTTTGAATATCAAAAGAGTTGTGTACAAGTATGGTTACCTTCTCAATTAAAAAGAAAGGTTGTTCCCTTGGTATTGGGTGGCCCAACTTAAACTTGTCTTGATATGTTGAAAATTCAGCAACAAAAATCTCCACACCACCACATTTGTTGAACTTTAATATGTTGAGTGATGGCTAATTAGAAACATGCACTCCTGGATAGAAACTCCGAAGTTGGGGCACATTATCAAATTTCATAGTTGTTACTAAAGGGAACTCAAACTCCTCGTATGTCATTTGTGGTCCTTCTTCCATCACAACAATTCCTTCTTCCTTCACAACAATTTCCTCCATTAAACCACAATTCTTGACGCTGAACTTGTTTAGCTGCTTAAGATATTTGGCCACTGAGGCGGAAAATACATTTTTCAAACTCTCACATGAGTCTATCCAAACTGAATCTAGATTTGGGCATTCAAAACCGTTCAACTGAGTGGTAGATGATGAGTCATATACCACTTGTAGTGACTGGCACTGCTCTATTTGTAATCTCTCTAGAGCATTCAATCTTCCCATGATACTTGGCCCAAAGATATTAATCAAATTGTGGCATCTACAAACATCCATAATTCTGAGCTTGCCAAAAGAATTTGAATGAATTTGGTTCTGGAATATTGTCTTCAACTTAGGTAAGTCCCATACGAACAACGCCTCCAAGCTAGGAAATCCTACCTGTCACATATTCATTTTAGAACTTGTGAACAAACCTTTCTTCACAAGAGTAGGACGCATGCATAAGTTGGAAATAAAAGCATAAAGAAAACAAGTGAAGGTATAGTTCACCTTTTCATCAAAGAGCTCAATATCTCTTTCTTTTTGTTGGTTGTAATATTTTCACTCTTAGCATCAAAGATGAATGTCTCCAGTTTAGTACAATCGTCTAGGTCCAAATACACCAAAGACGGAAATTTAATGTAACTTCCTGAGCTAAATCTAGCGAGGTTTGGAAGATGTTGTAGCTCTAGACGGCTTAGCTTATCAAACATGTCATCTGTATTCTCCTCATTTCCCACTATCTCTTCCATGATTTGACAATTAGATATTTTGAGATTTTTGAGTTGTCCGAGACATTTAGCCATAGAACTCGAAACAAAAATCTTAAACTATCACATTGATGCACAATCAAGGTTGTTAAGTTGGGCATCTTAACCTGCATAGCACATAACAAAATTCATATTTATTTTAGAAAATTACAATTTACATCGTTATTGGCCGTATATATTCTAAATGTGTAGATATAAAGTAAATGTCATATATTTAAAAAGAAAGCTACTAGGCTACTAGGCTACTAGACAGATGTATGTCCTTGTACTTTCATTAATTAGCAAAGAACAAATTGAAGTTAAAAACTATCTGAAAAAAAATATATAGGGCCAAAATTATGTTAATTTAATTTTAAATTTAAACTTTTTTGTTTTCGACAAAACAAAAACCTATTTTATTTTTAAATTGATACCAAAAACACATTATTGTGAAAGATTATTATGGTAAGTGGTGAATTATCCTATTAGTTAGAGACGGGTTCAAATTTTCTATACCTAAAATAAGTGTGGCTTTTTGACCCCAAAAAAAAAAGTGTAATTTCTTTATGACATGTCTCAATACTTGACACTTCTGCACAAACGTAACCTTAACATAACTCTAGCAAACGTTAAGAAAAAGAAGCCGCTCATCCTCCTCCTCTCTCTTTCTCTCTCACTTCCCCAAACACAACAGCAGCAATAGCAATTGCATCTCCTTCACACATTAAATCCTTAAATCAAACCCAAAAGCCTCGCCCTTCAATTTAATTGCTCCTCCAAACTATAGGGGACGACCAAATTTGGGAAGATTGAAGAATAAATCCTTTTTGGTGTAAAATTCATTGAATTTACACCCCTGTCGATCGAGCGTGATCTCGACGTCACCATCGACGATCTCCTATTGTAAATCCTTGGGGTCCTTGCCGTTGACCGTGCAGAACACCGAGACGCAGTTCCAAGAATCTCCTTCACCGTTACCGCGAGCTCCTTCGGCCATGGATCTGTTCCTCATAACCGTGGTGATCTTGACGTCATCAAGGGAGATGCTGCCGCTGTACTTGAAGACGTGGACGTCCGTGAGGAGGGGGCGGTGATTGGTGGCGTTGGGAGGGAAGGAAGGGGAATGGGAGAGATACCCATAACGCTGGGCTGCGCTCTGATTTTTTATTTTATTGGGAGTTAACGCCGTTGGTTTGGTTGAGTGAATGGACAGATGTCAAAATTGCAAGAAAGTCAGAGGTGTCACATTCATAAATGGGTGCAGAAGATTTGACATGTTAGTTGAATTTCAATAATTGTCACTTAATATTACGGTATAATGATATTTCTCTTTATTGGTAAGTGAGAAGTTTAATTTCGATTCTAGTCAAAAGCGAATTTGAACTACATTATTGTTAAGGCTTAACCAACTTCTTCACTTTTTTAATGTAGATAATATCATTTAAAAAAAAATATCAATAGGTGAATACCGTGGGTTATCAAAACCTGATAACTTAAATATATCATTTAAATGTTTTTGGCTCATTGAAAAAATAAATCTTAAATCTTAAAATGGAATCTTAAAAAAAAAAAAAAACTGAAAATATGAGTATACCCCTTGGAATTCAATTTTCATTAACTAAAACCCACAATTATAAATTTTTCTGATAAAAACCCAATTACTAGGCTCCAATTAAGCAATATCCATAATTAAGTATGACTTGGAAAAATTGGTATTTTTGGATGTCTAAATCACCCCTAATATCATTAACGTTGGGTCTATTACTTGTTATCTACATTTATTCTATATTATTTCATTCAATTAAACGTTTTGAAATGTTTATGTAGATTTGGAAAAGAAAAATTTTAGTGTCATGATTTCAATGCATATTAATAACAAAAATGACATGATATTAGAGTTTTGATTCCTTATATAGTTGTTTTCATATTTTTGTAAAAATGAGCATTTTTTTACCTTTTCAAATAATTGTAACAAGTAAATTAATATTTTTCAAAAATATACATATGTTATTTTATTTAATTTTTTTCCATTCAAATGTTATTTTATTCAAAATTACCAATATTTTACACATATAAAATACCAAAATAACTTCCAAGTAAAATAATACATGCAAAATTATTTACCTACAATGATTGCCAAAAAAATATAAGAAATGGAACATATGATGGTAAGACAAGTATAAAGTAGATACTTTTGTAATTTACCTATAGAATAAATGAATGTTGATTGCGCAAACAACATAATAATAACAAATGTGCCTAGTATATGTAATAATACATGAAAAATTATTTACCTACAAAATAAAAGGATGTTTTTAGCCAATTGATTCAAAGTTAATTAATTACCTATATTCTACTTAAAAATATAGGTAATTTATTTCACACAGATATAATAATAATGAAATGTGCCTAATGTATACATGCAAAATAATTTACCTACAATGATTGTCAAACAAATATAAGAAATGGAACAGATGATGGCAAGACAAGTATAAAGCATATACTTTTGTAATAATAATGCACTTATTTGCCATATTTATGGTGGATAATTAAATTCATCACCATAATTAGGGTGTCGTGGTACAATTTTAAATATTTTGAAAATAATATGTATTTATTTGTTTACATGGCAGTTTACTTCAAATTTGGATTTTATTTGGATGTTTAAAACGAGATGAGTTTTTGTCAAGAAAATAAGTGTTGCATGAGCTTATACCTAAAGAACCCAAAAAAAAAAAAACCATTGGTTATCAAAACAAATCTTAAAAAGAAATTCAAAATTCGAAGAAGAAAACTACTTGGAGAAAGAATCATGCAACCATTTTGCTAGAAAAATAACAGAGAAAGTACCTCTCCATTACTGAAAGTCTCGGTGGTCCACCAACTTCATACTCCAAAACGATTTCGTCGGCATCTGCATCAATCGTTCGCTTGTCTTTGAAAAAGAAACCAATAAGCTTCGGTAGATTCCGAAGTGTCAAAGATGTTAACTTTTGAAAGGGCTCGCCTACAAGTTGCCCATAACATACACTTTCCAAAATCACAAGGTCTTCAAGAGTTGGAGATTCCAGGTTGGGGAAGGTATTATGAGAATAACTCCAACTGACAAAGTTAATGACATATGTAACTTCGTCGTTGTTTTGGACATGGAGACACTTCAGTTGTTCCACAGCATCACTGTCAAATAGAAAGGAAATAATATTCCCACTCTCCTTCCCATCCAAGTACAATTGCTCACATCTCTTTACCAGCAACTTTATACCTCGGTCGAATTGATTTCTCCTGGTGAGCTTGAGTTTTAGCATGTTAGAGGAGGTTCCGTACGTGTCACGATATGTTGTATCTTTCTAACTTATCGGAGAACAAGTTCGGTGGAAGAAGGTCAGCATCTGGAACATGTAAGTCTAATGCAGTTAGTTCAGCCAAGTGCTTCAGCTCTGAAACAGTAGCATTACTTCCTCCGCTAATGGGACCTTCACCCTCCCATTGCTTAAAGCTTTTTATTCCCATCCTCAAGTCTTCTAGTCTTGTCAAGCTTGATATAACACCAGGTGAGATCATAACAAGTTCAGAGCAACCGGTCAAATCCAATAATTGTAGCCTTGTCAATTGCCCTATTTCTTTGGGCAACTCTTTAATCTTGGACTTTAGGAGGCTAAGAATTTTCAAGTTTATTAGCTGTCCAACAAGAGTTATGTCTACCAACTCGCATTGATCTAAGCACAATGTGTGGAGATGCTTTAGGGATTGAAGAGATGGAGGTAGTGACTGAATATTGAATCTGGTTACATCCAACACTTTGAGTTCTTTCATCCCTTCAAAAAATTTGCTTGGGATTTCCTGGGAGTGGCCAATGTCATCATTCACCAAGACCAACAATTTTAATTCTGGGCATTCCCAAGGTACTTCAGGAAGCCTGGGGATCTTGCAACCTTTTAAGGACATCCTTGTGCATTTCCTAAGGAAATCCTCAGCTGGCCATTGTTTCACCTCATCTCCATATGCTCTTGAAAAGGCTTTTTGATCATCAGTTGCAATCCGGACAGCAACATCTCGTACAAGTTCATGCATTGTAACAGTGTCATCGTCATAGCTGTCCTGCAATAGGCAAGAATTTTTTAATTTTTTAACCATTCCATTCAATGAAGTCCGTGCCTCTTCCACTGTCTCAACATTTTTTATCAAACCCAAACCCATACTATACTTCAACAAGTCACTGAGCACACTGCTGCTACTCCCACAAAGCAAGAACAATTGCTTAAGCTCTTGATCCTCCAATTGTTCGTAACTCCACTTTAGAGCCAAGAATGCTTTTTCATTCATTTCTTTCTTGTCAAATCTTTTGAAACTTCTCAACGCATCTTTCCATTCCTCCAAACTACTTTCCCTTAAAGCACTTGCAACTGCAACAACCAAAACCGGTAAACCTCCACATTTCTTTGCTAGCTGGGTTGCTTCTTTCAGCATACGGTTGTCTTTAACAACATCACCTGCCATCTTCTCAAACAAACCCCAACTTTCTTTTTCTCTTAAAAATCCAAGTTCAAAATTGTTTTGCGTACGCATATCATAGAATAAAACTTTTCTTTCTCTAGATGTCAACAATAAATTACACTTCAGCACACCGACGAGTCCCACAGCCTCAAAGTCAATTCTTTCTGAAACATTGTCTAAAATGACAAGAGTCTTCCCATCCTTTATCCTGGCTCATAGGAGATTCGCCCTTGTTCCCATATCCTCAGATTCATCAACGTCCATCCCCAACTTTTTGGCAATTTCTTTTTGAATTTTTTCGGCGTCTTTTTTTTCCTTGACATTTAGTATTATAACCACATCATCAAATAACTTCTCTTTCACAGCTTCTCTGTAAACCTCTTTGGCAAGTGTTGTCTTCCCAACGCCCCCTAATCCGTACACCCCAATCCTGTTGATATCAGGTTTTTTCAGTTCTGTAACAATATCCTTCACCATAGAAATCCTTGATTCAAAGGCCATGTACTCGTCGTAGGCTATGGCAGATATGTCTTCTACGGGAGCTTTGTAAGAAACACTGGAAAACTCTTTCTTTTTATTTTCAAGTTCTTCAATCTTTCTCACCAATTTAGTTGATTTTCTGCTGAGCTGATGATAGGATATCAGGTTAGGACATATATAGAGACACTTCGTCGTTGCACGGCCTTCATCATCCAATAATGCTTCTGCCTCTCGAGAGATCTCATCCGCTTCTGTCTGCCAGTTCCGGACATCAGCTTCCACTTTTTGATTAACTTTTCTTTTGACTTCTTCAACGTCATGGTTCATCCTTTGTTTGACAGCATCAAATTTCTTCAATGCACTCCTTAGATCTTTAAGGTTGCTTTTGTAGAAAATGACATAACTCACTTGGCGTCCAAGTGGTCTAATTGTGTAGTCAATTATTGTAGGAATAATTGCCGTGATTATCTCCATCGCCATGGCACCTTCAGCTTACCAATTCGTCTGCTTTTTCTATCTGTTGAATATATACATACGAATCCAAACAAAAAATTTAGGACGCGAGAAAGGTATTTTTTTTCTTCTTTTTTTTTTTTTTTTTTTTTTTTGTGTTTCCAAAGGAGATGAAATTTAAAAAATGAAACAATAGGTCATGCCTCAACTCATGATTGAGACTATGCTTGAAGAATAACAGAGCAGTACGCAAATCTTTTGGTTTTCTTTTTCCTTAGGAGAAATCTGCATAGTAAAAGCAAAAAGAAGGTTATACCACACTTGCAAAGTAGAAGTCGAGATGATGAACAAGTCTTCATATGCAATTATTATACTGAAAAAACTTGATTGGTACAAAACTATGAAAACATGATCTGCTATGAATTTCACTGAGACATTTTAACAAACACCGTATTTGCACACGTAGGCGGCCTTGTAGGTGCCGCCGTAGAGGTCTGTGTCGACGGTGACGGAGGTGAGGGAGACCAATTGCTGCCCATGAAACATTTCCCATCGGAAAATTTGAGCTTTTTCTAGATTCTGTGTAAGAATTTCAAAAATCCAATCGTTTAATTTGGTTTTTCTGGGTTTTCTGCTCTGCTTCTAGTATCGTTTTTCGCACTCTCTTCTCTACACAGCATGAAAGTTCAAAGATTTGTAACTTTCGGGATTTTTTCAATGAAAGCTCATATCTAGATTTGAGAAAATATTCCAGAGCTTTTTGTCTTCTTATGAGATTTCTGCAGATTTCTTTGCCTTTCTTTTTTTGCCTCTTGGCAGGCTCAGAGGCTCAGAGACTCAAAGTCTACCAAGGCTCTAAAAACTCCATTTCAGATCCCCAACAACCTTCTGGTTTTCAGTTCCCACAATCAATTTGTACTCAAAATCTCAACCAAACCGTCCAAATTCCACAAACTTTGGTTTTAAATTTTGCCTCCTCTATTTCACACTTTCATCAAAGAAAAGTATTAAAATGTCAGTCTCTTTTGGTCTCAAATCAGACTTCACAATCCGATCTGTGAAGAGGGCGACGATGAGACTTTGAGGCTCCGTCGATCCCACATCCCAATGTTATATTTTTAATTTGCCAAAAAGAAAAAATTCTGCACAATCATCATCCACGTAGGCCACGACGACAAGTCACTCGACAGTTATCGTCCACGTGGGCACCATGTTAAACTTTAACGAAGGTTCATAGTTCTGGATTAATGGAAGTTATGAGGCTGAGATGAAAAAAATACTTATGTAAGAAAGTTTGAAAACTCCAATACTTCAAGGTAGGGTTGGAAAAAATTCCCAAAAATTCCGATCCCAAACTGAAAATTCCCGAACCAATTCCGAAAATCCCGAACCGATCCCGAATCATTTGGTATGAGATTCGGGAATGATTCGGGATTGCTCATTCTAAGTTTGGGAATCCCGAAAATATATATTATATATATATATATATATATATATATATATATATATATTTAATTATATTTAGAATAATTGCAAGTTTGCAACCATTGGATTGTTTCAAAACAATATGGGTCGTCCATTCTTTGTTAGGGGTCTCCAGCCCTATCCACTCTCTATCTCATATCATTTCGACATACCTCTTCGCTCAAAAACTCTCTTTGAGTCTCTCATTCTTGAATTAGAACTTCAGCAGCCACCAACACACCCTCCCACAGTCTCACTCGAATTCTTTCGACAAACTCTCTCTACTCCGGCCACCACCACACCTCACGACCACACAGTCTCCGACCCTCCACCTTCCCTCCACCACACACAGTCACATAGCCAACCCTCTCTCTCACAATTCTCTGTCGCGATTTTCTCTATGAGACTGTCACTGATTCTCTCTCTGTATGTGGGGATTCGAGTTAAGGTTAGGATTTCGATTTGAGGGTTCGAATTGGAGCTTTTGCAATGGGGTTTCGAATTAGGTTTCTGTGTGTGGGATTTCAGATTAGGATTAGGGTTTCGAAATGGGGCTTTGAATTAGGGCTTTTGCAATGGTGTATACGAAGTGAACGGCGGGTTTAGCGTCAACGGAGCTCTGAGGAGGTATTTACCTTACTTTTTTTTTTCAGTTTGCTTTTCTTTTTGTTGTGCACCCTTTCATTTTTTTTTTCCTTAGCTTTTTGAATGGGAACTGAAAGCATGAGACGGATGGGAACCAAAAACAGCCAATGGCCCACTAAATTTGGCCTAATTCATCTAATTCTGCTGGGGTAAAGGAGGAAGGAGATAGGTGGAGTCTGCTTTCTTTGCTTATCTGCTTTTCTGGGTTTATACCAATTTTGAATTTTCTGCAATTGGTATGCTTTCTTTGCTCATCTGCTTTTCTGGGTTTATACCAATTTTGAATTTTCTGCAATTGGTATGAATTTTCTGGGTTTATTCAAATCCCGAACACGTCCTAAAATCCCGAAAAAATTTCGGGTATCCCGAAATTTTGGTTTGGTTTGTAAAATACCGTCCCGAAAAATATTAGGTTAGGAATCGGGCTTTGGGTTTCGGTACGGGATTCCGTCCCGAACCAGCCCTACTTCAAGGTAACAAAATGAGAATTACTCTTCTATAAATGATTTTTTTTTTTTGGAAAGTGGAAAAATTTATTAAACACCAAAGCCGAATGTACAAACCGAACATACGCCCAGCATACACCAATAAACAAACAAAAAAGGGCCTAACACAAAGGGAAACTGAAAATGAGCCCACAAAACAACACAGCCGAGAAGCTTCCACTGATTTCTCCACTGACAGAAGTCCAAGCCATCCAATCGAGATGCCGTCCACCTCCGAGTATCACCTCCTTCGACGCCACTTGAGCACAACCATTAGTAAGAGATAGTCGGCAACAAAGAGAGAAGCCAACTAGCAGTATGAAGCTCGTGGAAACCCACAAGGAACGTTGTAGAAAACGACAAATAACCAAGAGAACGTGGTGGTGTAGAAACACCTGAGCTGGTGAAAATACCAGACCTCTACACACGAACTCGACATAAGACATGGATGAAAACCAAAGCAAGGAAGAGCCGAGAAAAGTTATACCCGCATGTGTAGAAGAATTGGATAGGCCGAAGGGAAAATTTGGGAGAAACATCAGTAGGAGCAAAAGAGAAGAGGACTCGGAAGACAGCCGAAGCTAGGGCTGGTGCCACAGGGGAATTTGGATTTGAAGGTCTCACAAGAACAGTGAGAAAGACTCACAGCTAGGAGAGAAAAACTCCCACTTTGGGGAGAACGGACCAAACTCGTTTTTAATTTCTTCTATAAACGATATTTGGAAAACGGTTTTGCAAACGAAAAAGTCAGAAAACTCAAAAGACAAATACAATTTTGCGTTTTTATAATTGCATAATGCGTGAGTAAGTTTAATTCAATAATAAACTTTAATAAAAAAAAATTGAAAACGTGTATACTATTAATATATTCTAGATAAAAAGTCACATACTATGTGTGTTTAATCTATAGACAATTTAAAAAAGAATTGGAATTTTGTTCAAAAAAAAAAAAGAATTGGAATTAAAATTAAAAAAAGGGAAAAGTAGGGAGTGGGAGAGAAAAAATGTACCGAAACAAGAAACAAATTGAACTACACCGAACATTTCGGTTTTGCGATTTTGAAACAGTTTCGGTTTGAAACTAAACCGCAATGTAAGGAAACAGTTTACTTGCGGTTTTGACTTTTGAAAGCTGCACTGAAACAGAACTGCACCTCACATATTAATAAACATTTAATTGAATATCATATTAGATGTCATGTTTTAATTGGTTGTTTATTAGAATCCATATATACTTTGTTTGTTTGTTTTTTTTGGAAATTGATTCATAAATTAAACCAGGTCGAGCCACCAAGGGCGGAAAGCCAATGAGGCCAATGAGTTATTGATTTACCGTTGTATGATTTTATTTACGTTATATGTTTATCGTGTGCTACATTGATGTTAGTACTTGCCTGGGTCAGGCTAGTCTTTCACGTGTATGTTCACATCGCTTTGTACACTCACTTTGGATCAATTGTAGGTGCCAATCCTGTCTTAGATTGCTATAGGCAATTAGGACTCATATGTGATGCGCATAACGCCAATCTTCACGTGATTGTAGTACTAGAGCGTAAACCATTATTACACCCAGTCTTATTCATGTCAGAATATCTCTGCATGAACTCATGTGTCAGCATATGCCGATGAGCATTCAATATGATATATTTGTCTATACGAGAATATGTGATTCCCGGACGTTAGATGTTTATTTATGAAATATATTGTGGCGTATTGAATTCTTGCGAAATTGCAGGCTACGGTAAGTATTTTCATACTATACGTAGCATGTATATTTGGACACTATACTTGTTTTACAGCGAGGGGTTATTACGTTTTGAAAAGGTTTTACAAAGTTTTGTTTTTAGGCCCCCTCACCTTTGTTTTTCGCCCCTCCAAGTTTTAGTGGCAGGACTTCTGTGTCGACAAGAATTCTTGGCAAATCTTGGTATTGGTGATTTCCTTAGATGGTATAATTCTTATCCTACCTTTATTGTACCCTACTTATGCTCTGACATCACGTGTGAAATGAGTTCATTCTTGCTCACTAGTGCACTCTTATATTTAGGCACTTTTAGGTTTAAATTCGTTCACATTTTACACATCACTACACTTTATGGCTTTGTCACCTTTATGGTGTTGGTCATCACAGCTCGATTCAGAGTCCAGGTAAACATTCCAGATCGGGGTGTGTTAGGTGCAAAGTCCCTTGAAGGCTTGAATATGCACCTTGACCTTGCATTCATGAAATGTTTGAAAATGATTTGAAATAAGGTTTTAAACTATATATTTTTTCTTAAAAATACTAATGTTGTTGAGAGAGGGGGGAGATAGAGAGGAAGACAGAAATTTTTTTATTTTCAATTATTATGTCAATGGCTTGAAATTGTACCGAACTAAACCAAACAATTTGGTTTCATTTCAGTTTTGGCTTCAAAACTGCATAGAACCAAACCTCAAAAAATTTCGATTTCGGTTTCACTCAAAACCGCACCGAATCGAACCATGCCCACCCCTAAGTAAACCTATGGTTACTTGTGGGGAGGAAAAAAAAACTTCTTTGTGTGAATTACTTTACTGCCTATATTTTTCCAATCTAATATTTTCCTTCAATTATGTATAAAAAGATAATAGTAATTTCATTATTTTTTTGTTGACAGACAAGGTTCTATTAATATATAACTTAGAGACATATAATGAAAAGTAATGATTTTGTGTTTGGTGGTCATGTATTTGTAATGTGTGAGATAGCGGCAATGTTGGTGGACATGGGGGTTGCAACAAGAGTTTGAAATGCAAATAACAATTCTCAAATGAAAATAACATTTTTTAAATGAAATTAAACTTTTGGACAATTTATTTTTTTGAGTGCAAATATTAATTTTCAAACAAAATTATACAACGAAATAAAGTACATACCGGAGCTCCTGATTAGGAAGTTAGCAACTCTTTTGGTTTTGTTTATGCTTTCTAATTAAGCTTTTTTTTTTTGGAGTCAACTGCATAGCAAAAGCAAAAGGAATGTTAAATTATTTCGAGATCATCAATGTACGTACGATATACAAGTCCATCGTAATTTTCCTAATAGTTCTTGGAGTATAGATGAACTTTTGATTGATTTTAAGAGAAATAATAATTAAATTATATAGAACGTCATGTGGAAAAGGTACGATAAATGTTTATAAAACCAGAATTCATTATTTTAGACAAATAGTTCAACGTGAAATCTATTTCTCTTCCTCCCTTTGAAGTTCTATTTCTCCTTTGCCATTACCACATCTAAACTACATATAAATAGACCCTCTTTATCAACCAAAAGATGCTGAAAAGATTTTTTAGTCATCTATCACAAAAAAAGGTTAAGGGTAGTACGGAATGTCACAATGATTTCTTATTATTTTTTTGTGTGTAAGCATTACCTACATGTGATTTTACATCTTTATTTTTTTTAAATTAATAAAAAAACCTCCCTCCCACTTTCACGTTCACTCTCTCTCTTCCTCTCTCCTCCAATTTTAAAGGGAAAAATAAAAAATTTCACACACAATGACTGCATGGTGGACAACTTCAACAGCATTACCGTCCTCTAGGAGCACGTTGTTACGCAGCGGCAGAACCAGACCTTCTTCTGGCGACCGCTGCCGGAGGAACCGTCTGTGGGTTTAATGGCGGATGTTTCGGATTGCTTGGACAAGCTTCTGCTGTGCTGTTGCATCGGATTCACACTCATCGTGCTCGCCAGTCGAGCTTCAGATTTTATGGGATGGACGAGTCACACTGCGGTTCTGGAGGAGGACAACGACGAATCCGATGTAGATATACTCAGCATATCCAGCGGCGATGATGACTCCACTGCCAAAGATCAGCAGCGCGTGCATTTCCGAGGAGGCAAGGCTGTTTCTGCTGCTACCGCCAGATGTGGTTCTCGAGGAGATGATGATGCCGCTTAGGACAACGGAGAACCCAGTTGCTAGAAGCACGTCGACGAGGCTGAACTTGCTACGAGTGTGACTCAGAGAGCAATCTTGATCATCAGAAACACACTCATTACGACTTGACGAAGATAAGCTTTTCCTCAATAATAAGTCTATTATTATTCTCCCTGTCTGCCATCTGCCAAAAGAGAAAAGAAAAAGTGACATCAATAAAGGAAGATGATAGCTGTGATGCTCATCAGAGACTACGAAGGCTACCAAACTATTAATTCAAATAGTGGTGCCAAAAAAATGAATTATTTTCTTGGCACCAAGTCCACCAACAATTTAAAGCTATTAAAGAAAGCACAAAGTGTAGTGTGGGAGAATATTATGGAGCCTTGGCGGTGGACTCGTGGACCATGCAGCAGAAAAAGGGAAACAAAAGCAAAAGCAGAAAGCAAAAGAAGATAAAAAGAAGCAGACATAATTGCGGTGGTGATGGCATGCAGAAAAGGAAATTATGGGCGTGACCCATTGAGCAGAGGGTCGGATTTATTTTTGAATGATGTAATTTATTTTCCTTATCTTTCGGAGACATCTGTGTAACCCCATCAAAGGGTAATCACAAAAAAAAAAAAAAAAAACGGTAAGCCCAAAATAATGGGCTGGAATGTTATGTGGAGGGCGAAAGCCCATATGGCCAAAAGAGTCAGGCCCTTTATTATCACCAACCAGGTGATCAAAACTACGTCCAGTACTCCAAATTTATTCGGCACCCTGCCGCTAGTATCACCAATCAGGTGATAAAAAGTACGCCCAGTACTCCAAAATTATTCGGCACCCTACCGCTAGTATCACAAACCAGGTGATCAAAAGTACACCTAATACTCCAAAATTATTCGGTAGCCTGCCGTTATTATCACCAACCAGGTGATCAAAAGTATGTCTAGTACTCTAAAATTATTCGGCAACCTGACGCTATTATCACCAACTAGGTGATCAAAAGTACGTCCAGTACTCCAAAATTATACATGAGCATCACTCATGTCAATCATACACAAACATTTATGAGCATCACTCATATCAATCATACATAAACATTCATGAGCATCACTCATGTTATTCAGCTTCAAAAGCTTCATTTACAGAGCTCTAGCTTCGAAAGCTTCATTTCCAAAAGCTCCATCTTCAAAAGCTTTACTTACAAAGCTTCACCTACAAAGCTTCAGTGCAGGGTATACAAATACCGCCTCCGAACAATAGCCACTTCGGCCCATACATGAATTGAATTTGAAGTCTCCAGCCAACAGCCTCTATTAACTGAAGACTTGGGGGACTACATTATGTACCATATGTTGGGCCTCAATTGGGCCTCATGAAAAATACTTGGGAGCCTTAGCCTATTATTTCTGTACTGATGAGAGAGCCCTTATTCTATAAAAGAGACTCCCTCACTTTCATTAGAGAGCACCCATTCTTCATGTATTGAGGAGCGAGCCCTTATTCTATAAAAGGGACTCCCTCACCATCATTAGAGAGTATCGCCGCCTGCTGAGCAACCGCCTCGCTGCGAACATCAACTCTTAGCCCATCACTTATGTATTGAGAAGCGAGCCCTTATTTTATAAAGGGGACTCCCTCACCATCATTAGAGAGCATCACCGCCAGCTGAGCAACCGACTCGTCGCGAGCATCAACTCTAGCCCATCATTCATGTATTGAGGAGCGAGCCCTTATTATATAAAAGGGACTCCCTCACCATCATTAGAGAGCATCAACTCTAGCCCATCATTCATGTTTTGAGGAGTAAGCCCTTATTCTATAAAAGGGACTCCCTCACCTTCAACGCCACAAGCCATGCCAACCAAGGCAACATAAGCCACAAACCGAACAGCCTCGCAACATGTGCTACTTCTAGTTGAGCATTATTTCAGATTGAGCACCGCCTCATATCGAGTATCAATTCAAGACGACATCTAGTTATTTCAGCCCACACATAGACTGAATTTCAAGTCTCCAACCAAAAGACTCTCTTGACTGAAAACTTGAGGGACTACTGTTTGTACCATACTTAGGGCCTCCGTATTTAGACCTCGTATACGGGGGACTCAAATGTAATTATGTAATAAATGGAGGGGCAAATATATAATAAGTGAGGAGCCCTTATTCTATAAGAGGGCCTCCTCACCCTCACAAAGGGGAAGGGCTCTCTCACCCTCAGAAGCTCTCACCCTCTCATCCTCTCACAAACAGAGAAATACAATATCAATGTGGACGTAGCCCAAACATTGGGGTGAACCACGATACATCTTGTGTTATTTACTTTCTTACAGATTCACAGTCGGATTTACGTTGTTCCAAAAGTTTTGTGCATCAACAACACTTTTATCCTTAATAGGAAGAACTTGCAGAGAGGAACAATCAGAGAAGCAAAAACGATGGTGATTCTGATTCATTCATTCAGCTCAAACACTACATGTGAGGGAATATTATCGTTGCAACATAGTGGGAAAGAGCAGTCTCTCTCATACATCAGCACAAAATCTAACCATCCAAGTAATCTATCCTATGAGATGATTACAATTGGCAAGAGCTATTACTCATTGCTAGTGAATCTGAGATGAAAACCAACTAACAACCATTAATCTAATTTTGCAAATACACTTATACATCAACACTCCGTTCCCGGACTCGTGATCTGTTCTCAAGGGCCTTCGGGAAGAAGGGGTACATCCCGCTCTCGACCTACCTCAAGACCTACAAGATCGGTGACCATGTCGACATCAAGGTTAACGGCGCCGTCCACAAGGGTACGCCCCACAAGTTCTACCACGGCCGTACCGGTCGCGTCTGGAACGTCACCAAGCGTGACGTCGGTGTCGAGATCAACAAGCAGGTCGGAAACAGAATCATCAGGAAGATGATTCATGTGCGTGCGTGTGGATCTTGTGCATCCATCATAGTGCACCGAAGAATTCCGTATAAGGAAGATTAAGAATGATCAGCTGAAGGCCGAGGCTAAGGCAAAGGGTGAGTTTATTAGCACCAAAGAATTCACGTGCTGCAGAAGACACTGCTTCGATTTATGTCTTATGCAAGGATTTAAATATCGATAATATCGGCGAAATATCGCCGATATTATCGTTTTTTTGAAGATCCGAAATTTTTTTAACTATCCAAATAATTTTCGTCAAAATATCGCGATATTATCGATAATATCGCGATATTTTCGATATTTTCGATAAATATCGATAATATCGCAAAATAATACTTAAAAATACTTAAATATGTTGAGAAAACTCAACATATACTTCACTTGATCATAGCCCAAAGGCCAATCAAGTTAGGATTTTCTCAGCTGGGGGAATGTGGATTTTATAGGCAAAATTGCTTGCTCACTGCCCTCACATGGGCGATGTGGACTCCCCCAATGGGAGAGAAAATCAGAATTTTGGCCGAAATTTTACACCCACTTTAAACGACCATAACTTTGTCAAAACTCAACGAAATCAAGCAAGACAAAAACGAAAGTTGTAGCCCTCGATGAGACGAAGAGAATGGTACCTTACACGACGTCTAAATCGTCGTGGTGTGGCCGAAAAATGCCTCGAAAGTCACTGAGATCGGCGGAAACTGGGTAAGATTCAAATGAGTATAACTTTTTTAATACTCAACGAAATTGAGTGAAACAAAAAGGAAAGTTGTACTAATCGACGAGACGAAGAGATTGATACCTTGTACGCCGGCCAAATCGCCGTGGTTTGGCCGGAAATTTCCTCGAAAGCCACTGAGGTCGCTGGAAATTGGGTAAGATTCAAATGAGTATAACTTTTTCAATACGCAACGACATTGAGTGAAACAAAAAGGAAAGTTGTAGCCCTCGAAGAGACGAAGAGAATGGTACCTTACACGACGTCTGACTCGTTTTGTTTTGGTCGGAAATTGCCTCGAAAGCCACTGAGGTCGCCGGAATCTGGGTAAGATTCAAATGAGTATAACTTTTTCAATACTCAACGAAATTGAGTGAAACAAAAAGGAAAGTTGTACTACTCGACGAGACGAAGAGATTGATATCTTGCACGCCGGCCAAAATTCAATTGACACACTCCTGGCTTCCAAAATTCAATTCTTTTACTTTATATAAACTTGAAAAAACATAATCGGCATCCAAATTAAAGTTTAGTCTTATTCTTATGTGTAAGAAATTTAAAGTATCAAATTCGGCACATTATTCTTCATCATTTTATTCACTTCCCTTTTTTTTTTAATATCCTAAATAAAACCTCCAAATATTGTACTAATTAATTATATATAAATGATTATGGTGTGTTTAAACTTCTTTCATTAATTACTACATATTTTCTATACTCACAATGTTTGCCAGCTCGCTATATAATCAACTTAAATCAGTTAAATCCATCATGCAATGCATTTCCTTCCAATTTTTTGTGATAAACTAATAGATAATTGACTAAATAAACATCCTACAAAGTTTCATTAAAAATTTCCAAGTTTTTCTTACAATTTCCGTGGTTTCCATGTAATTTTTATCGATATCGATATTTTACCGATATTTCCATCGATATTTCCGTGTTTTCGGACTACCGATATTTCCGATATTACCGATATTTTCTTCCTTGGTCTTATGATATACGTTAAACTTTCAAGTACAATTTTGTGCCGAATGTGAAAAAAATAATTCTAAAAAGAAAATGTTCAGAAAACTTTTATTTGTTTGTTCTCTTATGCACATCTAGGTTTTGTCAATTATGGGTTTTAGATTTTTGTGAATTTTGGGGTATTAGGTTTCCTAATGGCATTGAAAAAAATCAGAGAACTAAAGGGCGAGAGAGGATAATTTTAAAGTTTGAAAAAAAAAAAAAGTAAAATAATTTCGAAGATATGACTGTTCTACATACTAGCTCTTCATGCTTGATCACGTATTGTTGAATATCACAACTATTTCAACATATCATATTATTTTTTTAACTGTGTAAACAATGGACTTGTGGTGTCTTTAGAAAATAAAATTTAATTTAAAAATAATTCAAGGTCTAAAGTCATTTCATTAGGACAAAAAGTCTATTAATATTAAAAATTTAAGTGTGGTGTGGTCAACAAATTGTCAATGTCAACAAAATAACCCTTCTTGTATTATAACATCAATAGGGTGAATGTTCTGCAGGAAGAAAACCTCACAATAGACTATGGAGGTGCTAAACTTGATTTTGTGACACTAACTACAATATTTAGCCTCCTAAGCCCTCCTAAACCATTATTTTCCCCAACTTTATGTTGTGCGGAAGCGGCATTCGACTGTAAGTGAATAGTAAAACAGAACAGAAACAAAACCAACATCAACAAGAACACCAAGATTTATACTGGTTCGGCAATGCCTACATCCAGTTTGGAGACGACGGAGTATTCCACTATAATCAATGAGAACATACAATAGTGTTTATCACTTAATTTCCCAAAGACCCAAATAACCCAAGCTCTCACACTTACAATAGGAAGAGAAAACCAAAAATACAAAGCAAGACAATTTGAGAAAATTCTTCTCTATGCCGAATGGCTTCTTGCTATTTTTCTCTCTTCCTTGTTCTCCTCTTGTCTCTCCTCCATGCTTATGAGCTGCACCTTGCTCTCCTTTTATAGCCAAAGAAAAGCTTCTCAAAGACATCAATGGCCAAAGGCCTACCATCAAGTCAAAAGAGTTAGGCACAAATTAGGCACAAATGTTGTTTGCCTCCCATTTCCACAAAGTAGCCCAAAGATTTGGACTTTGACTACATGTTTGAGTCAATAATCAACAATCTCCACCTTGGCTCAAACCCTCTAAGTAGAACTCCTAATAGTCGTCTCCCAATCCCTCATGGGGCAATCAACAAATTTTACAAATGCCAATCAAGTCTAAGCAGTGCTTAAACTTGAGCAACGAAATTGGCTTTGTTAACATATCCGCAGGATTGTCAGCGGTCCCAATCTTCTAAAGAAGAATATCTCCCTCGTCAATAATCTCACGAACAAAATGGAACCTCACGTCAATGTGTTTCGTACGTGCATGATGAACTTGATTCTTTGCTAAATGAATAGCACTCTGACTGTCGCAATGAACATCCACATGGTCTTGTTGAACCCCTAAGTCATCAAGCAACCCTTGAAGCCAGATGGCTTCCTTTATAGCTTCTGTTACAGCCATGTATTCTGCCTCAGTAGTCGACAAAGCAACTGTAGATTGCAGAATCGACCTCCAACTTACTGGACCTCCAGCAATAGTGAATACAAAACCAGTAGTGGACCTACGCTTGTCCAAATCACCTGCGTAATCAGAATCCACATATCCAACAACACATTGACCAGTAACTTTATCCTGCTGGAACAATAAACCAACATCCACAGTACCCAGAATATACCGTAGAATCCATTTCACAGCTTGCCAATGCCCTTTTCCTGGATTATGCATATATCTACTGACAATACTAACAGCTTGTGAAATATCAGGCCTAGTACACACCATAGCATACATCAAAACTACCAACAACATTTGCATAAGGAATTTGAGCCATGTACTGACTCTCTTCAACAGTTTTAGGAGACATAGAAGCGCTAAGTTTGAAATGAAAGGCAAGAGGTGTACTAACCGGTTTTGAATTTTCATTCATCCTGAAACGTTGTAGTACCTTCTTCAAATACTGCTTCTGACACAGACTAATCTTGCCCTTCGCTCTATCTCTTTCAATTTCCATACCTAGTATCTTCCGAGCTTCTCCCAAGTCCTTCATCTCAAATTCATTACTTAGTTGAGTCTTCAACCTTTCAATCTCCACTTTGCTCTTACATGCTATAAGCATATCATCAACATATAAAAGCAGATAAATGAAGGTTCCATCTTGTAGTTTGCGAAAGTATACACAATGGTCATAGTGACTTCTTGTGTACTTTTGCCCGATCATAAATCGATCAAATCGCTTGTACCATTGTCTTGGAGACTGCTTCAAGCCATACAATGATTTTTCCAATTTGCAAACCCAATTTTCCTTTCCAGCAACCTTAAAACCTTCTGGTTGAGACATATAAATCTCTTCCTCCAAATCACCATGTAAGAACGCAGTCTTGACATCAAGTTGGGCCAACTCAAGGTCAAACTGCACAACCAAAGCCAACAAAATACGAATAGAAGAATGTTTTACTACAGGAGAAAATACCTCATTGTAGTCAATGCCTTCCTTCTGAGCGTAGCCTTTAGCTACCAATCTGGCTTTGAATCTTACATTGTCTTTTCCCAAAGATTCCATCTTTTTGGCATACACCCATTTACAACCAATTGCTTTCTTCCCCTTTGGTAACTGAACCAGATTCCAAGTCTCATTTTTTATGAAGAGATTTCATCTCCTCATCCATAGATTTCTTCCACAACTCGCACTCTGAACTCATGACAGCTTCTTTGTAGGCGGATGGAATATCATCTTCAATAACAGGAAGTGTATATGCCACAATATCAGTAAATCGAGCAGGCTTTCGAATTTCCCTTCTCGATCTTCTGGTTGCAATATAGTCTTGTTGCTGTGGAGGCTCTTGGGTAAGTGCCTCCTCTTCATCATCCTCGTCCTCATCATCAGAATTAACTGTAGGACTAGTGTTTGAAACATCAGACCTTACTGGAACAACTGGAGTCTTCAGTAACTCCACCTGCTTTGAGCTACTCATGGTCTCGGTCGCTTTAGTTTCACCTTCATGCTTGTTCTGATTAACCATAGTAGCCTCATCAAAAGTCACATCTCTGCTTACAACAAATTTCTTCTCATCTGGACACCAGAGTCGGTATCCCTTCACGCCAGTGCTAAAGCCCATAAATAGAGCTTGGATCCAACTTGCTTTCTCTGACATAATAGTAAGCAGAACAGCCAAATATGTGTAAAAACTTGTAATCAGTACAAGGTTTACCAGACCATACCTCCATGGGCGTTTTGCCCTCGTTCGCAACAGCTGGCAATCGATTAATGAGATGGCTTGCATAAGTAATTGCTCAGCAGCCCAAAATGCCTTGCCTAAACCAGCATTAGACAACACATACACCGGACTTTCTCAAGCAAAGTACGGTTCATGCGCTCCGCCACTCCATTCTGTTGCGGTGTCTCCCTAACCGTGAAGTGCCTCACAATACCCTCATCTTGACAAACTTTCAAGAAAGGATCAGACTTATATTCACCCCCATTGTCTGATCTGAGAGTCTTGATCTTTCGACCGCTTTGCGTTTCAATCATCTTTTTCCACTTCAGGAATATATCTTCAAGACTTCATCTTTACGCTTCATGGTGTACACCCATATTCTTCTAGAGAAGTCATCAACAAAGGAGACAAAATAATGGCTACCTCCCCAAGATGCATTCTTGGAAGGTCCCCAAACATCAGTGTGAACATAATCAAGAATGCCTTTAGTGTGGTGAATAGCAGTGCCAAATTTTACTCTATTTTGCTTACCCAACACACAATGCTCACAGAATTCCAATTTGCATGCCTTTGCACCTTTCAATAAGCCTTGCTTCACTAATCCTTGCAACGCTTTTTCACCAGCATGCCCAAGACGCATATGCCATAACCTCGTGGTGTTTGTGCTATCTGCGTCAGCAGCTTCGGTGACAGCTGCTCCACCAATAACTGTACTCCCCTGTAAGAAATACAAGTTATTTCGTCTTGTACCTTTCATCACCACCAGTGCCCCGTACACAGCTTTAAGAACTCCACCCTTCATGGTGATCTTGAGACCCTTGGATTCCAATGCATCCAGTGAGATGAGATTTTTCTTCATATCCGGTACATACCGAACATCACTTAATTCTCTGACTGTTCCATCATGCATCTTTAAACAGATTTTGCCTATCCCTTGTGTTTTGCAGGCATTATTATTACCCATCAAAACAACTCCACCATCCAGCTCCTCGAAATTAGAAAACCATTCCCGAATGGGACACATATGATAGGTGCAACCTGAATCCAAAATCCACTCATTAGAGTGACCATCAGCATATGAACTAGCCAAAGCAAACTCGAAATCATCATCATCTCCAGATTTTGCAATATTTGCTTCAGAACCCGCTTTCTCCTTCTCTTTGTTCTTCAATTTGGGGCAATCTTTCTTCCAATGACCCTTTTGGCGACAAAAAGCACATTCATCTTTAGCAGGAAACTTCCCTCGTGACTTTGAACGAGATTTTCCCCACTTCCCAGATTTTCTTTCCTCTGTTCGACCCCTTGCAACAAATGCCTCGGTTTGTGAATTATGAGTCTTCAGTTCCTTCTTACGACACTCATGATTCACCAATGCCGCAGACACCTCATCAAGTTTCACCTCGAATTTTCCATACAATAGAGTAGTTGTCAAATGATCATAATCATCAGGCAATGAATTTAACAAACATAGTGCCTTGTCCTCGTCAGGAATTTTCACATCAAGGTTTGCTAAATCAGCAAGTATTTTATTATAATCATTGAGGTGTTCGTGCATAGAGATACCTGGACGATACTGAAATCGGAAGAGTCGCTTCTTCAAGAAGAGACGATTTTCTGGCCTCTTGGTCATATACTTCTCCTCCAATTTTCATCCATAACTCTTTAGCAGAAGTTTCCTTCATATACGGGTATTTCAACTCCTTATCAAGGAACGATCGAATAGCAGCACAAGCATGAAGATTAATTCGTATCCACTGCTTGTCATCAATATCTTCTGGTTTATCTTCCAGAACCATATCCAACTCTTATTGATACAACACATCCATAACTTCACATTGCCACATACCAAAATTATTAGAGCTATTGAATTTATCAACCTCTAACCTTGTAGTAGTAGATGGATGTCTATTGGATGTAGACGAAGACGATGCTGACCCCATCTTTACAGATTCATCTTTATCTCCAGCCATCTACTCGGCACTATTCACAAATACGGCACTGTTCACAGATACTGTAGCAGTTCACTGTTCACGGAACTGTAGCGCCAACACTATTCACGGAACTGGGCTCTGGTACCACTTGTTGTGCGGAAGCGGCATTCGACTGTAAGTGAATAGTAAAAACAGAACAGAAACAAAACCAACATCAACAAGAACACCAAGATTTATACTGGTTCGGCAATGCCTACATCCAGTTTGGAGACGACGGAATATTCCACTATAATCAATGAGAACATACAATAGTGTTTATCACTCAATTTCCCAAAGACCCAAATAACCCAAGCTCTCACACTTACAATAGGAAGAGAAAACCAAAAATACAAAGCAAGACAATTTGAGAAAATTCTTCTCTATGCCGAATGGCTTCTTGCTATTTTTCTCTCTTCCTTGTTCTCCTCTTGTCTCTCCTCCATGCTTATGAGCTGCACCTTGCTCTCCTTTTATAGCCAAAGAAAAGCTTCTCAAAGACATCAATGGCCAAAGGCCTACCATCAAGTCAAAAGAGTTAGGCACAAATTAGGCACAAATGTTGTTTGCCTCCCATTTCCACAAAGTAGCCCAAAGATTTGGACTTTGACTACATGTTTGAGTCAATAATCAACAATCTCCACCTTGGCTCAAACCCTCTAAGTAGAACTCCTAATAGTCGTCTCCCAATCCCTCATGGGGCAATCAACAAATTTTACAAATGCCAATCAAGTCTAAGCAGTGCTTAAACTTGAGCAACGAAATTGGCTTTGTTAACATATCCGCAGGATTGTCAGCGGTCCCAATCTTCTAAAGAAGAATATCTCCCTCGTCAATAATCTCACGAACAAAATGGAACCTCACGTCAATGTGTTTCGTACGTGCATGATGAACTTGATTCTTTGCTAAATGAATAGCACTCTGACTGTCGCAATGAACATCCACATGGTCTTGTTGAACCCCTAAGTCATCAAGCAACCCTTGAAGCCAGATGGCTTCCTTTATAGCTTCTGTTACAGCCATGTATTCTGCCTCAGTAGTCGACAAAGCAACTGTAGATTGCAGAATCGACCTCCAACTTACTGGACCTCCAGCAATAGTGAATACAAAACCAGTAGTGGACCTACGCTTGTCCAAATCACCTGCGTAATCAGAATCCACATATCCAACAACACATTGACCAGTAACTTTATCCTGCTGGAACAATAAACCAACATCCACAGTACCCAGAATATACCGTAGAATCCATTTCACAGCTTGCCAATGCCCTTTTCCTGGATTATGCATATATCTACTGACAATACTAACAGCTTGTGAAATATCAGGCCTAGTACACACCATAGCATACATCAAACTACCAACAACATTTGCATAAGGAATTTGAGCCATGTACTGACTCTCTTCAACAGTTTTAGGAGACATAGAAGCGCTAAGTTTGAAATGAAAGGCAAGAGGTGTACTAACCGGTTTTGAATTTTCATTCATCCTGAAACGTTGTAGTACCTTCTTCAAATACTGCTTCTGACACAGACTAATCTTGCCCTTCGCTCTATCTCTTTCAATTTCCATACCTAGTATCTTCCGAGCTTCTCCCAAGTCCTTCATCTCAAATTCATTACTTAGTTGAGTCTTCAACCTTTCAATCTCCACTTTGCTCTTACATGCTATAAGCATATCATCAACATATAAAAGCAGATAAATGAAGGTTCCATCTTGTAGTTTGCGAAAGTATACACAATGGTCATAGTGACTTCTTGTGTACTTTTGCCCGATCATAAATCGATCAAATCGCTTGTACCATTGTCTTGGAGACTGCTTCAAGCCATACAATGATTTTTCCAATTTGCAAACCCAATTTTTCCTTTCCAGCAACCTTAAAACCTTCTGGTTGAGACATATAAATCTCTTCCTCCAAATCACCATGTAAGAACGCAGTCTTGACATCAAGTTGGGCCAACTCAAGGTCAAACTGCACAACCAAAGCCAACAAAATACGAATAGAAGAATGTTTTACTACAGGAGAAAATACCTCATTGTAGTCAATGCCTTCCTTCTGAGCGTAGCCTTTAGCTACCAATCTGGCTTTGAATCTTACATTGTCTTTTCCCAAAGATTCCATCTTTTTGGCATACACCCATTTACAACCAATTGCTTTCTTCCCCTTTGGTAACTGAACCAGATTCCAAGTCTCATTTTTATGAAGAGATTTCATCTCCTCATCCATAGATTTCTTCCACAACTCGCACTCTGAACTCATGACAGCTTCTTTGTAGGCGGATGGAATATCATCTTCAATAACAGGAAGTGTATATGCCACAATATCAGTAAATCGAGCAGGCTTTCGAATTTCCCTTCTCGATCTTCTGGTTGCAATATAGTCTTGTTGCTGTGGAGGCTCTTGGGTAAGTGCCTCCTCTTCATCATCCTCGTCCTCATCATCAGAATTAACTGTAGGACTAGTGTTTGAAACATCAGACCTTACTGGAACAACTGGAGTCTTCAGTAACTCCACCTGCTTTGAGCTACTCATGGTCTCGGTCGCTTTAGTTTCACCTTCATGCTTGTTCTGATTAACCATAGTAGCCTCATCAAAAGTCACATCTCTGCTTACAACAAATTTCTTCTCATCTGGACACCAGAGTCGGTATCCCTTCACGCCAGTGCTAAAGCCCATAAATAGAGCTTGGATCCAACTTGCTTTCTCTGACATAATAGTAAGCAGAACAGCCAAATATGTGTAAAAACTTGTAATCAGTACAAGGTTTACCAGACCATACCTCCATGGGCGTTTTGCCCTCGTTCGCAACAGCTGGCAATCGATTAATGAGATGGCTTGCATAAGTAATTGCCTCAGCCCAAAATGCCTTGCCTAAACCAGCATTAGACAACATACACCGGACTTTCTCAAGCAAAGTACGGTTCATGCGCTCCGCCACTCCATTCTGTTGCGGTGTCTCCCTAACCGTGAAGTGCCTCACAATACCCTCATCTTGACAAACTTTCAAGAAAGGATCAGACTTATATTCACCCCCATTGTCTGATCTGAGAGTCTTGATCTTTCGACCGCTTTGCGTTTCAATCATCTTTTTCCACTTCAGGAATATCTTCAAGACTTCATCTTTACGCTTCATGGTGTACACCCATATTCTTCTAGAGAAGTCATCAACAAAGGAGACAAAATAATGGCTACCTCCCCAAGATGCATTCTTGGAAGGTCCCCAAACATCAGTGTGAACATAATCAAGAATGCCTTTAGTGTGGTGAATAGCAGTGCCAAATTTTACTCTATTTTGCTTACCCAACACACAATGCTCACAGAATTCCAATTTGCATGCCTTTGCACCTTTCAATAAGCCTTGCTTCACTAATCCTTGCAACGCTTTTTCACCAGCATGCCCAAGACGCATATGCCATAACCTCGTGGTGTTTGTGCTATCTGCGTCAGCAGCTTCGGTGACAGCTGCTCCACCAATAACTGTACTCCCCTGTAAGAAATACAAGTTATTTCGTCTTGTACCTTTTCATCACCACCAGTGCCCCGTACACAGCTTTAAGAACTCCACCCTTCATGGTGATCTTGAGACCCTTGGATTCCAATGCATCCAGTGAGATGAGATTTTTCTTCATATCCGGTACATACCGAACATCACTTAATTCTCTGACTGTTCCATCATGCATCTTTAAACAGATTTTGCCTATCCCTTGTGTTTTGCAGGCATTATTATTACCCATCAAAACAACTCCACCATCCAGCTCCTCGAAATTAGAAAACCATTCCCGAATGGGACACATATGATAGGTGCAACCTGAATCCAAAATCCACTCATTAGAGTGACCATCAGCATATGAACTAGCCAAAGCAAACTCGAAATCATCATCATCTCCAGATTTTGCAATATTTGCTTCAGAACCCGCTTTCTCCTTCTCTTTTCTTTGTTCTTCAATTTGGGGCAATCTTTCTTCCAATGACCCTTTTGGCGACAAAAAGCACATTCATCTTTAGCAGGAAACTTCCCTCGTGACTTTGAACGAGATTTTCCCCACTTCCCAGATTTTCTTTCCTCTGTTCGACCCCTTGCAACAAATGCCTCGGTTTGTGAATTATGAGTCTTCAGTTCCTTCTTACGACACTCATGATTCACCAATGCCGCAGACACCTCATCAAGTTTCACCTCGAATTTTCCATACAATAGAGTAGTTGTCAAATGATCATAATCATCAGGCAATGAATTTAACAAACATAGTGCCTTGTCCTCGTCAGGAATTTTCACATCAAGGTTTGCTAAATCAGCAAGTATTTTATTATAATCATTGAGGTGTTCGTGCATAGAGATACCTGGACGATACTGAAATCGGAAGAGTCGCTTCTTCAAGAAGAGACGATTTTCTGGCCTCTTGGTCATATACTTCTCCTCCAATTTCATCCATAACTCTTTAGCAGAAGTTTCCTTCATATACGGGTATTTCAACTCCTTATCAAGGAACGATCGAATAGCAGCACAAGCATGAAGATTAATTCGTATCCACTGCTTGTCATCAATATCTTCTGGTTTATCTTCCAGAACCATATCCAACTCTTATTGATACAACACATCCATAACTTCACATTGCCACATACCAAAATTATTAGAGCTATTGAATTTATCAACCTCTAACCTTGTAGTAGTAGATGGATGTCTATTGGATGTAGACGAAGACGATGCTGACCCCATCTTTACAGATTCATCTTTATCTCCAGCCATCTACTCGGCACTATTCACAAATACGGCACTGTTCACAGATACTGTAGCAGTTCACTGTTCACGGAACTGTAGCGCCAACACTATTCACGGAACTGGGCTCTGGTACCACTTGTTGTGCGGAAGCGGCATTCGACTGTAAGTGAATAGTAAAACAGAACAGAAACAAAACCAACATCAACAAGAACACCAAGATTTATACTGGTTCGGCAATGCCTACATCCAGTTTGGAGACGACGGAATATTCCACTATAATCAATGAGAACATACAATAGTGTTTATCACTCAATTTCCCAAAGACCCAAATAACCCAAGCTCTCACACTTACAATAGGAAGAGAAAACCAAAAATACAAAGCAAGACAATTTGAGAAAATTCTTCTCTATGCCGAATGGCTTCTTGCTATTTTTCTCTCTTCCTTGTTCTCCTCTTGTCTCTCCTCCATGCTTATGAGCTGCACCTTGCTCTCCTTTTATAGCCAAAGAAAAGCTTCTCAAAGACATCAATGGCCAAAGGCCTACCATCAAGTCAAAAGAGTTAGGCACAAATTAGGCACAAATTAGGCACAAATGTTGTTTGCCTCCCATTACCACAAAGTAGCCCAAAGATTTGGACTTTGACTACATGTTTGAGTCAATAATCAACACTTTAGTACTAAAATTTAGCACCTCAGTTTTAACTTTTACTACATGTTCAAAAATTGTTTACCAAAAACAAAAAATATGTCCAAAAATTGTTTACCAAAAACAAAACAGATGTCCAACAATTGTTTCAGCTTCAATCTTTTGTCACTCCTCTAGTTCCATTTGCTTCAAAACGAATCTCAACTTTCTTCTTATATATTCTTCCTTGTTCTCATCCCCATATTGAACTAATTGTTCAACGTAGGAAACACATTGAGCAACATTCGGACCTTGTATCTTCCCCTTCATTCTAGTTGCCTCATCTGACAAGCCTTTGAGATGATGAAGGGGTGAAATCTTCAACGTCGTCTAGATTAACAAGTTGCACACTAAGGGTAACCATATAGAGGTACAACTTTGTCATGCCTCCTGATGAGTCAATATTATATTATATATTTTACCCTATTCTTAATATAATTTGGTAATTATTTTGGTGGAATTTTGATACTTTGCTTTATATTTTCAATATAGGACATTCGACTTCCTTTGAAGAAAAACGTGACCAAACAGACGAATTTTGGAGTGATTCAAATTGGAGGACGTTCGTGTGTCTCTTGGCTTGTTCGTTTCAAAATTTGGGATTTTTCTACTAAGCGATTATTCTCTGGCAATTAAATGAAGGAGCAGTGCGTAATGTTGGAAAGTGACGTTTCTGGGCTTAAACTGCGTTTTTGGAGCCGAATATGACCTAAGATGGGTTCGTGGCCTTTTTGAGAAGTGTTCAGAATAGTTCAAGCTTTAAATCCAGTTATTTTGGGCCAGTTTTGGAGCTGATTTGGGTCCAAAACGTGGCTGTGCAGATTTTTGGATGAATTTACCAAGTTAATTTAGGATTATGTTTCCTATTTTATTTCAATTTATTTAGTTTCCTAGTCTTATTCTAAGACCTTTTACTAAGAGGATTTTATTTAGAGTAGTATAAATAAGCCTTTTGGCAGACTTAGGGTTTTGGTAGTACGTACGCAAGATTTGAGAAGAAGATTTTGGCTAGAGCTTAGAGATTTTTAGACTTTATTCTACAAGGTGTTTTCATTCTTTTCTATTTCAATACAATTCTTCTGATTTTAATTATGAATATGCGTAACTAATTATCTTTGCTAGGGTGAGGCCATGATCTTTAGCAAGAATATGTAGTCTCTCTTAATTTTCTTATGAATTTATGCATGCAAGTTTTGGATTGTTAATCATTGTGTTTTAAACTATCTATTTGTCTTAGTGATTCATGACCATTAGGATATCTAGAAAAGTAATTTGATGCAATTTTGGCTGAGGGTTGTCCCTAAAATTGACTAAGGCTTCTTGTGGTTAACATGTGTAGCTACTTAGGATGGACGACACGTCTTAGGAGTTATATGGTTTTTTAAAAGGTTTTCATAAAACTTAATGAGTCTTGCATGTTAACATTCGATCTGGACGCCATGGACGAGTTGCATGTTAGATATACGTTCTATGTTGGGAGTTCCAAGTAGGGCATACTTTAGGAAAACCTAACCTTCATAATATGCATGTGTAATTCATAAGGAATTAGAAGAACTACCTATGATTGTTAGGGTGACGGCGGAACCCTAGTATTTTCTGATTTTGAATTCTAAAAATTGTTTCCTTTTTCTTTCTCTAAAAAATTGCAAATTTTAATTAGCCTTTTTAATTAATTTCGTTTTTCTAAATTTAGGTCATTAAATCACCCTTTTCCCATCTTCGTTTTAAATAATTAACTAAATTTTTGTTTTCATAAATTGTTTTAAATAATCCCTGCAGAAAACGACATTACTTGAGCCATTTATATTGCAACAACCTTGTTCTCTTGCAAATATTTTGTATCTTTTTTTGCATATGGTAAAATCCCTACCACACCCTCCCCCCCCCCCCCCCCCCCCAAAAAAAAACCAGTGCTTCATCCAAAAAAAAAAAAAGCTACGTCCACTGAGAAGCTACTAGGCCTCTTCTTGGTCCTCTATTTCATTAGGTGACGGATCGAAACTTTGCTATCTCGAGCGTTCCGCTAACCTGTGTACTGATATTTATCATTAGCCCATTACCTCTTTTGGGCCCTTGCCCCTCCCCTGCTAATGGGCGAGGTTCTTTATTATTTTAATGGGGCAGGAAAGGATATGTGTTAGCACACATAGAAAATGCTCAAGCCACCACCGTCGGTATGATAAGATTTTGTTAGATTTTGTTAGATTAGTTACCGACAGAATTTGAAATCACGTCGTCATACAAGAATTCAACATCTTTTCACCATGAATTCAACATCTTTCCGACACTGTGGTAAATGACCACCTGTCAAATTTTTTTTACACGTGTGAAATTCCTTTTTCGTATTATTTACTCAAGTTCCACTGAAATTCCTTTCACACTTAACTTGCATACCAATCTTTTTCTTCAACCTCTTAAAATTACTCCTTCCCTCCATTGCAAAAAGATGGCCATGGTCGAGATTTGGCAAGGAGAATTTGCGGCTGTTGTTACTGGTTATTATTCGAATATTTTTAGAAGGTAATGTAGATCGTACGATCAGACGAATTGATTAAGGTATGGATGACCAGTATTTGATATGAGGATGCAAGAAATTGGCTTTCAAAGTTGAAACATGAGTGCTGTATTTTTATTTTTTATTTTTCAATATGAGGATGCAAGAAATTGGCTTTTAAAGTTGAAACATGAGATTTTGAGGGATTTTAATGAATTTATAAATTCATAGATTTTGATGATGTTTATGTGAACACGGAAAATTCCTGAAACGAAAGAGACAAGAACAACATGCACAAACAAATATTTGTATTTGATGATTTTGGGGTTACAATCTCTCTCAAATTTGATCCTCTGATTCGATCTCCGTAAAGTGTTGATTTATGGATGTGCGATTGATCCAGGAGCCGTTGGGGCTTGATCTTGAGGATGAGCGTTTCTTCAAGGGTCGTTGAGGCTTGATCTTGAATAACGGTGATGAACGGATCTTCAAGGGCTTTTTGGGGCTTGATCTTGAGGATGAGCGTTTCTTCAAGGGTCGTTGAGGCTTGATCTTGAATAACGGTGATGAACGGATCTTCAAGGGCTTTTAGGCTTGATCTTGAAGGTTGATCGATGAACGGATCTTCAAGGGCTTTTGGGCTTGATCTTAAATTACGGTGATGAACGGATCTTCAAGGGCTTTTGGGCTTGATCTTGAAGGTTGATGGATGAACGGATCTTCAAGGGCTTTTGGGCTTGATCTTAAATTACGGTGATGAACGGATCTTCAAGGGCTTTTGGGCTTGATCTTGAAGGTTGATGGATGAACGGATCTTCAAGGGCTTTTGGGCTTAATCTTGAAGAACGGTTGGATGTGTGGATTTGTTGATATTGTTGATCCAAAGGGCCGTTGGGGATTGATCTTAGGATGAACGGATGATGAACGATGAATGAAGAACACTTTCTTCAAGGGCCGTCGGGGCTTGATCTTGAATTGGTGGATGATTGTTGATCCAAAGGGCCGTTGGGGCTTGATCTTGGAAGAACAATGAACGAAGAACGAAGAACACTTTCTTCAAGGGCCGTCGGGGCTTGATCTTGGAAGAACGATGAACGATGAACGAAGAACGAAGAACACTTTCTTGATTCTTCGGGAACCTGGATGCTTGAGAGCTTCGGAGTTTCAGAGCTTCAGAGCTTCAAGGTGTCATGTGAATTGGTCCCCTTGAATGAATGAATTAGCCTTCTATTTATAGAAATTTCCAAGGCCTAATTTTGAATATAATATTCCAGATGAAATAAGTCGTTTCTGCCAGGTGTTAACACGTGTTCTATTTGATGACTTTTCTAACTTATTTCGATTTTTGTTTAGACATACGCTACGTGTAAATTTTATGTAATACATGAGCGTTGAAACTTTGATTTATCGGTCAACATTTATTTACTGAAATTTCGATGTCTACAAATGCCCCCACTTCAAGGCGCGTCGTATACATGTGCTTGTCACATGTAGGAGATGCGTTTTGAAGTCCCTTATTGTAGATGTCGATCCAAGGGCCATCGAGGCTTGATCTTGAATTGGGCTGAAGATTTCTTCAAGGGCCGTTGAGGCTTGATCTTGAATTGGGCTTGAGATTTCTTCAAGGGCTGTTGAGGCTTGATCTTGAACTTTGTTTGAAATTTCTTCAAGGGCCATCGAGGTTTGATTTTGAAGGTTGAAATTGGACCACAAGGAGCTTCATGTGGTAGATGATATTTGGCTTTGGTAGTGGATGAATCGGCACGTATTTTGTTGTGCTTGTTGACTTTCTACAGCTTTGATCTTGAACTGGGTTGGAGGACTTTCTGGCTTCCTTCGATTGTTTGAACTTACTTTTTATATGGAGTTGGATTTGATTCAAGGGTGATGGACACTTGATCTTGAATCGTACTTGTGATTTCTTCAACGGCCGTCGAGGCTTGATCTTGAACTTTGGCTGGAAGCTTTTTCAAGGGCCGTTGAGGCTTGATTCTTGAAGGTTAACTCGAACACATGGCAAGCAGGCACGAGGTGAAGGTGACGACTTGTTGCTTTGTTCAATCTTTCTAATTCATACCTGAGCAGTTTGGTCAACGGTATGATCTTCAAAATTGATGGGCTTTTCTTCCAGTTGGTGACTTGCTCTTTAAGGTTTTGATTCAAGGGTGGTGAATCGGCACGTGCAGCCCACAACGCCTAGCGAGTCTACCCAAGTATTTGAGGGTCAAAACAAGTCCTCCACCCAGAGTGATTGCAACCCTGATGATATGAGATACTCTTGCTTCTGAAGAAGTAGCAGATGAATCGGCACGTGCTTTGTTGTGCTTGTCTCCACATGCTTCAATGTATTATTTTCCCTTCCCTTATCTATTCTTCTGGCAGAATGTGGCATCTTCTCGAGTTCCTCAGTTCGGACTCCTTCTGCTGAGTTGACTGTGCAGGTTGCATTCTTCTCTGCTTGTTTCTTCAGGCAGATGTGGCAGCTTCTTGAGTTCCTCAACTCGGATTCCTTCTGCTGAGTTGACTGTGCAGGCCGCATTCTTCTCTGCTTGTTCCTTCTGCACGTTGTCTCCACATGCTGCAAGGTATCATTTTCACTTGCCTTATCTGTTCTCCAGGCAGATGTGGCAGCTTCTTTGGAAATACAGCAGCGGTGGAAGACGAGTACTCGAGAGCAGTGTTAGGTAGGCAATCAAGGAAGGGTTCCAAGCAGTCGGTTCCTTACCCGAGTTTGAGTGGAGGTTCCGGCATATTGCTTTCTTTATCCTTATCTTTGCAGGTAAGAACAAGGACAAAGGAAAGGACAGGGAGAACGCATGATATGAGATACTCTTGCTTTCAACCCTGGTGATATGAGATACTTTTGCTTTGGTGTCATTTGTTTGCAGAGGTACCCCAAGGAATAAGGAATACTGAGTTACTCGAGAGGCTTCGTTGGGAAGGCATTCTTGGAGATAAAGAAAGGTTCTATTTGTCTGCCTTGCTATGGAGGGTGAAGGTGGACAGTTATAGGAAGTTTTTTAATACCTGTAGAGGTACTATTCTTTCACTCGTGTCGGCAACCATTGAGTGATTGATCAGTATGGCTTCACGTGCTTTCTTCTTTATAAGAAATCTTCGACAAATTGTCTGTAATTTCTGCCAAGCTGAGTGTGCATGTGACAGGTGTTGACGCAGCTGACAAAGACTGGCGCCTCTTCGATATCTGGGATCAGCGCTTCGACAAATTACCCGTGATTTCCGCAAAGCTGAGTTTGCGTGTGATGGGTGCTGATGCGTCTGGAAAAGCAAGATGCCTCTCCGATTTCTAAGCTTGCCTCTTCGATTTTTGAGCTTGGTCGAGTGTAGAGGTTGCATGTGACAAGTGCGGACAAGTCTGGAAAGGAAGATCGCCCGTGGTTTCTGAGCAGACCCAGCTTTTGAGAAAGCTAGCACCTCTTCGATTTTTGAATTGGCCTCTTCGAATTCTGAGCTCGCCTCTTCGATCTCTGAAATCCTGTCGAGTGCTAATTTTTTTATAGAGGCACGCAGTTCGTTTCAAAGCACACTTGAATTTTCACTTGTAGAAACTCCCTTATTGCACTTCTAAGATCTTGATTTGTCTGATCTCTTCTTTCTTTCAACACTTTTGAAAAATGTCTGGCCCCTCCGACCGTCGTCTTGACTTGAACCTTGGTGAAGAGGCAGTCCCGCTTTCTCCAGACAACATATGGCGCTCATCCTTCATATCCCCTACTGGTCCTCTTACCGTTGGGGATTCGGTGATGAAGAATGATATGACCACTGAGGTGGTGGCCAGGAACCTTGTCACTCCCAAAGATAACAGACTACTTTCCAAACGGTCTGATGAGTTGGCTGTTAAGGATTCTCTGGCTCTCAGTGTGCAGTGTGCAGGTTCTGTGTCTAATATGGCCCAACGTCTATTTACTCAAACCCGTCAAGTTGAATCATTAGCGATTGAAGTGATGAGTCTCAAACAGGAGATTAGAAGGCTCAAGCAGGAGAATAAACAGTTGCATAAGCTCGCACATAGCTATGCGACAAACATGAAGAGGAAGATTGACCAGATGCAAGAATCTAATAGTCAGATTTTACTTGATCATCAACGGTTTGTGGGTTTGTTCCAACAGCATTTGCCTTCGTCTTCTGGGGCTGTACTGCGTAATGAAGCTTCAAATGATCAACCTTCGATTCCTCTTCTTCCTGGAGTTCCGCCGAGTGATGAGGCGCCACCTGATCATCCTTGAAAATCCCCTCCTGTAAATTTGATTTGACTTTTTTTATTTTTTATTTTATTTTTTTATTTTTTTATTTTTTATTAGGTATGTATAATGCAAATTTATGTAAAATTTCCAGAAAAAATAAATAAAATGGACTTTTATTTTTCTTAATGCATTTGTTTGTTTGTTTTTTTAATTTATTCATTTATTCTTGTATGTCGGTGCGGCTGGCAGCATATGGGTTGTCTGTCACCATGTGCGTTTCAAACCCCACCAAATTACTACTTGTATATAACAAATATATCCATACATGGCATAATCCTTCAATCAATGATGCCCGTCATCACCTTCTTTTTTTTTTTAAATTATTATTATTTTTCTTTGCTTTCGGTGGTGCTCACACTCACCACCACTCATACCGCACCATCCTTCAATCAATGATGCCTGTCATCACTTTTTCTTTTTTTTTTTTAATTTTTTTTTTGCTTTCGGTGGTGCTCACACTCACCACCACTCATACCGCACCATTTTTTTTAAATTATTATATATATATATATATATATATGTTCGCTACATGGGATGAAAGGCGGCCATCTGCCGTAGGGGTGGAAGCTTACAGGGAGCAGGCGAGGATGACGGATGAAGCATGCACAGAAGCTGGAGCAGCGGGGGCATAGCCGTGAAGTTTGGACGGAGAGCACGGAGGCTTTGGGCAAGTTGCTGTTTAGAGGGTGACGTGGCTGGGAAAAGTTATTGTGGGGTTTGGAGCTCTGCCACAGCAATCAGTGACAAATGAGGTTCGAATGGAAGCTGGCATCCTTCATGGTCTTCCAGTGCCTTCTTCAACGACAAATCTCTTAGTGACCAGCTTCTGCTCGGGATCGACCCCGCAGTGGTGAAGGCTTCGTTCTATGCAGCTCTCATGGCGTTCTTAACTTGAATCTAGCCGTTGTCTTGTTTTTCAGAGATAAACAGGAGGAGGTTGCGGTGGCTTTCATGGCTGAGACAAAGAAGGGAGAGTTCTGCTCATGACTACTTGCAGTTGTTGTGACGATGGTTGTCCTTTGCTCGCTACTGTGGAGGGAGGTTCTGAAGACGAGAATCCCATTGGAATAAAGAGAAGACGGGAGCCAAGAGGATAGACGATCCCAGCTTTTTGTTTGAAACGCTACCATCTCCGACTAGGCTGACGAGACACTGAAGTTATCCTCTGAAAATTCAAACACCGACTGCCCTTTGTTCCTTGATGGTTGACTTTAGCGGCGGGGAGGGAGGTGCCCTTGGTGATGTTCAAAATGACGCCGAGTTGAGCACTGCTCTTGAAGGTCTCACAGAGGCAGGAAGCGTCGGTTTTGAGCACAATCTTGAGGCTATTGCAGCAAGTCTCTGCCGGCTTCGTGTCCGTGCTCCCATTCGACATAAATGACAAGCAATCCACCATGTTCAAGATCAGGCTCGAGCAGTCCACCGCAGAAGCCGGCGCCGCGCAGTCCCCAAGTCCAAACAGCAGCACCGCCATCACCACCACCACAGTGCTCATCCAAACCCTCATTGCTGCTCTTATTTTTTTCTTGTGGGATTGTGATAACTCAAGAAGGAATGATGGCACCAAGTAGGAAGTGGGTTGGTGAGGGGAGTCTTGGTCGAGCTTCCTTGCTATGTCAGAGAGAGTATAAATCTCTCTGCACACCCACTCTCAGAAGTTTCCTATGGCATGGCTGCGATGAGCCTGGTCGAGATGAAAGCTTACAGGAAGTGGGAGGGAATTTGGGCCTGGATGTTGATGCCGAGGGAGTGGTTGAAGATGGGCTCCTTCTGTTTGAGGAGGAACTCACGGTTTTGGGTTTCAAGCCGTTGAGTGCTCACTGGGCTCACGGTTTTGGCTTCATCCTCAACAATCTAGCCCATCATTTATTTTTTATATATATATATATATATATATATTTTATAATACATTATAACATATGTATTTTTTTTTTGTACAAGAAATTGTGATGAAATTGACTTTTTTTTTATTTTATTTAATCGGGAAGAAACTATAATTTAATTTTTTTATACAAATTTTTTTTTCTACATGTGCTTACTGCATTCATGGATTTCCTTGCTGTTTTGACAGATTACCCATGTTCACAATTGGTGGCAGCCTCTTGTGAATTTGCAATTAGCGATGGAGTGGGCAGGATGTGGGTGTAACTGTCCAAAAGACTGCAACGGGGATTTGCTGTGTAGTGCCTTTGATCATAATTTTCCCTCGGTGGTGCCTTTACCGTGTGGTGCTGTGCAAGCGTCTGTAGTGGGGATTTGCTGCGTAGTGCATTTGATCGCAGTTTTCCCTCGGTGGTGCCTTTGCCGTGTGGTACTGTGATCTTGCCGCTTGCCGTTGCTGCTCGTTGTTACTGTTTGGAGCTGATGGGCAGAAGGGGAGAGCTGCAGAGATGGCAGAGTTACTGAAGCTTGAGGCAGAATGTAAGGTGTCGAGCTTCATGATCGGCTAGTCATTTGACGGCGATTATTGAAGTTCTTCATCGATTTTGATCATGGTGCCCAGAATGCACTGCTATTACTGTTCGGAGCTCGTTCCAGTACGTCACTTTTACTGTGTGGGGTTGTGCAAAAGACTGCAGCGAGTTTATGCTATGTAGTGCCTTTTGTTACAACTTTCCTCGGAGGTGATGTCGCCGTGCACACCAACCATGCCGCCTGCTAACTCGTTCCTTTAAAGAAATAAAGTATTCGTATTTTGAATTTGCTCTTTATTCCTTAAAGCGTTTATGTTTTTTTTTTTGATGATGTGACTGTACTTGAAGTTTTGAAGTTTCAAGTTGCCTACGTACCCTCGGTTGAGGAGGGATCAAGTCATGACGTAGTTCAAATGAGCAATAAATTTAACAATGATTTTGATGATGATTTTGCCGTACACAGTTTATGCTCGTGCGGGCCAGGAGCTTTGGTTCATGCAGTTTAGGCTCGTGCGAACAAAGAGCATTGGTTGTTGCCTTTTATGCTCGTGCAGACCAGGAGTTTTGGTGTCGCCTTTTATGCTCGTGCGGACCAGGAGCGTTGGTGTTGCCTTTTATGCTCGTGCAGACCAGGAGCTTTGTGCCATGCAGTTTAGGCTCGTGCGGGCGAGAAGCCTTGTGTCTTGCAGTTTAGGCTCTTGCAGACAAGGAGCTTTGTTGGTTCGTCAAGCGATTCGGGAGAGTTGTTCCTCGCAATCTTCATAGCAAGGAGCATTGACTGAGTGATTGAAGAAGTCTTCAGGAAAGAAATCGAGCATCGTGATGGGGATGGACGATCTATATGTCAAAATTTCATCATCTTCAACACGTTCATGTTGCTTTGAAGGTTGACAAAAGCTGCTTTGCCCCCTTTCCGATTGGCGGACTTGTGGAGGAGACGTATGCTTCTTGTGCAATTTCTTATGAGTAACTTGAGTCCATCCTTCAACTTTGCTTGTCTTGGAGGATGCCCCCAGCGGTTGAGGTAAAAACCTTGAGTCGAAAAGCCAGAAGTGATGGTGGTATAGTTTGACTTCACCACATCGTCAAGATCTAGCTCAATGATTCCTTTCTGAGCCAGCTTCACGATGAGATCTTTCAGCACGAAGCACTTTTCTGTCGGATGACTGATAAAGCGATGGAATTTACAGTATCTTGGACTGTTGGTATAATTCATTTATTCCGGCCGTCTACACTCAGGCAAATCGATCACCTTCTTGTCCAACAGGTCATCCAGCATGGCAACCACATCAGAGTCGGGGAATGGATAAGTCTTATCCTCAAGCTCCTTCAAAGTGCGTCTACGCATCTCTTGATCACAAAAAGCCTTGGTGGATTTCCACGCAGCCTTTTCCGCCTTTATCTCAAGAACTTTGTCGTTCTTGTAGTCGGCGATCAGTTCCTTCTTCCCATGATGGGCGATGCTTAACTCCATGTCATGGGCGCGGGTGGCTAGCTCTTCAAAGGTCCGTGGTTTAATGCCTTGAAGGATGTATTGCAAACCCCATTGCATGCCTTGGATGCACATCTCGATTGAAGAGGTTTCCGAGAGCCTGTCTTTACAATCGAGGCTTAGAGTGCGCCATCTGTTAATGTAGTCAATGACTGGTTCATCCTTCCACTGCTTTGTGCTCGTTAGCTTTAGCATGCTCACAGTGTGGCAGATGTTGTAGAAGCGGTTGAGGAATTCCCGCTCCAATTGCTCCGAGCTATTGATGGACTCAGGCTCTAGGTCCGTGTACCACTCAAAGGCGTTTCCTTTCAGCGAGCGTATAAACTGCTTGGCGAGGTAGTCCCCTTCGGTCCCTGCGTTGTTGCAAGTTTCAACAAAGTGGGCAATGTGCTGTTTTGGGTTTCCCTTTCCATCGAATTGCATGAACTTTGGCGGTTGATAACCCCTCGGCATCTTTAAGGCGTCAATCTTCTTTGAATACGGCTTTGAGTACAACCCGGAGGTATTTGAGCTCCTTTCGTATTGTGCCCTGATGGTGTTCGTGATCATCTCTTGCAGCTGCTGGATATAAAGAGATCCCACGAATGCCGCTGCTTGGTCTGGCTCTGGCTTCACATCGATTCTCTCCACCGGAGGCTCATCTTCTCCACTATCTCCTCTCTTTAGTGGATCATTCTCTGGGTCGGGTTTCTCGCCGTCCTGCACCTCTAGTCGGTTAACTAGTGTTGCAATTTGCAAGTCTTTTTCTTCCACAGTTCGGGTTAGCCTTGCGATTGCTTCATTCATTTGAGCCAGCTGCTCATCGATTGAAGTTGCTCCAATGGTCATGACTTGCATGGCTGAACTACCGCTTGAATCGGCATCGGAGAGCATGGATTCAGAGTATTTCCTTGGGCTTTCCCCCCTTGGTGCCCTTAGTGAGGCTAAGGTGATCAAAGGCTCGTGCCTTGGGTGCTCTTGTTCCCTTGGCAGAGTTAATGCAGAGGTGAAAGAGGCGGCAGAAGTAGCTCTTGCCATGCTTCGAGTCGTGATGCCCAAAGTGACACCACTTGCAACGAGGACGCTCATGTTCTTTGCGCCGGTTGCGGGAACAGTTTGAGCCTTCCTTGATGCCATTAATTTTGGAAGTGCGCTTGAATTTCTTGAACGGAGAAAGAGATGAGAGGCATAGATTGTCCCACTAAGCGTGCCAATTTGTGAACACAGAAAATTCCTGAAACGAAAAAGACAAGAACAACGTGCACACAAATATTTTGTATTTGATGATTTTGGGGTTACAATCTCTCTCAAATTTGATCCTCTAATTCGATCTCCGTAAAGTGTTGATTTATGGATGTGCGATTGATCCAGGAGCCGTTGGGGCTTGATCTTGAGGATGAGCGTTTCTTCAAGGGCCGTTGAGGCTTGATCTTGAATAACGGTGATGAACGGATCTTCAAGGGCTTTTGGGGCTTGATCTTGAGGATGAGCATTTCTTCAAGGGCCGTTGAGGCTTGACCTTGAATAACGGTGATGAACGGATCTTCAAGGGCTTTTAGGCTTGATCTTGAAGGTTGATGGATGAACGGATCTTCAAGGGCTTTTGGGCTTGATCTTGAAGAACGGTTAGATGTGTGGATTTGTTGATATTGTTGATCCAAAGGGCCGTTGGGGCTTGATCTTAGGATGAACGGATGATGAACGATGAACGAAAAACACTTTCTTCAAGGGCCGTCGGGGCTTGATCTTGAATTGGTGGATGATTGTTGATCCAAAGGACCGTTGGGGCTTGATCTTGGAAGAACAATGAACGAAGAACGAAGAACACTTTCTTCAAGGGTCGTCGTGGCTTGATCTTGGAAGAACGATGAACGAAGAACGAAGAACACTTTCTTGATTCTTCGGGAACCTGGATGCTTGAGAGCTTCGGAGTTTCAGAGCTTCAGAGCTTCAAGGTGTCATGTGAATTGGTCCCCTTGAATGAATGAATTAACCTTCTATTTATAGAAATTTCCAATGCCTAATTTTGAATATAATATTCCAGATGAAATAAGTCGTTCCTGCCAGGTGTTGACACGTGTTTTATTTGATGACTTTTCTAACTTATTTCGATTTTTGTTTAGACATACGCTACGTGTAAAATTTATGTAATACATGAGGGTCGAAACTTTGATTTATCGGTCAACATTTATTTACCGAAATTTCGATATCTACAGTTTAATTGGTTTGTTAAAATTCTATGTAAAAGTTTAACTTAATTCTCTCGAAATCTCAAGAAAAATGTGAGATTTATGAATTCTTAAAATACACTACGAAATATCTCTAATATCATAAAATTCCTCAACTTTTTAAAAGTTTCTAGAATCAATTCATAATTAAATACACTTAAACTTCTTAAAATGCTGATATAAATACCAAATATCATAAAAATCCTACCCTCCTCAGTCCTCTCTGATTTCCTTTCAAGCCAGACCGAAGAGGAACGTTTGGTTATATACTGTGCTGTCGTTGGTTTCCCTCGGCTGCACAAGTCTCAGTACAAATCGGCAGCTCCTCCCTCTAGTCTACGCTGCCGGCGTCCCAGCTCCGCCCTCCACCGGCCTTCCGTCCTTCCTCGGGCAACTGTAAGTCCTTATTCACTACTTCTTTTTCTTCTTTTCCTTTTTCTTGTAAATTAATTTATAAGATTGTTTCTGAATTCTAATATTGTGATTTTAGATTTGAGAAATCAATGTTGATGGGTTTTTAGTTGATGAATTTTTGTAGGGATCTTAGGATTTCAATTCATGCCCCGTTTCTAATTTAACATAATTCCTAACTTTTTAGGGATTTAAAGGTTCAATTGAGTTAATAGTAAAGATGGGAGTTTTGAATAATTTCACTTAAACGTCTAATTTCAAATTTCTGAAGCGCTCCGGCCGAATTGAGCTTCCTGACTGGACTGACATTGTGAAGACGGCCACATTCAAGGAGCTTGCAGCATATGAGCCTGATTGGTACTACATTCGATCTGCATCCATGGCAAGGAAAATCTACTTGACGAGTGGTCTTGGTGTTGGTACCTTCCGCAGGATCTATGGAGGGAGCAAGAGGAACTGAAGGGAAACAGAGAAGTATGCAACCCTTTTTGCTTTGCTATTTCTTTTTTTACTAAGCTTATTCTGGACACAACTGCATAGTAGAAGAAAAAGTCGGGTTATACAGCACTTGCAAAGTAGAAATTATGCTATGAAACGGATGTTTCTTGATCATCAAACAACAAAGACTAAAAAAAATGATGAACGACTTTCTGAAAACAATTTTTATAATCCAAAAATTTGCTTGGTATCGAGCTTAGAAACATGCAAACATGTATGATTTGCTTTGAATTTCACTGAGACATTTTAACAAACATCATACCTGCACACTTTGAGCCCAGCAGAAAATGAAATGAAGATCAATTCGCTCGTTGAGTGTCTAGTGCCCATATCTAAAATGTCAAAAACTAGTAAATTTGTGTTTGGTAGTAAAGTTTTTGTAATATAAATTTTAAGATAGTAACAATGGGGGTGGCGATGGTGTTTGTGGCTAGAGTGGTGTTGGTGGTGGTGATGGTGGCGTTGGTGGTGGGAGATAGTGGTGACTGGCATTGCCATATCTCCAAGGTGTCTAGATTATTCAATCTTCCCATAAAGAAAGAGAAATGCATGAATAACATACCTTTTCTTTGAAAAGAAAATATTGTACGGCAGTCTCAAGATTCTTCTTCCATCCCTTCTCTTCAGTTTCTTTGTGTTTTGTAATACTTTCACTCTTACCATCAAATATGAATGCCCTCAGTTTAAGACAATCTTCTAGATGCAACAGCTTCAAAGACGGAAGTTCAATAAATATAACTTCCTGAGCAGAATCTGGCAGGAGATATTGCAGTTGTAGATGTTTTAGCTTGCAAAACATGTTATCCATATTTACATCACTATATTCTTCGTTTGCTACAATCTCTTCCATTTTCTGAATTTGGATACCTCAAGATGTTTGAGTTGTACAAGACTTCTAGCCATGGAACAAAATCTAAAACCATCAAAGTTCCGTAAGCCTGGCAGTTTCATTCACCATAATGATTTCTTTGGCTTTTGTATATGTTGTTAGTTGTTTTTGAATCCTTGCAGTTACAACAGAGGTGCTGCGGTTGGAGAGAAACCAATAAACTTTGGTAGATTCCACAACGTCAGAGATGGTAATTTTCAAAACTAACAAGGTTATAAAGAGATAGTGACTCCAAATTTGGAAAGATATAGCCAACAATCACCAACATGGATGGTGTAGCTTTTCAACTTATCCGAGAACATGTTGTTCGGAAGAAGGTTAGCATCTGGAACATGTATGTTTAATGCAGTTAGCTGAGACAAGTGCTTCAGCATCAGGAACATTATTTCTTCCATCGATCAGACCTTCCACCCTCCCATTGCTCAATGCTGTTTGTTCCCATTCTCAAGTCTTCTAGTCTTTTCAAGCTTGATGAAACATTAGGTGGAATCAGTACAATCTCAGAGAAACCACTCAAATCTAATTGTAGACGAGTCAGTTGCTCTGTTTCATCATGCAACTCTTTAACCTGGGAGTGGGCAAGGCAAGGCTAAGAATTTTCAAGTTTCTTAGCTCTCCAACTAGAACAATATCCCCCAACACGCACTGATCTAAGCACAATGTTTGAAGAATTGGTAGGTATTTAAGAGATGGAGATAATGATGGAAAATGAAGCACAGTTAAATCCAACACTTTGAGCTCTTTCATCTCTCCGCGATTCTTCTTCGCAAAGTCAAGCTGAAAATCTTTTTGGGTATGCATCTCATATACACATTTCGCTCTCTAGATGTCAAAAGTAAATTACAAGCCGGTGCCCGGCGAAGTCCCACAAGGTCCAAATGAATTCTTCCCAAAACATCATCTAAAATAACAAGTGTTCTTGTCTTTTATCCTGTCCCATAAACAATTTACCCTTCTCTCAGATTCATCAATGTGCATACCGAACTTTTCTGCAATTTGTTTCTGAATTTTCTCCAGGTCTTCTTTTTCATTGACATTCAGTATTATAACCACATCATCATATAACTTATCTTGTGCAGCTTGTCTGAAAACCTGTTTGGCATCAAATTAAAGGACAAATGGAGCATGAGTTCAAGTGACTCCTTAGGTTTGAAGGTTGCTTTTGTAGTGAATCAGGTATCCCACTTGACGTCCAACTGGAACAACTGTGTACTCAATTATTTTTCCAACGACCTTGGGAATAAATGAAGGTAAGACAAAACAACATGCCACTTTCAGTTTAGTAATGTATCTGTTGAACATAAACGAAGCCAAAAACATGGAAAAAATCTAGAAATTTATGCAACAAAATAAAATGAAAAATGGAAAGACAAGAATAAAATGTGATTGACATTGAATAATGAAACAAAAGACATACCTTAGCTCGTGAGAGGGAGACGAACGGCAAAGAAGAAGAGAGTATGTAACTTGTGAGAGTGAGAGTAACGGCAAAGTAAAAGCAAAGTGAAGGTGAACGACAACAGAAATTGCAAAGTTGTGTTGTGAAATGAAATTAGAGGACAAATGAAGATAAGTGAAATAAGTGTGGTTTACCGTATTAAAACGAAGTCGGATGAGTTGCTATTCAATAATACGGTCTAGTTGTATTTTTCTTCATTTGTAAGCAAGGAGAACGACAACAGAAATTGCAAAGTTGTGTTGTGAAATGAAATTAGAGGACAAATGAAGATAAGTGAAATAAGTGTGGTTTACCGTATTAAAACGAAGTCGGATGAGTTGCTATTCAATAATACGGTCTAGTTGTATTTTTCTTGGGAGCAGCCTCTCCATAAATGGGGGTAAGGCTAGCCGACATTCACCTCTCTCAGACCCTGCGTAAAGCGGGAACCTTGTGCACTGGGTACGACATTTTTGTAAGCAAGGAGTCTTAGGTTCTAACTTCGTGAATGATGATTGATAAGTTTGATACCAATCTATTCTTACCACCTTTAGTTAATCTCTTTATGGCCCGATATTATTTTTAGTGATGCTCAATATCCATCTCATTCTGCACCCCAAGTCCACTGTGAGATAACTTGCATAAGAATCTTTTTTCTTCAAGCTCTCAAAATTACTCCTTCCCTCCATTGTAGAAAGATGGCAATGGTCGAGATTTAACAAAGAGAGGTTTACGATTCTCCAATGATGTTTTTTTATAGGTTTGATCATGTATATGAGCATTTGATAGTGAATACATGTATAGTGCTTCACAATTGAAAAGAAGTGGAATGGTAGTTTCAGGTAATTGCCGAGATTTTTGTTGATCCCCTTTTGTTGTGCTGCCAATTTTGAGTTCCTATCATGTAAATTGGTTGACTAAAATGTTAGTGTATGCAAAAAGGTTGTTGATGCTGTTGGTTTTTTTCTGTAACTGATTTAAGAGTTGCTATTGTATTCTTAGCATAAACGTCAGACTGCCAATGACATTCTTTTGTTTTCTATAGCTGCTAGTGTCTAAACCTCCAACAAAATGGGAAACTTTTGCCAAAACAAAAGGTAAATCATTACTGTAGGAGTCAAACAGTACCTTTCTTCTGTTTCTTTTAAGGCTCTATTTTGGTTTCTCATATGTGGCCATTTGGGCATTGAGAGTTGTAGTTGGATTTAAGATTTTGAGAAATTGGAATGTCCTTTAGGAAAATGACGCAATTTGGGATTTGGACCTGTCAAGTTGTTATATGAAAAGTCATAGGTATCCACACTCACCATTTTCAGAATTGTTGTAGGGATTTCCCTTGAGAGATGGTTGCGTGAGACACTGAGAACCTATAAATTTGTGAGATGTTCCAAGTCTGAAGGTATCACTCTGGAGAGAGAATTGCTGGGTCCAAGTTGTAACTCTGGAGTAATTTACCAATCTGTGCCGGTATTTCACCAGTCAAGTGGATCTGGCTCAAGTTTAGAAGCTGCTGTTTTGTCATTTGTCCGAGCTCAGGTGGGATTGGACCTGTAATTTTATTTCAACCATACACATTTTCCCCACTGTGGTCAGAGTGTACCAACAAACTGGTTCTCATCAAGAGCAATGAATTCAAGAATGAATTGAAATATAGGAAAACTAACGAAAAATCCAAAAAAACTTCTCTTTTAACGAAAAGCCATTTTTAAAGGTATAGTGAATAGTGCAAGTTAAAGGTAAAAATGTGGTTTTTCGTTAAAAGTGAACAGTACCGGGAGCGTTTTGTTAAAACTCCCTTGAAATATTCAATGAGCTTTTATGCGCATTTCTGGTTTAGTACATTATTTTAACACATACACTATTTATAATTCATTTGACATTCCCGCGGCAACACGTGGGCTAAAACTACAGTAACTACGAGTCCTCTCTACATTCTAGTCCTCAATGGAGATGCTCTTAAGAAGATGATTGGAAATGATATTTTTCATGTATCACAAGAAGCAATAAAATGAGTACCAATTCAAGGATAAAGCTGTTTCAGTAGACGTGCACACAAGCACCACTTCAAATGCATCAATGTTTACATAAAACACACAAGCTTTATTTCCCAAACACCAAAACTGAAAGTGTAGCGAACAAGGCTTCAAATACAAATCACACTTTTACGGCGAAACACATGAGTCAAAACAAGCATAACATGACATGGAATATGCATCAGTGCCTTCCCAAATTGCACAAGTTTCTGGGACAGCTTTTCATTGAAGCCGCAGCTTGCATGCTTATATTAAACAAGATGAGATCAGCCAGGGAAGCAAGGTTGGGCACAGACCGTTGAGGGGAGAACAGAGAATAGTTAGAGTAAGTAACAAGAAAACTTGAGTATAATGAAAGTAGCAACCACAATAACGCCAAAGCCAAGAAAGCGTGCATCCTCTAGGATCTCCAATGCGCATTTCCTTTGACTCCAGGTAGCATAGTTTTAACCATTAAACATTTGAACAAACCAATGTGATTTCCGTGGAATGTGTAGTGTGGTCCAACATATCAGAGTGCCTTCCAGTCTGCTTTCCAGGCTGATATTTCTTCCTTTAAAAAAAAAAACAGAAGGAAGAGGAAAATAACACACGAACATGCAATCGCACACAATCGGAAAACCTTAACACGCCAGGCAAAAGATGAGGATTCCTTTTTGGCAGAGAGTCTTGCAATTGTAACATCTACATTTGAATCCGCGATCACCAGCTGCTCCTGTAGAAATATATATTTAGTGGACAATTATAAATAAACACATAAACTATTCAGTATGAAATCTGACTGAACAACTATGAATAAGATGAATAAATCAAACTTTTAAATTTGACTACAAGGTTCGGAAAAAGCTGAAAAATTGGAGAGTGAAATTAACAGATGCTTAATTAGTGAATGAAGAACTTACGATTTGATCACTTTCATTCTCCTTTGAATCACCTAGCTTTTGTACATCATCAGTTTCCTCTGCTATTTGTAGTCTTTCTGGTCTTGGATCACTTTGGAGTAACCCATCAAGAGAAATCGTTAACTCAATCAACGGGCACTTCTCGACAATCAAATTGTTGGACGGTAAGGATGGGACCTTGAAAATGTAATTTCCAGTGCAAAATCCTTGCAGACTTGGTAGATCAAAAAGTTTCAAATGTTGCAAGCAACTGAAAGTAATCTCATTTTCTGGATCATCTCTGTTGCTCACTACTATTTCAACCATTCTTTCACAGGACTCAACTTCGAACTCCTTGAGTTGCTGCAAATTCTTCGCCACAGAATAAGGTATTAAGTATTGCAGTCCATGACAAAACCGTATGGCCAAACTGGTTAGATTCCGAAAGGATATCAAAGTTGAAGCTAGATTCTCTAATCTGCCACATTTTTGCAGACATAGAATTTCCAAGTTTGGAAAAACAGGGACCCCTGGTTCGGAGTTTTCCATTCCTAGATGTATCAGCTCCGGCATACCGATGAGCCACAAAGTCTTTACACGTGGGAAGGTCTCAGCTTCATGTATTTCCCCGCTACTACTTCCTTGGTGGTTGTGGACAATTAATTCTTTCCAAGGAGCAGAGAGAACACCGAGGTTTTCAATATTCTGTAAATTCTCAAAGAAAACATCTGACTTGGGATGTGAAGTAGCAAAATAAATCGATTTTATTTTGCTTAACAACTCTGCCGGAAGTGGACCATACGGCTCATACCAAATCTCTGTGTTCTCGTCCAACATCAAGTATTCCAAGTTGATGAATGACTTACCCTAAAATATAATCAACAGTAATGACATGCTTTAAAATATTTTGAAAAATTGGACACCACATAATAACTTTAATATTAAAAACTTAATAAATATATTTACTTGATGTGTTTGTTTAACTAGTATGTAAAAATCACACAAAATTCGAATATCAAAAGAATTGTGTTGGTTACCTTCTCAATTAAAAAGAAAGGCTGTTTCATTGGTGTCGGATGGCCCAACTCAAGTTTGTCTTGATATGTTGAAGATTCAGAAGCAAAAATCTCCACATTAGCACATTTCTTGAAATTTAATGTATTGAGTAATGGCCAATTAGAAACATGCAGCCCTGGATAGAAACTCTGTAGTTGAGGTAGATCTTCAAACATCATACATGTTACTTTAGAGAATTCAAAACAGTTCAACTGAGTGGTAGATGATGTGTCATATACCACTTGTAGTGATTGGCACTGCTTTATTTGTAATGTCTCTAGAGCATTTAATCTTCCCATGATACTTGGCCCAAAGATATTAATCAGACTGTGGCATCTACGAACATCCATAATTCTAAGCTTGCTAAAAGAATCTGAATGAAGTTGGTTGTGGAATATTGTCTTCAACTTAGGTAAGTCCCATATGTACAACGTATCCAAGCTAGGAAATCCTACCTGTCACATATTCATTTAGAATTTGTGAACAAACCTTTTTTCACAAGAGTGGGACACATGCATAAGTTGGAAACAAAAGCTTAAAGAAACAAGTGAAGGTATAATTCACCTTTTCATCAAAGAGCTCAATATCTCTTTCTTCTTTGTTGGTTGTAATATTTTCACTCTTAGCATCAAAGATGAAAGTCTTCAGTTTAGTACAATCGTCTAGATCCAAATACGCCAAAGACGGAAATTTAATGTAACTTCCTGAGCTAAATCTAGTGAGATTTGGAAGATGTTGTAACTCTAGACGGTTTAGCTTATCAAACATATCATCTGTATTCTCCTCATTTCTCACTATCTCTTCCATGATTTGACAATTGGATATCTTGAGATTTTTGAATTGTCTGAGACATTTAGCCATGGAACTCGAAAACAAGAATCTTAAACTATCACATTGATGCACAGTCAAGGTTGTTAAGTTGGGCATCATAACCTGCATAGCACATAACAGAATTCATGTTTGTATTAGGAAATTACAATTTATATTATTGTTAGCCGTATACATTCCAAAATGTGTAGATATAAAGTAAATATCATATATTTAAAAAGTAAGCTACTAGGCTACTGAACAAATATATGTCCTTGTACCTTCATTAATTCGCAAAGAACAAATTGGAGTAAAAATTATCTGGAAAAATAAATATAGGGCCAAAATTATGTCAATTTAATTTCAAATTTAAACTATTTTATTTTTTACAAAAAAAAACCTATCTTATTTAAATTAATACCAAAAACACATTATTGTGAACGGTCTTTAGTGGCAAGTGGCAAGTTGTGAATTATCCTGATAGTTAGAGCCGGTTTCAAATTTTTTACAGTTAAAATAAGTAGCATCTTTATGACACATCTCAATACTTGACACCTGTGCACAAACTTAAACCTAACATAACCCTATCAACTCTCAATAAAATTAAATACAAATAAAAGCAAAAGTTAAGAAAAAGAAGCCTTTCATCCTCCTCTCTCTCACTTCCCCAAACACAATAGCAGCAATATCAATTGCATCTCCTTCACACTTTAAATTCATGAATCAAACCCAAAAGCCTCGCCCTTCAATTTGATTGCTCCTTCAAAGAATATGGGACGACCAATTTGGGAAGATTGAAGAATAAATCCCTTTTGGCCTGTCAGATTTGTGAAAATAAGCGTCTCCCCTGAAATTTCCTTTGTTGCAAAATTCGTTGAATTTAACATAAAAATACTATAGTAAAAGGATTTTAGTATTTTTCATGTCAAATTTTGGTTAGCATTATAAAAATTTATAATAGTTGGTTATAATTTAATTTATGGTCAAAATTTTGGCTACTTTTCTAAATTTCCCAAATTACTTCCCCACACCTTTTTAATTTTTTAATATTTTTCTATCAAGTGTTAGTGGTGTGTCAAAAATGTTAAAAAGAAAAAAAATGTGGGACAAGTAATTTGAGGTGTGAATATAATCTCTCTTTGGCTTATTGAAAAAATAAATCTTAATATCAAGAATTGGTGGTTTTAATGAGAAACGCATCATATTCAAGGATGACAATCTAATTATACTTAAAAAAATTGTGTACAAGTATGCTTACCTTGTCAATTAAAAAGAAAGGCTGTTTCATTGGTGTTGGGTGTCTCAACTCAAGTTTGTCGTGATATGTTGAAAATTTAGAAGAAAAAATCTCCACACTACCACATTCAATGAAGCTCAATTCGTTGAGTAATGGCCAATTAGAGACATGCAGTCCATGATAGAAACTCCGAAGCCGGGGTAGATTTTCAAATATCACTATTTCTACTTTAGGGAACCTGAACTCCTCATGTGTCCTTTTTGGTCCTTCTTCCATCGTGACAATTTCCTCCATTAAACCACAATTCTCGACCTTGAACTTGCTTAGCTGCTTAAGATTTTTGGCTACTGAGACGGGAAATAAATTCTTCAAACTCTCACATGAGGATATCTCAACTAAATTTAGATTTGGGCAATCAAAACTGTTCAACTGAGCGGTAGATGATGAGTCATATACTACTTGTAGTGACTGGCATTGCTTTATATATAAGGACTCTAGAGCATTCAATCTTCCCATGATACTTGGCCCAAAGATATTAATCAAATTGTGGCACCTATTAACATCCATAATTCTGAGCTTGCCAAAAGAATCTGAATGTAGTTGGTTGTGGAATATTGTCTTCAATTTAAATAAGTCTTGTATCCACAATATCTCCAAGCTAGGAAATTCTACCTGTCACATATTCATTTTAGAAAGAGTGGGACGCATGCATAAGTTGGAAATGAAAGCATAAAGAAAAGAAGTGAAGTTATAATTCACCTTTTCATCAAAGAGCTCAATATCTCTTTCTTCTTTGTTGGTTGTAATATTTTCACTCTTGGCATCAAAGATGAATGTCTCCAGTTTAGTACAATCGTCTAGATCCAAAACACCAAAGATGGAAATTTAATGTAACTTCCTGAGCTGAATCTAGCAAGGCTTGGAAGATGTTGTAACTCTAGACGACTTAGCTTATCAAACATATCATATGTATTCTCCTCATTTCCGACTATCTCTTCCATAATTTGACAATTCGATATCTTGAGATTTTTGAGTTGTCTGAGACATTTAGCCATGGAACTCGAAAACAAGAATCTTAAACTATCACATTGATGCACAGTCAAGGTTGTTAAGTTGGGCATCATAACCTGCATAGCACATAACAAAATTCATGTTTATTTTAGAAAATTACAATTTACATTGTTGTTACTTGTTAGCACAGTAGAAAATATCGATAATATCGGCGAAATATCGCCGATATTATCGTTTTTTGGGGACCCCGATATTTTAGTAACTATCCAACTAGTTTTCGGCATAATATCGCGATATTATCGATATTATCGATAATATCGCGATATTTTCGAAACTATCGCGATATTTGGTATGGACTCGTCGGAGAACACGGCCGGAGCAAATAATCCGAAACCCTAAATCCCCAAATGCTAATTTCCAGCCTAATGAACTGAATCTACAATACAGGATTCCGACAAGAACGATTTCATTACAAAAATCAACATGTTTACAAGCCGAGAAGAACGATTTGAGTACAAAAATCAAAGCAAATGAACCGATCCCTAAATCCCCAAATTCGGATTCAAAGCAACTGAACTGAATCCCTAATTCCTAAATCCCTAAAATCTATTTCAGTACAAAAATCAAGCAACATGCAGATAAATAGCAATCTGTACAAAAATAGAACCCTAATTCCTAAATCCATAAAATCAATTTCAGTACAACAAAGGTGTGCAACATGCAGAAAAATTGAAATCTTTACAAAAATTTAAAGTAACAAAGGTGTGCAACATGCAGAAAAATTGCAACATCCCTAAAATCCTCACGAATCCAAGACGGCTGGGACAAGTTCGTGGTCCTCAGTGGTGTCGACGGCTTGGACTACGGAGACAGAGGGAGACAGGGAGACACGGAGACACGGACGGTTAAGGAGTGGTGTCGACGGCTGGGTTTAGGGCGGGTGAGATGGGAGGAGCAGAGGGAGACAGGGAGACACGGAGACACGGAGACACGGACGAGGACTGAGAACTTTCTCGGTGATGATGTCTCTGTGTGTGTGTGTGTGGAAGAAGTGGAGAAGGGGGAAGGGGAGGGAGAAGACTGAGAACTTCTCGGTGAGAACGAAGGCTCAGACCGACCTCAGAGAGAGAAGAGAGAGAGAGAGAGACTGAGAGGATTCGGGAATAGGGTAGTGGAGTGGGAAATGAAAGATCGAGACTGAGAGGATTCGAGAGAGACTGAGAGGATTCGGGAATAGGGTAGTACGTGTGTGGTGTGCGTGTGTGTGTGGTGGGGGGGGTCTCGAAGTGTGTGTGTGGTGGAGTGTGAGTTATTCAGTCTTTTTTTTACTGTCTGAGTGATGGCATGTTAGAAAAAAAAAGCATCCAATGCTCCAAATTATTGAAAACCAAATCATTCCAAACCTATGTCTACCTCTCTGATACAATAATCCAAAGAAACTTTTTGCAATTTCAGAACATGCACAACAAATACTACTGCTTTAATAAAGAAAGCGTGTGACAGTCTTTCATATGCAAAACAGTGTCAATGTCTTTCACATGTAAAAACAGTGTCAATGTCTGTTATTATACTTACATTCTTTCATCATCAGAGGCATTCACCGAATTTTAACTTACATTCTTCTTCCCATACCATTTTCAAAACCATTCCAGATCCTTTCCAACGCCAAGCAACACAAAGGCTTCCATATTTAAGGTAAGTTTACAAACTTAAATTTATATTATTGTAATTTATACAAAAAACAAATAAATTTGTGTGCACTCGTATGTTAATTTTTTTAAGTAATTACTTGCATGTTAATTATGTTAATTTTTGTAAGTAATTAAGTAATGTTAATATTAATTGTTTTAAGTAATTAAGTAATGTTGTATAATTATTCCCTAGGATAATTTTAATATGTTTAATGTTATTTATTATTTTATTTTCCTTACCATTTTCAAAGTCATTTCAGATCCATTCCAAAGCTTGAACACAAAGGCTTCAATATTTAAGGTAAGTTTACAAACTTAAATTTATATTATTGTAATTTATACAACAACAAATAAATTTGTGTGGACTCGTATGTGAATCTTTTTAAGTAATTAATACTTGCATGTTAATTTTTGTAAGTAATTAAGTAATGTTAATATTAATTGTTTTAAGTAATTAAGTAATGTTGTATAATTATTCCCTAGGATAATTTTAATATGTTTAATATTATTTATTATTTTTATTTCCCTTACCATCTTCATTATCAAATTGGATTATTATTCATTAATATTAGGTTTTTTTATTATCAAATTGGATTATTATTCTTTAATATTAGATTTTTTTTATTATCAAATTGGATTATTATTCTTTTATATTAGGTTTTTTTATTATCAAATTGGATTATTATTCTTTTATATTAGGATAATTTTTTTATCAAATTGGTGGATTATTCATTAAATTGGATTATTATCAAATTGGATTATTATTCATCCCACCATGTTTTATATTAGGATAATTTTTTTTTATCAAATTGGTGGATTATTCATTAAATTGGATTATTATCAAATTGGATTATTATTCATCACCATGTTTTAATTTAGGATAATTTTTTTATCAAATTGGTGGATTATTCATTAAATTGGATTATTATCAAATTGGATTATTATTCATCACCATGTTTTAATTTAGGATAATTTTTTTTATCAAATTGGTGGATTATTCATTAAATTGGATTATTATCAAATTGGATTATTATTATCAAATTGGATTATGATTCATCACCATGTTTTAATTTAGGATAATTTTTTTATCAAATTGGTGGATTATTCATTAAATTGGATTATTATCAAATTGGATTATTATTCATCACCATGTTTTATATTAGGATAATTTTTTTATCAAAATTGGTGGATTATTCATTAAATTGGATTATTATCAAATTGGATTATTATTCATCACCATGTTTTTAATTTAGGATAATTTTTTTATCAAATTGGTGGATTATTCATTAAATTGGATTATTATCAAATTGGATTATTATTCATCACCATGTTTTAATTTAGGATAATTTTTTATCAAATTGGTGGATTATTCATTAAATTGGATTATTATCAAAATTGGATTTATTATCAAATTGGATTATGATTCATCACCATGTTTTAATTTAGGATAATTTTTTTTATCAAATTGGTGGATTATTCATTAAATTGGATTATTACCAAATTGGATTATTATTATCAAATTGGATTATTATTCATCACCATGTTTTAATTTAGGATAATTTTTTTATCAAATTGGTGGATTATTCATTAAATTGGATTATTATCAAATTGGATTATTATTCATCACCATGTTTTAATTTAGGATAATTTTTTTTATCAAATTGGTGGATTATTCATTAAATTGGATTATTATCAAATTGGATTATTATTATCAAATTGGATTATGATTCATCACCATGTTTTAATTTAGGATAATTTTTTTATCAAATTGGTGGATTATTCATTAAATTGGATTATTACCAAATTGGATTATTATTATCAAATTGGATTATTATTCATCACCATGTTTTAATTTAGGATAATTTTTTTATCAAATTGGTGGATTATTCATTAAATTGGATTATTATCAAATTGGATTATTATTATCAAATTGGATTATGATTCATCACCATGTTTTAATTTAGGATAATTTTTTTATCAAATTGGTGGATTATTCATTAAATTGGATTATTATTATCAAATTGGATTATTATTCATCACCATGTTTTAATTTAGGATAATTTTTTATCAAATTGGATTATTATTCATTAAATTGAATTATTATCAAATTGGATTATTATTCATTAATATTAGGTTTTATTATTCCATATTATTTGTATAATTACTTAACTTTTTACAATCATTTTCTTTACTTTGTATTTAATTCTTCTGTAGAATAACTTTATTATTTAGGTTCTCTTATTTTTATCAAAAAATAATTGTCTAATTTTAATGAAAAATAAATATAGGTACGTTTAAGATGTCAAGTAAACGTGATCCAGCTTGGGAACATGGAGACCCAATAGACGGAAACAAACATGGCACAATTTGCAAATATTGTGGTCGGGTAATGAAGAGTGGCGGAGTGACACGACTGAAGTATCATCTTAGTGGATTAGATCCATCAAAAAATGTCCAACGATGCGATAATGTCCCCCCAGAAGTGAAGGCATTCATCAGCACATTATTAAAAAATAAAAAACAGCAGAAGGAAAAGATGACACAAGGAATGGAAAATATTCGAGCTGGGCTACGGGGAGAAGTCTATGGCCAAGCGGTTGACAGTGATGAGGATGACGATGAGGACGAATGTGATGATGACATGGGACCTGAAGAACGACGCAGTTTGAAACAAGCATTACGTGCCTCCAAACAGTCAGCATGGGAAAGAGAACACCTTCATAAAATTCCTAATAGGGGACAAGGTTCCGGGACAAGTGGTGGTGCACAAATGAGACGGGGAGGCAGTCTTAGAGAATCACAACCAACACCACCAATAGCCCCAAGTTTATATAAGTCATCCAACGCACGTCAAAAGAGTGTTTGGAGTTATTTCAAGGGAGGTAATGTGAAGGAGGGAATGGGGCGTCTAATTAGCAAGTTCTTTATCTATGAAAATGTCCCTTGCTGCGAAGGCTTCATCACATCATTTCAAAAATATGGTAGTGGGATGTCAACAAGCCGGTGTTGGAGTACAACCTCCCACTCCCTATGAGATAAGAAACAAATATTTGGATATGGAGTATAAAGACATTGGCGAGTATGTTAACAAGTTGAGGTCAAAGTGGGAAACTAATGGTTGCACAATCATGTGTGACGGATGGACCGGCCCGACCAGATTATCTATCATCAACTTCATGGTATACTCCAAGGGCAAGACAATTTTTCTGAAGTCTGTTGATGCTTCAGACCATATAAAGAATTACAAGTATATTTACAAATTATTGAGGGATGTAATCATGAAGGTGGGAGAGCATAATGTTGTCCAAGTCGTGACCGACAACGGTTCTGCATTTGTCAAAGCTGGAAAAAAGTTAATGAAGCATCATAATGTGTTTTGGACATCATGTGCAGCACATTGTATTGATCTTATGTTTGAGGCAATGGGGAAGAGAGAGAATGTTGCTACTGTGGTCAAAAGAGCTAGAACGATCACTAATTATATTTACAATCACGGTTGGTTGTTGGCAAAGATGCGTGAATTTTGCAGAGGAGAAATTATTCGTCCAGCTACCACTCGATTCGCCACCAACTATATTGCATTAAACAGCCTACTCAAGAAGAAAGCAGGGTTGAAGCAACTATTCACCAGTGATGATTGGGCCAACCACAATTTTAGCCGCTCAAATACAGGTCGTTTGGTGGAAAGTATAGTGCTTGATCATGCTTTTTGGAGTCAAACAGAACATGTGTGTCAAGTGTTTGAACCTCTTTACAAAGTTTTACGGATCGTTGACACAGAAGTGTATCCTACTATGGGGGGCTGTATATGAGTTGATGCGTGTAGTGAAGGATGAATTGGAAAGAAAACATGGTGCAAGGTGGGTCGTAAAAATAATTGAAGACCGATGGTATAAAACATTATACCACGATTTGCATGCAGCAGGTATAAATTATGTCATAATTTGCAATTCATTTCTTTAGTTGCATAAGTATTATTTATCTTATTAGAGTATGTGTTTCTTTGAACAGCATATTATTTGAATCCCCGATACCAATACAGACCCGGTGTTGGAGATGATGGTACCCTTATACGTGCTGTACATAATGTATACTCTAAATTAGACCCTGCATCACCAGCAGTTGGCCAATTTGGAAATGAGGTACACAATTACTTAAATTATAATAATTACTTTGTTGGATTAAACTAACACAATTTATTGTATTCAGCTAACATGGTTTAAAGATGCAAGAAGAACATTTGGAGAACCAACATCAGTTGCTGCTCGAACAAATATGTCTCCTAGTGAGTATAAACATATTTCACTATAAGTTTATAATAGAATTTGTTGGAGTTATTAGGCTTATCAACATTCAACATTATTTTTCATTGTAGCTGAATGGTGGATCATGTATGGGACCGATGCACCAACTGTGAGAAAGTTAGCAATAAAAGTATTATCACAAACAGCTTCCTCATCAGCTTGTGAAAGAAATTGGAGCACATTTGCACTCATCCATACAAAGCAAAGAAATAAGTTGGCTCATAGTAGCTTGGAAAAATTAGTTTATTGCTACTACAACATGAAGCTTCAAATTCGAGATAAGGAAGCAGAAATCGATCATGTCGACCGTGGTGACCCACTAGATGTGTTTGATATTGTTGGTGAAGAATGATGATACGGAGGGTAACCAACTTTTTCAATGGATTAGACCTCTTCATTTTAGATGATGATAAAGGCAACCCAGCTCCCAGAGTTGCTGAAGAAGCACGTAATGAAGGGATAAATGTAGAAAGAGTATTAGAGGAGGAGGTGGGATCTAGCAGCGCTGACTCTTTCGAAGAACTTTTGCACCCAATGCCAAGCAACACTGGAATTCCACCTTTTTCCAATCCTACACAACCACAACATCGTGCTGATACTAATGATAGCTCTAGTACAAGATCAGGAGACTCACCTACCACAGGAGGTGGGGAATGATGAAGGAAAGTAGTGGAGCTAGGAGGTAGCTGGAGGTAGTGGTGGTGGATATGGAAACTATTATGGACCACCACCTCCCGGATATATGAGCCCCTTCACTGGTGAGGCAAACTTCACGCATGCAAACACAAGATGATGACCATGGCAGTAGGCGGGCAGGACCAGGAATTGGTGCCATAGGAAGGACTATACTCGCAGAGAAAGAGGCAAAGGGATTTTGTCAAGTCAAGAAGATGACTCGTTATCTAGAACTTCAGACTCTTTTGGATTTGGGAAGTAGTAACTATGGTTATACTCATAACCAACCATTTCCCTACCCTTCATATCCCATTCCTGTTGGGATGGAATCGAGCGACTCATGGAATCAATCCCAGCCTCAATCTTCAAAATGATTTTTCTTATGGACAACCTCAACCAATCTCGGATCCATATGGGTGGCATATTAACAATTACATGCAAAACTATTTTGGGGATTTATCATTTGATAACTACTCTTCACAATACACTCATTCTACACATAGAGATGATGAAGATAGTGACAAATTTGAACCTCATAGGAACTCTATGTGGTACTAAAGTGTAAAATATTGTACTAATTCATTATATATAAATGATTATGGTGTGTTTAGACTTCTTTCATTAATTACTACATATTTTCTACACTCATAATATTGTCAGATCGCTATATAATCAACTTGATAATGTTAAATCCATCATGCAATGCATTTCCTTCCAATTTTTTGTGATAAACTAATAGATAATTGACTAAATAAACATCCTACAAAGTTTCAATACAAATTTCCAAGTTTTTCTTACAATTTCCGTGGTTTCCATGTAATTTTTATCGATATCGATATTTTACCGATATTTCCATCGATATTTCCGTATTTTCGGACTACCGATATTTCCGATATCACCGATATTTTCTTCCTTGCTTGTTAGCCATATATATTCCAGATGTGTAGATATAAGGTAAATGTCATATATTTAAAAAGTAAGCTACTAGGCTACTAGACAGATGTATGTCCTTGTACTTTCATTAATTAGCAAAGAACAAATTGGAGTAAAAACTATCTAAAATATATATATATATATATATATAGGGCCAAAATTATGTCAATTTAATTTTAAATTTAAACTTTTTTGTTTTGGACAAAACAAAAGCCTATTTTATTTTTAAATTGATACAAAAAACAAGAGATCTTTAATGATAAGTGATGAATTACCCTAATAGTTAGAGTTGGGTTCAAATTTTCTAAACCCAAAATAAGTGTGGCCTTTTGACAAAAATTAATAAATAAATAAATAATAAGTGTGATCTCTTTACGACACGTCTCAATACCTGACACTTGTCCACAAATTAACCTTAACTTAACTCTATCAAGTCCCAATAAAATTAAATAAAAAGTAGAAAAAGAAGCGGCTCATCCACCTCCTCTTTTCACTTCCCCAAACACAACAGCAGCAATATCAATTGCATCTCCTTCACACATTAAATCCTTAAATCAAACCCAAAAACCTCGCCCTTCAATTTAATTGCTCCTCCAAACTATAGGGGACGGCCAAATTTGGAAAGATTGAAGAATAAATCCTTTTTGGTGCAAAATTCGTTGAATTTACACCCTGTCGATCGATAGTGATCTCGACGTCACCATCGACGATCTCCTATTGCAAATCCTTGGGGTCCTTGCCGTTGACTGTGTAGCCCACCGAGATGCAGGTTCCAAGAATCTCCTTCACTGTTCCCGCGAGCTCCTTCAGCCATGGATCTGTTCCTCATAACCTTGCCGATCTCGATGACGTCATCAAGGGAGATGCCGCCGCTGTGCTTGAAGAGGTGAAGGTCCGTGAGGAGGGGGCGGTGATTGGTGGCGTTGGGAAGGAAGGAAGGGGAATGGGAGAGATACCCAGTACGCTGGGCTACGCTCAGATTTTTTTATTTCATTGGGAGTTAACGCCGTTAGGTTTGGTTGAGTGAATGGACAGATGTCAAAAAATGTAAGAAAATCAGAGAGGTCACAAGTATAAATGAGTGCAGAAGATTTGACTTTTAGTTGAATACCAATCGTTGTCACTTGAAATCTGAAAAAGGAATCTTAAAAAAATCGTGGGTTATAAAAATAAATCTTAAAAATTCGAAGAAGAAAACTACTTGGAGAAAGAATC